>QLNU02014802.1:107959029-107969947 GCA_006491805.2 Dysdera silvatica | reverse complement strand
ATTGTGTTTTGTATTTATTGACTATGAGAAGGCCTTTGACTCTATTAAAACATCAGCAGTCATCAACTCTTTAAGATCAGCAGACATCGAGGAAGTGTACATTGACATGGTGAAACGTGTGTATAAAAATGCAAGTGCAAAATTTCGGTTACATAAAGATACCGAAGCTATCAAAATTGGTAAAGGTGTGAGGCAGGGAGATACCATTTCTCCAAAACTTTTTACTTCAGCTTTACAGATGATTTTTCAGCAGATAAATTGGAATGACAAGGGAATAAAAATAAATGGTGAATATTTAAATCATTTGCGGTTTGCTGATGACATTGTTATTTTTTCAAGAAACCCATCAGAACTCCAAGACATGGTACAGGAGCTTTCAACTAGAAGTAAAGAAGTTGGACTGAAGATGAACCTACAAAAAACTAAGATCATGTTCAATAATTTCGTAGAGGAAACAAAAATACAAGTTGACAACATTGAGCTAGAAATTGCTGATTCATATATTTACCTTGGCCAGCTGATTTCAATGGATGGCAACATTATGAAAGAACTCAACAGACGTATTAAACTTGGCTGGAGTGCATTTGGAAGAAACAGTTTTATCCTGAAGGGGAAATTGCCTTTGTGTCTAAAAAGAAAGGTCTTCAACCAGTGTGTATTGCCAGTCCTCTCTTATGGATCAGAGACATGGAGTCTAACAGTTGGAGCAATACGAAAGTTACAGACAACGCAAAGGAGCATGGAGAGGTGCATGCTTGGAATAACTAGGAGAGATCGAAAAAGAAACACTTGGGTGAGAGAGCAAACTAGAGTAGAGGACATCATTGTTAAAGTAAAAGGGCTGAAATGGCGATGGGCTGGGCATATTGCAAGAAGAACTGATCAACGTTGGACAACAGAAATTCTGAACTGGATTCCAAGAGACCACCGAAGACCTAGAAAACGTCCTCAAACTAGATGGGTGGATGAAATAAGAAAACAGGTTGGGGTGACGTGGAAGCGAATTGCTCAGGATAGACTTGTGTGGAAAGCATTTGGAGAGACCTTCATCCAGCAGTGGATAGATAATGGTTGAATATGATATATATATATATATATAAGGTAAATATGTCTATCAACTGAGTGTTTATGGTGTATTATGTTTGTATATTAATATACATACATATGAACCTGCGTGTTTTTGTATATAGATGTGTACGTATATGTGTGTGTATATAATGTGTCTTTATATAGATATAAAATTAAATGTCTATCGATTGAGTGTTTTATATCGTGTGTAGTTGTTATATTAATGCACACAAACATATATATATATATATATATATATACACACACATACACATACACATACTTGAGCATCTTTAATTTAAAAAAATTTGGATAATTGTTGAATAATTTAAAAAACGTGAATAAAACATATGAAAGAATTAATCTCTCATTCAACTTCAGATTTATATAAAAAAGAATACACTAACTAGATTTCTTCTTAAAACTCCATTGAGTCAGTGTATGCTTCTTCTAAGCAGTTTGATGTGTGAAAATTATTAGTTGTTCACAATTATGTATACTCTGTGGGATAATAGTGAGTCAATATTTAAATAAAAATTTTTGCATCCATTAGAATATATACATAACATTTTTATAGGACTTCTTATTCAATACTGTGTTATGGTATATTCAGCACGTAGACATTTTTCTATTGACCAATAATTTAATTGAGATTTATTTAAATGTAAAAAAACAATATAGCACATGTGAAAATAGGCGGCTTCATATTTTCTATATATTCTAACTATTAAACCTGATGTGTGCTAAAAATGGTTACATTTTACATAAAATAAAAGTTACGTTCGTGAGATTTGTGTTTTATTTTATTGTACAAGTGTTTGTTTTGTTTTTGTCTTTTTTAACAAAATTTCTGAAAATAATGCTTTTTCTCGAGGGAAATGAGGGTTTAACGGCTAAAAATATTCTAAAGGCAGTAATAGATTCTGTAGATACAATTTCAGTGTAAACCAGGGTTTAAACTACGGTCGTTTTTTCCCAAAATGCGACGAATTAATCTAAAATGCGAGAAAGAAAATTGTGTCCGTCTCAAAAAACAACAGTTGTTTAATATCCAGGCAACAAACTTTGCCTTTTTTTTAATCACTTTGATTTATGTAAGATAATCTAAAGTAGCATTACGCAGATTAGATTTATAAGTAAAGACAACGTTATGCCTGACTTACGCCTATAACGTTGTCTTTACACTTATAAAACTTTGATTATGTTTCACTGTTATTTTTTCTTAAACTTAAAGTATGTTTCCTACAGTAATTCAAAGCATCGTTGTTGTAAATAATTTTATTGATACGACTTTTCGAGCGAAGAAAACAACTAATCTTCTTTAGAATTTTTGCTGTAACATATTTTAAGCCAGCTTAAACCCTGATGCAAACTACACTATGCGCATAGAAAAGCCCTCAATATAAAATACGTGGGGGTAGGGCGTTGGTCCACGGCGTCGGCCATTACAGTTTAGTGTGAAGGCTTTCAATGTAGGGGGTGTTGGATAAGCAGGTTTGAGATATAGACAAGTTCTTATTTAAGATTATAATTCCATCCCTGTGAAAACCAAATTATTCACAATTACCTACCTTCTATTATTCGAAAAATATGTCGACGGAGAATAAAGAATTGAAAAATTATTCAGCTCTGAATGGAAAAGTAAGAGCCAAAATATCTGAGAGCTGTAATGTTGACAGCCGTCGAAATAACGCTGTAAGTTGGAAGTGAATAACTATTGTTTCGTTGACATTTCGCTATCAGATGCCTCTTCGTTATCAATTGGCAAATAACGAAGAAGAAAACATTTCCTAAGGACCGAGCGAAAATCGACCAGAGCCGAGATGAATGATCCGCAGAGGTTCAGTGCGCGAGAGCAGTTGCTGTGGTAACGGAGTCTGTTTTTCGAGCTTCTGAATGGCAACTTCACCCGTTGCCACACAGGAAATCTCAAATATTCAGATTTACACATGTCGCCGTTTTAAAGAATGACTTCTCCGTATTTTATCTATTCATGGTCTTCGTTTCATCAGAAATGAGGGATTTCAAGCATTTAATAATGCCTAGTGGTTCTAAACATTTGCTTAAATTTGTGATTTGTCTGGGACTTCTGACACTTCATTAGATTTGATAACCAATACATTTTTAATAAAGAGTAAGTGAAATTTCCACGAATAATAGCTAGAAATTTTATCTAAATATAAAAAATCACAATCACATTTGAGGTTACCATTTATATTAAAATTTGATGAATTATTAGAATATGATGAATTATTTTTACTGCTGATATTCATTCTTATCTGTGTTCAGGTTTGATTTAAAAAATGTTATGAACCTGCTATCCTAGTGTTTCATTTGAGATCGGTAAATGATTTGAACATTAATTAGCTAACTAATAAAGTAAACATCAACTTATTTTAAAATAATTTAAAAATTGTAAATATTTAAGGTGTCATGAAAATTTGAAAATTATGGTACAGCACAGCGACTGGACAAAAAAAAATGGTATGGAATGTTATAAGGATGGATGGCAATACTTCAGAAGTAAAAATATTGAAATGTCAGGGGACTGGGCAAAGCGTAAATACTGACCGAAGATGGATCCTTAAAGACCATTGAAGGCCCGAGAAACGTTCTCTAAGTAGATGGGATGATAAAAGACGACGATCTAGAGTAATGTGAACACGCATTGCCAAAATAGAATGGTTTGAAGAGCACTTCAGAGATACTACATTCATCTTGCACTGTATACAACAGTATATTGTATATACAGTTGTATTGTCAACAGTTAAGAATACAATGATGATAATATATATGCTTTTGAAAGTATATTTAAAAGAAGTAGAGGGAAAATATTCCCGATTATCCTCGCGCGTAATACTTGTAGTCACATTCCCGATTGGAGAAGCTTTTACAATTCATAAAAACCAGTCGAATGCACGAAGTCGTCCATTTTTGGAGAGCTGTTCTGTGACGCACAGAAAGAAGTCTTCGGCGGGAAGTTGAATCCGCCGAGGGCCGGAAACGTCTCCAGTCAGGATTAAGAAAGCAAAGTAGTGAGATGGGTTTTTAGGAAGAGGTGGGTGAAGGGAGAATTCCCGGCCTGATAATGGGGAAGGGAGAATTCTCGGCATGGTAGTGGGGAAGGAAGAATTCCCAGCATGGTAGTGGGGAAGGAAGAATTCCCGGCTTATTAATGGAGAAGGGAGACCGCAAGCACGAAGTTCTGGATTGTTGTGTGTCTCCAGTGTCAGGAAGGTGTTGACGAAACCCTGCAAACAGATCCTTTTGTGGTGCCAGGCCTACGGTTACCTCAGATACGAGATCCGTCTCGCAGGCCGCCATTTGGGCCACGTCCATCCACCAGGTCTGTCCGACCTCTTGAATTGATTCGGATCCTCCCGTCCTTACGCCGCATCCGTGACGGCGCTCCACATCTTCCTTTCTGGGATTGGCCGGTTCCTTTAAGGTCCGAGTCCGGCCCCGGGGTATGCTTCCGGTCCGGTAGCTTGGGCCGTTCTCCGCTGCGGCCACTCCGGCAGCTGGTTTCTGTTCACGTTAAATTACGACACCACAGAATTGATCCGATTTTTTAACCAAGCGCAGTTTGTTCACTGCTGAACGTCAAAGTCTACCTTATAGGAAAAACAAACACACGCTTCCAAGGTTATAAGTCGGCCGAGAGTTACAGAACACATACCATAATACACGCCCGCATATGCGATATTACGTGATAGCTATGCATGCTACATTATACTCTGAATCTTATAGATGAAGTGAAATGCTCTGTTTTGCATAAATTTATTAAAGAAATCATAATTTATATCTCAAAATCCTCATTAACATCAAATAGAACAAATAACGTTGAAAATTAACTACAACGACAGACATTTTATTTTAATAAAGAATACTGGAAGAAGATTAAAAAGATATTATAAAAGGTTATATAACACCAGTAATAATTACTTGCTTTTTACTTTCATGTTTATAAAAATATATGTTATTTGCATGCAACATCTTTTTGTGTTCCTTGTAAGTAGAGATTAGCATCGATGATCGATGTTTTCACCATCGATGACGAATAGCTGATGTTCTTTGACCATCGATGGCGAACAGTTGATGTTTTGCGACCATCGATGGTAAATGACCGATGTTTTAAGCGATTATCGATGGCAAATAACCAAAGTTCTGTGACCATCGATAGTGAATAACCAATGTTTCGTGACCATCGATGGTGAATGACCGGTATTTTGCGATCATCGATGTTTTCATTGAAATATTGATTTTTTTTTTCTAATAATGCAAGCGATTTGTAATTAATCGTAGGTTCTGACAATATGAAATCGTTATTTTATTAAGAGCATCCAGAATCACTCATTTATGATTGCTTCTGTTAGTTTAAGGTTTAACTAACCATGGAATACCTAAGCATGTGCGTTAAGTAACATTAAAGCCATTTGAAATAAACGATGGGTTGTTGATTTTCAGTCATATTCGTTTAACCGTGTAGACGCCAATAGGGAGAGTTCGGGTATTACGTAAGCACCTTTGGGGGCGGGAGTTTGCTGTTGTGTTTATGTTAATAATGTTAATCTTTGCTTACAAAGGGAGGGAGGGGTATAAAATGGCCAAAATATTGCTTACATAATATTTGAACGTTCCCTTAGTGGTAAACTACAGTTATTGATTTTGGCGGAAGATTTTATAACAAAACGATGGGTGGGAAAGAGTGTTTGACAATCCGTGACATATAAAGAGCCGGAGAAATTAGTCGTAAATAAAAATTTAAATGCGGCTATTTTTAGTCTGTGGCCCCTGGCTACAGCATAGATTCACTTATTGCTAAAACTTGCCTGAGTAAGGGGGAAATGCCTATTGTAACATTTCGAAAGTTTTTTTTTCTCGGTTTAGTTCAGGGTCCAATTCTGGGCAACAGCTAAGACTCCTGTTACAGGAGACTCAAAGCTACAGATGGAGGCTCAAATAGCTGCAGAAGGGTCTTAAAATTCGCTAATATTTCGTGATGTGTTTTATCGATATGTCTATAAATCATATTATAAATATCTAAGCAGACTAATATATTTAACATTAATGAATAGATTTCCGAATCTAAATGTTTGGATTGAAACTTAGAAGGATACTAAAATTTATAATTTATCTTATCCTTATTCAAGTACAGAATAAGACTAAAACCGCTGTAAAAAACATGACATACAGAAGATCTACCGTTGAAGTTTATTTTGAATATGCCTATTTCGTCAAATAACAATTCGATTATGTACAATTTTATACAAAGCAAAGAATTTGAAATAGAATTTTACAATATTTTATTTTGAGAAAAAATATTTTTCAGGAAGGGGATTAGCCATCCCTCCCCAATTGTTACTATCGTTCTTCTTTACTCCAGTTCTATGTTGAGAACAAACTATATTTACTTTAATTGGATTGCAATTTAGTAATAAATACCTACTTAAGTTTATTTGGTTTATTTTGGTGTAAAAAGTTATTCCTGCAAATAACAAAATTCACCTATATATTTCGATATGTGATTATATGTTCGCTACCTCATTGTAATTTACTTTATTTTAATCTAAAAATAATGACTAAACTATTATTTTTTCTCAAATAAATTAATATTTTTATACTTCGTAATACTGGATTTACCTTATCGTCATTGAACATGCACAATATTTTTAAATTAAACAACTATATTTTTGAAATTGGAACACCGATATTTTTAGTTATGAACATCGAGGTTTAGGACCAGTTATTATATATTTTTTTAACAAGGAAACAATTGTTAAAAGAGGAACAATTTTTATCAACGTTTTTTAGGCGTAGTAATAATATAATTAAATACGTTCGTAGGGAATTGATTGTTTGGTCGTCTGTAGCTCAGTTAGTGATAGCACCTGCCCGGATTGTAGAAGGTCGTGGGATCGTGCCCCACCAGACGCAAAAAACCATTTTTCTTTACAATCATGTCAACATCTAACCACGCCATAACATCGGCGTTAATATTACTACGCCTAAAAAAGTTGATAAAAATTGTTTCTCATTTCATCTGAGTGGCGTTCAATTTGTATAAATAAATTATTAAGTGCTTTTAAAATTAGAACGACGATTTTAGGTTATTAACAAAAGTTTTCGGAACATCGATGTTCAGAAATCGATATTTTTCCAACATCGATAGTACTTCGATGTTGACATCAAAATGTTCCTATCAACGCTCATCCCTAGTTTCAAACAACTATGAAATCAGCGAAGAATTTAAAATAGTTTCGTTTTTTCCACTACGAAATTCCGATACTGATGAAATAAAATATAAATTGAGCACATGAAAAGATTGTCGCAGAATAGAATTTCTAAATTCCCTAATCTAAGAAATCTTTCGGAAAACCAAATTGCTGTCATTTAGGAGATTGAAGGATGTTTGAGATTCTTTTGCATTGCACTATTTTCCCTGCTATAGATTCCTTTCAGCATCCCATTGGAAGCAGAGTAAAAAGCTGGAAAGTGGAGGACATAGTATCTTTCTCATAAAGAAGGCGAACAAGCCAATTGTTAAAAAAAACGCTCATATTCCAATAAATTATCTTCCATTGCAGGACGATAAAAGCAGAAAAGAGCAAGGAGTCAGATGGGACAACATATAGATCAAATGTCCTTTTACTCCGATAGCTTTGCAAAGATAGTTTGAAATATTCTGTTTGGCAATGACAGCTGTTTATTTCATTTTTTACATACGATTATTTTCCTCTTACTTTCTAACGTATTTTGGAGAAGTTTGTAAGCACCTCATTATATATGCTTATCTCCAAAAAGTATTCCCAATAATTACCTTTACATTACTCTGAATACCACGAAGATTCATCAAGGTAAACCATATTGACTTCTGAAGTGCACATATTCCCAATAAATTTCCATGTAATTTTCTGATCAGCTTTTTTTTTTGGATTTACTCTTACAAAAGATCCGAAATACTCAATTCTAAATTTTGACAATGACCAAACTTTGCATATACAGTTCATAAGTATTCGTACCTTGTTGAAATTAGATTGTTTTACGATACAAAGACGACGTAGTTGAGAATTATGGGAATTGGGAAGAGTGGCTCACAAAAGCAGGGGTGGAATCCCAGTACGGTATGAGGCCACCTGAGACCATGATGTGCCGCGAAATATAGAAACCTTCCAGGAAAGATAAACCTTTTAAGATTGGAGAACCAAGCTGCGGATTACAGTGAAAAAAAAAGTACGCGTTCTACAGTACCACCGCGATCAAACCATTGTTTACTGTACCCTAGACGAATGTGTTACCTTTACGCAATACCATGACTTCACTCCTATAAGATGTATATATTTGTATGATATTATTACCCTTCACAGGGATAACACAATTGCCAAATAATGGTCAACACACAAAGCCACCGGGGCTATTTGTTTTTCGGATTTTACGTGAGGGAATTTATTGTGCTTAATAATTTTCGATACCCACGTATAAATTCAAGCTAGAGCTTTTTTAAGTATAGGAGAAAAAGGTCAAGGCACTTAAGGTTCAACGGACGAACACTAGTACGACTCTAGGGCGGCGACGGCGTCTCTTTACTCCTGTACTTAAAGTTTTAGCTTGAGTTTCTACGTGGGTGTCAAAAATTATTAAGTATATAAATTCCCCCACGAAAACTCACAAAAATCTCGCCCCGGTGGCTTTGTGTGTTGACCATTATTTGGCAATTGTGTTATCCCCTAGTGGGGTAATAATGTTACATCCTTACATACAGAGAAAGAGAGCGTTGTTGTTCTTGTCCTCGTTGGTTTAGCGGTCAAGGCAGTCCGGACTCAAAGGAGAGACCCTACTTCGAATCTAGGGCGAGGGTGGAGTCTCTTTTTCTCCTATAGGGTAAATCCGGGTTACATGCCTCACTTTTTTTAAAATCGATATTCTGAGACCCATGGCGCACAAACATGAAATTTACTTAGTCATAATAATCGATACACTTTTAAGAAGCATATATATTAGTAAAATATAATTTACAAAAAATTCAATAAGCCGCTATAATTTATTTTTTAACACCCTTCGTTGCGGCATCTCTGCCGAGTGTGTCGGGTGTTACGCCGCACCATGAGGCTTGCCGCGTTTCGTATAGTAAATGAATTTACTTCCTATCAAATACGTTTCTTCAACAACTATGTTATGAAAAAATAGAATAACTGAAATTGCGATTTTATAAAACATAAAAATTGAATAAATTCAAAAAACATCTGCTGTTTTTATTTTGAACTCATTTTCAGAATCGGAACAAACATGGACAAAATAATGACATAAATGAATTACTTTTTTTTTCAAATAGGCTGGACTAATTTTTTAATCTATTCTCTCTCTCCCACAGTCGGCACAAAACTCATCGAAAATCGTACATTCTGCGTGAAGCCATCGCTTATTTACATATAGCACACCGTAACCATTCGCATTTTTTTGTTGTGCAGTAATTCACATTCCTTGCATGTATTCACATCCATAAGTTTGTGATGACACAGCTTCACTTTCCTTTCTTTTATTGATCTCATTAGGATTACTTTTGGCTTTCTCTATTGCAATGGAACCAAACAGAGAAACATCTATTTCGGACCTAGTACTACGACTATCTGATTCATAACACAAGCCTACAAAAAAAAGTCAAATTGCCAAAGCTGTTTAAACGATTTTAGGGTATATCAATTGTGCTGAATTCAAAAATAACCTCAGTTTTGCCAAATTTGCTCTAGTTTTGGAGATAATAAATAGCCCTCAAATTATGATTTTACCTCCAAAGGTTATGGTGTATGCATAATAAATACTAGGCAACACGAAATGTATTGCCGTTTATATTTTAACAGTTTTATAATAACTTAACAACAACTTAATAACACGAAACATACAAAAAACTATAGGTCATGCATATATTTCTCAAAAGCACATTGAAATTTCCTCAAAACATGCATAAGTAAATACAAAATAAAATTTATGACAATAAAAAAAACTTAATATGGATTGTTGCAATTATTTTGCAGAAAAACAATGTATGATTTTCGTTTATGTGAATAATTTGGACAACCACATTAGAGGCTCTAGCAGTAATCTGCCATCATGTGTCTCATACCTTTCTTCCATCATTTTGATCTCTTGATGGAACCTTTCTCCTAGTTCCTCACTGAAATCACCAAGACTGCCCGGGAATTTATCTAAATGACTATGAAGTTAGTGTTTTTTTATGCTCATGCTTGCACCCAAAGTTTTAAAACTGATAAGCATATTTTTTACTAATTCTTCATAATTCTCTTCTTTACGTTGGCCCAAAAAATTTTTAATAACAGAACAAAACTACTCCATGCAGACGCTTCAACATCGTTCATGCATTTTTTGAAGCTTGAATCCTTGATAACTTTGCGTATTTGGGGACCATCAAAAATTCTTACTTTTAGTTTTTCCATACTTATGTTTGGAAAAATCTGCAAATGTACTTGAAGCAATCACCATCTTTGTTTAAAGCTTTTACAAGTTGCTTCATTAGACCAAGCTTAATATGAAGTGGTGGAAGAATGATTTTTGCTCTGTCCACCAAAGGCTTATTAACTATATTCTTGTTACCTACAGTTATACTTTCCCTTAAAGGCCATGTTACTTTTTCCCAATGTTTTTGTTTTGCTCTGCTATCCCATAAGCAGATAAAGCATGGAAACTTTGTGTAGCCACTTTGCTGCCCACGTAAAAAATTAACCATTTTTAAATCAACGCAAATAAACCATTGATGCTCGTCATAAGAGATCTTGTCCAATACCGTTTTAATATTACCGTATTCTTCTTTAAGTTTTGTTGAATGCGGAAAGGG
>QLNU02014802.1:107913173-107958929 GCA_006491805.2 Dysdera silvatica | reverse complement strand
TGTTTCGTCTTCTCAGATAATTTGCTATTCTGCTTTTTACATATTACACCACCAATTTCCCCAGCAGTTTCAATTATTGTCTTAACAATGTTTTCATTTGCTTCTGAGATGTCAACTTCTTCAATAAGTCCTTCCAGTGCAGAAAAGCGATTTTTTAATTCCAACTTGAATGCCTCGGTATTTTCTTTTAATTTCTTTAAATCCACCCTCTTACATACTTGTTTCCTAATGAGCTTCTGCCTTTCTAGTTTAGTATTTAAGTGCATTTTACATCTCACCATTCGATGATCACTTCCAGTATTAAATCTGTTCAGTATGCTGCAATCTTCAATAATTGATTTCTTGTTTGCCAGGATATAGTCAATTTCGCTGGTTCCTCCATTGGGGTGTTTCCATGTCCATTTTCTTTGCGGTTTCTTCTTAAAAAATGAATTCATGATGCTAAGATTTTCAGCTTCGGCAAATTCTATGAGTTGATCGCCACGTTCATTCCTTTCCCCATATCCGTATTTACCAACCGATGTCTCTTCTTGTTCCTGTTGTCCAATTCTTTTCATTAAGAATCTCCCTTGTTCAGGCTTGATTTGATTATTTGGTGTATAGTAGCTCTTTAATTCTTTGTTGATTGAAGCCAACACCACTTATTCTTCCAGTTTCCGTTCCTCTCACTTGTTCTTCCAGTTTCCGTTCCTCTATAATAAAACAAATGTCCACTTTTAAGTTCCACCAACTCTTCACCTTTTCTTCTAACTTCACTGAGTCCTACAATGTCCCATTTGATCTTGTCAAGTTCTTCTTCCAATTCCTGAAGTTTTGCTTCAGAAGCAAGGGATCGTCCATTATACGTTGCCAAGGTCAATAACAAACGGCAGCCTGGGCCATTCCAGTGATTCTTAGCACCCCCTGCTTTCATGCCACACTGACCGCTGCCTTGATCAGGAGCACTCCAGCACCTGGAGACTAGGGGCCATGGTTTCTGGTGTGTCAACATAATGGAGGAATTAGCCATAATTTCACCACGCTGGCTAGACGGGTTGGTGAATTAGCCCTCCCCTTCCGCCTTTCTATCCGTGTAGCAAATATTAATTTGCCACATAAATAGAAAGCTCAGCCTGCACCACTTGAAGGCGGGGTAGGACACTAGGTTACTGGCCTGGCCGGTTCCACACATCGTCACATACGTTCAGCGTGTGGGTCTCCTTCCAGTTAGATACCAGCAACCCTTTTGCAGGCCATATATATATATATTATGTGTGTGTGTGTCTGTGTAACCACAGGGATCTGACACAAAATACATAGCTGCAATTTTTAAATTAAATGTAACGGGTCACTTAATAATTTAACGCTAACTCTATAAGGATTACGTTTCAAACTGCGGATGGGTGTTCTTCGATCAACAATGAGCGACGCAAACTTAGTTTCAACGTTTATTAAACTCTTAATATAGAGCCAAAAGTGATTTGGCAAACAGCTCTGGTGATTAACAAACACAGCTATCTTCTTATCACGGACGACCAAGTCACAATTGTGATAATATTTTGCTGTTACGATCCACACCTTGGTTCTAGGCCCACAGAGCTCAAAGTTCCCGCAGCGTCAATTCGGCTCAGTTGCTGGACGTGGTCAGACCATTGGACTCCGGGCTGAAACACGTTATCATAATTACTCTCGAGAGAAGTATAATATACAATTCAAACAAATATATCTCTATATACATAGCTTAAAACGAACACTAACCCGGACTCTTAGATCCGGAACTATGACTGCACACTTTGGTATCTGCTATCAAAGACGTGTCTCCTGAAGGAAAATTGGCTCGACTCCATTTAACGTTTTTCTGCTCCATGGTGCTCAAAAGCAAGGTCAACTCGGGAATCAATATTATTAAATAATTTCTAACTGAAAATAACATTGAACAGTTTCCTTGGGTTCTTTGATTCTTCTTCCCCCAGATATATGGGCAAATTGGCTTGTATACACTTTACGCCCATGTTACCAGATTGTGCCGAAGCCAAGATAACCCAGAACTCAATTAGTAACAGTTACTTCTAAGCTCATAAATCCATTAAACTTATTTCATTATTCGGCCTAACATTTTCATTAGGCACAATTCCACCTCCCAGGACGTTTCGCCAGATTAACTTTATAAATCAGTTTACCTAGACTCAGTGTGCGATTACATTCAAGATTTCCAACAGAAAGAATTCTGATAGCTAAAATTACATACACATTAAACTAAGCAAATCCTCAACATTAAAACCTGACGTTAGTTAAAACTCTCAGTATTTAGAACTTTTAAGTTAAATTAAAGTTAGTCAAAAATACCTCACCTGGCAAATACGCAGTTCATTACGGCAGACACAGTTTCTTGAAGTCGTAAGTCACTCACAAGAAGGCAAGTTACTCATTATGGCACGAAATGTTTTAGCAGCGTCAAGTAAGCACACGAAACTTTCCGCAGATATGCACCGCTTCCTTTAAGGCGCAAGGGCGGCAAGCAGTCATCCACCCAAAACGATTATTCCAAGCCGGCAGCTCGCTAACGTCGCAGGACACAAACAGCAAGAATAAGCAGGTAGACATCACCAGTAACTGAGGACAAGATGTCGATTAATTACCGGTCTACCACCATTCAAGGGCAATCACATTTCCTTACAGTTCTTCATCGAGACTTCTCTGTTGCAGGACTTCAGTTCCCGGAGGTGTCTGCCCCACAGCTGCCAACGCTTACTGTATAAATACAGGAAGTAAACTACAAACGCAACTGAGTACAATAAAGTGTCACATATGTTTAACATAACTTCTACACATAATACAAAACCCGAGGATGTCCCAGTTGGCTCAGAATTTAGCAACGATCATCTAATTTCAATTCTATGACGTTGCACAAAACTTAGACCATACAGATGTTTCAATAAATGTTGAATGACCAATTTAGTAACACTACATAACCAACTCATGTATAATACACATATTTTAACAATTATAACCATCAATTATTAATTAAATGATTGAAGATAAATTTTTTTTTAAACTATAGTTTTTAACTCTCAACACACTAAAAATACTGCTAAGCAGCAAAAAAAAATTGTTGTTAAACAAATTTATATTTTTCTTGGGTGATTTAAAATGGATTCACCCATAAACGTAAGGGAACCACTACGGTACATACTAATATTAGCTAACTACTTTTTTAATGTTCCAAGTTTTTTTTCTTATTTTCCAATTTCTTTATATCATTTCTTTCCTTGCAGTAACTTATTTAAAAATGTATTTGTGGCAACCATAATAATATACTTAGTTACTACAGTGGCAGAATGACCATTAGGGTGATTGTTCATTACGAAAATTTCTTTTTCTCTTAAAACAGAAATTACTAAACTAACTACTAAGTGTTGTTGATTGCTAACATTTAAGAAAAACTTTTCAAAAGGAATGGAGACCAATTTTTGAACAAGTATATATACATGAATTATAATGCACAAAATTTCAAGGTGAGGGTATACTAATCCACCTTTTCTATAAATGAACTTTCACAAGATTCTTCAACAGATTCAACAACTAAATTTGATTTACAAAAAGTACATTTATGAAGTATTTTAATAACAGCAAACACACAATATCCTGCTACATAAGCTGTCACAGGGATTTTATCAGTTATGCCAAAAATATCATCATCTGAAATGATAATGCTTTGAGTAAAAGTTGGAAGTTCATTGGGCATTTGGGAGGTTTCTAATTCTATTTCATTATTATTTAAAATTACTAGGGATTCACCATATTTAAAAGATTTTAGTTTTAAAGGACAAATGCTTTGAAGGCGTAGTTTATTTTCCGTTTCAAATACTTGTCGCAAAGATATCAAATATTGAGAACCTGCAAGTTGTCTGAACCTGCAAGTTGTCTGAACCTGCCAAACCTTCGCTCTAAAGCATCCGTTGGATTTTTCCAGTCAAAATATATGAGAATCCTAAGTTATTTACACAGTAAGTAACAAGTTTCAATACACAGTAAATTTCATGTTTCAAAGCAGTATATGTTTCTTTAGTCAATACACCAGTTTCATAATTCAAAATTTTCCATTTTTCTAATCAGGTTAGGAATTTATTCAAAAAATATTCTTCTCACCAATTTCACACATATTAAGTTGTTCTTGAAATACATTTCTTTTGCACTGTCCTTTAAAGAAACTTTTGACATTCATAATAGACCACCAAGTATATATCAGGCGAATGTAATCACTTGTATCTTGATAATGTTGCAAGTCATTTTTATCCCTAACCTGACGTAAACCCTCAATAACATGATCATTAAAAATTTGTTAAACAAACTTCACATTCTACCGCTCAAGGTTTGTTGGCATTAATGCCTTTAAGGTTATTCCATAAGCAAATGTCAATAAATGTTCCGTTTCAATTGAATGCAGCTTTTTTAATGTCCCAAAACAAGCAGTTTCTGTAATGTGATTATTTTCGAAATTAGGATAATACATACACTGACCTATGTTCTTTTGGTTTAACCAATTATTTATGATGCATTTTAAAATAATTACAGGCAGGGTCATAGATAAAAAATAATGGAATACTAATATCTGATGGGCGTTTATAAACAGTCACGTTTAGGTGGAACGGACATAGCTCTACTATTAACTGCATTATTATCAGAACTCACACATATTGTTTTGAAACCAATTTCTTCCAAGCTTCGTATTACTTTTTTAATCACAATAAATAAATAAATTTCCAGCATTTATTTTTTGTATTGGCAATATGTGTGAACACGTTTGTATGTTGATAAAAAACTTTGCACCATGAAAACATATGCACTAGTTGCATATTTTTCACTATCGTGTGCATGGCCAACAATATTCCCTCCCTTTAAAACCATGACAGGTTTAATGTGAATTTCATCAATCATTAAATAAATAGTTAAATCTTGGGACTGCAATGTTTAATAATGTTGCTTAATGTAAGATAAAAACTTATGCTCAAATTGTTCAATAGCTGGGTTTAAGAGGAATAAGGAACATATTCTAGATATTGTGTACGGATGTGGCAAAATAATATGATTAGAATTTCTTAGAAACTTATAAGCATGTGGAGATATAGAATAAAGTAAGCTTGAGAAAATTAAAAATCAAGTATTGTAGCTAAATTGGTGTTTCCCATTAATGATCGATGATAGTTGTTCAAGCAAAAACTCTAAATTTTTATTTAAAGATAACAATGGCTTTAACAAAAGTACCGACTCTTGTCTTACATTGCATATTGATTCGATTGAATTAGTTTCGACATTTCGATTAACCGACTCTACTTTTTGCAATAATTCAGTCGCGTCATTAACGTTATGCAAAAAAAAAGGAAAATTAAATAGTTTTACCTTCGTTAGTGGTATATTCCGATAATATGCAGTTGCATTCATTAAACTTTTGAGGATGACATATTTGTGAATGGTTGGAGTTAGAGTAAGTTCTATCATTAAAACCATCACATTATCCGATGTTACTGTCCATCCTTTTGTGATACTGATGAGATCGAGTTTATTTTTAAGTTCATTAAAAGTTTTAAATGATCGCTCTTCATCATATGAGGCCTTGCTCTCCATGCTTTGCTTAATTGCTCTTTCTACACTTTGAAATTCAAGTAGCCTTCGTTTGTCATTTAGAGCTTCACGTGAAGTACTTGGCTTGGGAAGGTATTGTGGACAATCAGGTAAATAAGATGGAATAGAACCTTTATTAACTAAGGGAAGAGTTACCGCTGAACAGGTTTTCTCATGGTAATAAGTATTCTCCCTTATTTCCGCTTCTAACCAGAAGGTGTTTGCTAGAGACGTGAGTTCGCGCCCCAGTATGGGGGAAAAAAAAGTCAACGTTACTACGCTCGTGGCGCGATGTCTTGATCGGTGAAAGTATTAATAATGAATAAAAATACCATTGGGCCATTAAAACCGGATTTGTAGCCTGCTGACGACATGCCAGCATCCGGAACGCCGTTGGGATAACTATCGGTAACCCAGCGACGTGAAAAAGGCTATCTCAGACTCTGATGATATGAACCATAATGAAAATATGAATGGAGCATCGGTTGTCGTGCTCTTGAATCAGAACCGCGTTCGGACTTTAAGCAGAGGGGTCTGTTCGAAAAATATTTTAAAACTATTTTAATATACGGTTGCTTATGCATTGCATCATGTTGAGATTCAGCATTGTTTTATGGTGAGTACTGTTGTTTAATATTGATATATTCATTCTGCATTTTTAGATTTTAAAATGTTTTCTGAAATTTGCATTGCTGTTAATTTTGTTTTGTCATATGGGGCATACAGTGATTTCACTCCTTCAAATTCATTTTTACACTTAAAAATTTTTGGTGGATGCTTATATTTTGTATAAGAAAAAAAAAAGCCCTGGTCTTTGTACAATATAGTTTAAGGTGAACGTTAGCCGGTTATGAAAGTGATTTTAAACCTCATTACTAGCTCGTAATGTTAGTCAACATTTAATATATTGTATATCTTAGTATTCTACTCTACACTTTACTATTTCATAAAGCTTTAGTGATTTAATATATACACGCAAATTATGAACAGATACATATACACCATTATGAACATTATATATACACACACACACCGCACACACACACAATTTTTTATGTTTTCATGTTGCTAAAAACTGAAATCTTTAATAACTACCATTTTTATTTTCAAACGGTATTTCCAAAAAAAAAAAAATAAATAAATAAAACCAATGTATGCCTGCTTATGAGATAGCCTTCATATACGGATATATTAAATTTTTATCTATTAACTAACGTTTCAGTACATAAATCTAATTAAAATATAAATGCTTTTAACGGCCATATATTTTCATATTAAATTTTTTCACATATTTTTACACATGAAAAGAAGGGAGTAGCAAAAGAAAAGTGCTTTGTGTTAGTTGACATAAATATATGCATCCAATCATATATATAATGTTATGAAAATTTAAAAAATTTGAAGCATTCCGAAACACAATATTCAAGCTTCAGGTATTCATATATTCGTGTTCGCAATATGTTTTATGTATGGAGTATTAAAAATAAAGTGCTTTGTGTTAGTTGATATAAATATATGCATCCAACCATATAAATATGTTATGAAAATTTAAAAATTTTGATGCATTCCGAACACAACATTCAAGCTTCAAGTATTGATATAATTGTGTTCGCGACATTTTTTAAGTTAATTTCCTGATTCGCCTAAAAACAGACAGTTCGTGGATAATCGCAACCCACCCCCCCTCTCGTCTACATGCAAAATAACTGAACATAACTTTTATAGCAATTTAATTAAGCCAAAAATTTGCCAATTCTAAAATTTTTTTTTGAAACTACTTCATTCACATTAATAAAAAATGATACAAGTTTTATATAATATGAATGTATGCTATATTGTAATTCCCCTCTCTTAGCAATAGGAAATGAATACATAAGCCTGTACGTTTAGAAAGAATGATACTTACCCTAGAACTTACTTCGAATCCACCCCTCTTTATAAAATTTATCCACTTCTTTCTTAGTTCTGCATTATGGAGGAAAACGAAACACAGATACACGTGGGCTGTTGCTATAATTGCATCGGAAACCCGGAGCTGAACAACGATATGGCATTGCTTTTCCAATACTTCCGTAGACAGAAAAATACTTAAGCAAAAGTATACACCATACTAATGCAAAATTTTACTGTAAATTGCGGCAAAAGCATTCAAACACTCTTCATGCCATCACAACACAACGCGGAACATGGACTACAGAATCGGCCATATTGGAACTTCCGGTTTTCCGTTCGTAGGCTTTCAATGTAGGAGACGCTGACATCTCATAAACCTTCCTTGATTTCTCCAAATTTACGTATTTTTCTGCATTTTTAGACAAATGCAACGCGCATTTCTTAGGTTAACTTGGAAAAAATTTTCCCCAAAACATCTGTATCTTGAATTAAGGATTGAAGTGTTAGTCACAAATTTGAAATAATTGGAAAGTATCCCTTGCACGGCAACAGTCATGACATCATGTGGGTGGTAGAATAGAAACATAACAGGTGGAGATCATCAATTCCTCTGAAGTAGGCACAAAGTGATCACGTCTCCCGTTCGTCTTTTCGGTAGGAGTTGAGGATTTCGATCAATGGGGCTGGGAATACAGGACTGCCTTTGACAGCCACCATTCCCAACTCCTGTGATGCCCAATTTCTTTTTCGAATAATTGGGGTCAGAAATAGAAGGGGTGAATGATGGGAAATTGATCAGTTTTTTTATCCTTTTCGTGGAAATTAGAAACCATTAATAGTTATTAAAATATTAATCAGAAGAAATTAACGGACTAGTTTTGCTAAGCTGAAGAAGTCAGAGAAATTCTATTCAGTTGAGAACATTTATTGAAGTTTTAAATGTTTAACTTAATTCATCCATACACGTTAAAACATTAATTCAAATAAAACGTTGGAGAAAGTAAATACGCCTATTTGGCGGAGCCTTGAAGAATTACGTGTGCACACTACGGCGGTAAATGGGAAACTGATTATTTTAGAATTCGAAACGCAGTTACAAATACCATTGCCAAATACAAAAAGTGAAATTATAATTATACGCTGTGTGTTGCCAGATACGGAAAGTGAAATTATGTACATGTCAAATAAAAGGACACAATTTGGCAAGTTGCCAAGTTTAGAAACTATGATCATTAATTGCAAATAATAAAGTTGACACCCACGTATTTAGCATATATATATTTATATAGTATATATATATAGTATAGGAAAAGAGACATCGTCTTGAAGTCGAACCAAGATCCCTCCGTTGAGCCCGGAGTGCTTTGATCGCTAGACCAACGAGGACAGGAACAACGCTCTCTTTCTCCGTATATAAGGATGTAAGATATTATTACCCTTCTCAGGGATAACACAATGGCCAAATAATGGTCAACACACAAAGAGAGCGTTATTCTTATCCTCGTTGGTCTAGCGGTCAAGGCACT
Organism: Dysdera silvatica; assembly: GCA_006491805.2. NCBI lineage: Eukaryota > Metazoa > Arthropoda > Arachnida > Araneae > Dysderidae > Dysdera > Dysdera silvatica. The sequence continues at coordinate 107,949,909 of QLNU02014802.1, read as the reverse complement.
GCTGGCTCAACGAAAGGATCCTTGTTCGATTCCAGGACGGGGACGATGACTCTTTCTCTCCTATGCCAAAAACAAAAACAAACCTCTGGTTTCAGCTAAATACGTGGGGATTCAACTTTATTAATTGCAGTAAAGATCCCCACGCAAAACTCGCCTCGGTGGTTGTAATATTTTATATATTAAGGTAAATCTAATATAATTGCTCCCTTATTTGTCGGCCACCCTCATTGCGGCCAACGGATAGTACATGCCATGGGCGTCGTTTGGGGGAGGGCAGGGGATCAGTTGCCCCCCGGAAATGAAAGATCTTTTTTATTTGAGGTAAAAACTAGATTTTGAATTTAAAAATTAAATTACTGATGAATAACTATTCTAGAAGTCTGAACTGAAAGTCTTTAAGAAAACTTATGCATTTTCTGTTACAGAAATCCTTGAAATTTAAAATAAACGAACGGGTATTCTCCTTGAAAAAATAGCATTCTTTGATTTGGTTTTTTAATAATGGTTTCAGTAGTTAATATATAAAATATTTTTAATATATTAAAAGGTAAAAATGGCTATTTGCTTCGGCTTAACATTGACACCCCTCCTCCCTGTAATTTGCCTTGACGATGCCTTTGCCACATTGCCAGTTTCATTAGAAAAAAAGGCCATGAATTGTTACACATTTATCACTAGGAATACAGGATTGTATCTTTATCACCTTTCCCATTTCACAAATATTCCTACTCATCTAAGTTTCACTCGAGGTTTCTCCTGCCTAGTCACTAGACAGATGAAGGGATTCGCTCGTTATCAAAAGAACCATTGTGCTTATCAACAAAGCAAACTTTGCCATCTTATGCAAAATTCCCCTTCAATTAACAACGACTAAAGATACCGTTAGGGGAACTTCATTTGATGTAGTATGTCAAGAAGATTTAAATGATGGATGTTAAGGATCGTTTATAATAAAACTTAAGTCACTTCGTTTATTAATTACTGAATACTATTATCATTTACATACAAAGGGTTAAACACTGGTAAAATAGCAATGAAAAAGATCACTCAAGCTTTCGGACGCATCAGCAGCAGTCCTTCATCAGGAGTAATCATTACTCCTGATGAAGGACTGCTGCTGATAAGTCCGAAAGCTTGGATGATCTTTTTCATTGCTATTTTACCAGTGTTTAACTTTTTGTATGTATATTTCCTCCCTGGTACCCTGTATTTTATTTCTACTATTATCATTACCACCGACTAATTTTATTTATCGGCCGTTTTGTTTGGGGTAGGTGGCAGGGAAGTAGCTAGGGATGGCGTGGAAGACCCACACCAGTGGCGTAGACGAAGAAGGGTGTAAATTCGGTTGAAATAATTCACAGGGGAGTATATGACCGTACCTAAGGGAGCGCAATCTGGAAGGTCTTGCCAGAAGCGCAAGGTTACCTAGCTACGGTGCTGGTGGGTGTAAGCCAATTTGTGTTGGCTCAACATTTGTGAGCACAAACGTTGAGCCAACACAAATTGGCTTACAACAGGAACCAGTTAAGCACTGTGACAGAATGAGAATAGGAAGGTACTTTTCTCATTCATTTACGAATGGTAACTGTAGTAAAATAGGAATACGCGCTTGTTATAATAATTTTGGGCTATTGTATCGATACACAAGGTATTTATAATTAAACTTGGCCTATTTAGAGCATTCTGCAGCTTGAACTGTTCAGCAGATTGACGCCAAAATTGGTATATAGACTATCCCAAAGATGTGAAAAAGGAATCTGACAAAAAAAAAATCACTTCAAAAAAGACATCTAGGAACTCTTTTATCGCAATACTGAAAAAGAAACTTATGAAATGACCAATACCCAATACAAATGATATTATCGACATTTAGTAGCACTTTTTGTTTTTGTGTCGCAGTATTTCAACTTTTCGCGAACAATAACCGTAGGCCAACGCTGCAGGCGTACAATGAAAAAAAAAAAAAAGAAAGAACTTTGGGCGCACAAACAGCGAGTAAAGAAAAGCAAAAATCAAGCAGCTGTTAATCGTGTACAGGATAATGTAATGGCGGTTGCTCAGTGTGGCCGCTATCGTTCACTTGTAACAGTTCATGGCATTGTCTCATGTTCTCTAACGGTATTTCGGTACCGTGAGTTCTTCCAAAAGTTTGTTTTGCCGCAGCTACAGCAACGACGGTGCCTTACTTCTACCATTTTCATTCAAGATGGTGCTCCGGCGCCCCCACACGTTGCATGGCCCGCCAAAACTTTTTTGCTCCAAAATTTAACTAATAAGCGTGTTATCAGTCTTTCGTTCACTAATCCCTGACACATACGTTCCCTGAATCTCACTTCATGCGCCTCCTGGTTGTGGAGTTATTTAAAGAATTCGGTTCATCGTGGAAGTGTTGCTATGTCAGCCAAATTGAAAGACTCCATCACGTTACATGTGCGCAGCATCACAGAGGATCAGTTGCGATGCGTTGTTAAATACACTAACGGCTTGAACTGCTACAAGTGAACGATGGAGCCAACATTGAGAAACGTTCCTCACATCATCCTGTACAGGATTAACAGCTGCTTGAGAGTTACACTTCTTTACGCGCTGTCTGTGTGTGCAAAGTCTTATTTTTTTCATTGTATGCCTGCAGTGCCAGCCCACCGATAACGCTCACACAAGGTTCACATGAAATGTTTGATACAATAAGTGCTATTAAATGTTAAAAATATCATTCATGTTGCGTGTTGGTCATTTTAAAGGTTGCTTTTGCAGTATTGCGCTCAAAAATACTACTTAGCGAATATTTTTGAAGTAAATTTTTTTACCGATTCCTTTTTTTACATCTTTTGGATAGCCTATATACAAGTTTTGGTGTTAATCCGTTGAACGGTTGATGCTTCAGGGTTAGTTTAAATAGTCCAGGTTTAATTATAACCTCCTTCTATATTAAACGGCAATTTTCCAGATGCATTAAATCAACAGTATAAAATGTCTATTCATAGAGAGTGATTGTTGAATATATATAATATATATAAATTATAAATATTAATATACATAACACACGCACATGTATAAAATATATATAAATAATATATAATATCGCTTTTTTATTTAAAACATACAAAAGTTTTCTATACAGGATTGCGATGAGAGCAATTGGTACATCAGCAGTGTGATACAAAAGTGCCGATTAATAACCTTTACGTAAGAATTTTTCAATTAGACACAAGCGTAGCGCTCAATACAAAAGTACAGCATAAAAAAGTAGATAACACAGAGTATAACGATAGAACAGTCTCAATACAAAGTGATTTGTCAGGACAACAAATACAAAAACCATATCATCTGACTAGAAAAAGGTTAAATGGTGGAGGAGTGGAAAAAAAAAGGGAGTCCAAGGTGATGCCACAGAACGAGAAATGGAATCACAGAAAGAGAAACGATAGGGATTTATTTAGTGACAGATTTTTCAAGTATCTATATGTTCTGGAACCAAATAAGCGTTGACTGAAATACGCCGATGTATAAGTTCTTTTTGAGATAGATAGTGGAAGTTCAAATATCAGGAAGAAAGAAGTCCGAGACTACTACATGGTCTACACATATTCTTTCTCGTTTTAGCCAAAGAAATAAGCATTGATTTCTTGAATATAAACATCCTTTTATACGTATGTATAAGAGACTGACTGAAAATGAATTGTTGTAGATATCTGATGCTGAGCAAAGAAAATTATTTTTGGATGGATATTGGAAAAATTCGACTGCATTGTAAATAGAGGAAATGTAAATTTGCAAGAGCATCTTCGATACATATTGTCAATTTATACGCTTGTAAATAAATTGAAAAGCAATATTTTTGCAGATGCTAAGTTATAGATGACTTCCTTAACGATTTTGTTCATAAACAATTTCAGAAACTTCTGTTATGGTCAGAGAAACTGTCACGCGGCATTCGCAGGCTAGAAGTTAATATCCTCACGGAGAATGAACTACAGTAAAATCTGGTAAAGCGACTACCTTGGTAAATCGACCACCTGAATAAAGTGACCACTTTTTATAAATGGGAAATGGTATGGACTTGATCATGCCTATGCCAAAGTCTGTGCCTACAGTGACCACCTCTCTATGGTGACCATGGCAGAACAGTCCCAAATGTGGTCACTTTAGACAGGTTGTACTGTGATTTTTGTTTGAGAAGAATGAGAGAGAAACAAAGGGACCACAGAGGGGGGAAAAACGCAAAAAATCGAATGGCTTCATCACGTCTTAGTGAAATAATTTCAAAGTGCAGGTGTCAAACCGTCGGAGGATAAAATGCTGCAGTATCCAGTATCGCATTCGTGTGTATGTGTAACCTGCTTGATAAACGATTGTTTGTTCTATTGCTCTTGAATTTTGAATTCAGGGTAACGTGTGGACCCCTTGAAATGTATTATAATGTAGAGCAGTGCCTCTCAAAAATGTTTTCCGCGGAACCCTAGGGTAATGCGCGGACTTTTTTTAAATGTATTAGAATCTAGAGCAGTGCCTCTCAAAGTGCTTTCTGTGGAACCCCAGAATAACGCGGGGACTTCTTGAAATATATCATAATCTAGAACAATGCCTCTCAAAATGTTTTTTTGCGGAACCTCAGCCTGGACTCCTTCAAAATATACCATAATCTAGAGCAGTGTTCCTCAAAGCGTTCTGCGGAACCTCAGCGTAATGCGCGGACTCCTTCAAAATATATCATAATTTAGAGTAGTGTTCCTCAAAGCGTTTTGCGGAACCACAGGGTTCCGCAAGCAATTTGTGAAACATCGCCGACAATTCTGAAAAAATTTGTGAATTCCATAATTTTTTTACATGAATACCACTTTGAATTAACTTGCAGAAATATGTTTTGAAGCAATGCAGTAATTTCATTCAGTTAAAATAATATTTATTAAAACATTAAACGTTTAGAATAGTTCGCCAAAAGATAATTAAATTAAAATGCACCGTTCAAGGAATTTTGCAGACCTTTTTGGCGGAGCCTTCATAGTACATGTGTACACGTCGACAGTAAACCGAAGATCTTGGTTTAAGAATTCGGAAAATTATTATACTGTTGCCAAATATAAAAAGTAAAATTACATGTACACAATAAATGTTGCTAGGTACGGAAAGTGTGATTATGTACATATGGAATACTTCATACAAAAGGAAACAATTTGGCATTTTGCCAATTTTAGAAATTGAACTTAAGTTTGCTTTCTTGCGTTTCTAAGTGGCAACAGTTAAGAAAGCCTGCGAAGTGAACTGACATTTCTTTTGTAGTTACCCGCAAATTAACCGTATACAACCAATGTCCAACAATAATAGAAAAGTATTACCTTTTTTACTGAGGTATGTATTGCTCATTTTCACGTTTTTATCCAAGCAGTAATAACTCTTTAGTTTTCCCAAAATATCTGTAGAGGGTATTAGTGGCTATGAAAGGGGTTCCGTGAGCTAAAAACTTTGAGAACCACTGAGCTAGAGATTAAGTTACAGTGAGTCAATATCACCTCCAATGAGAAGAATTGAGTTGCCATTGTTTTTTTTTTATTTCCCCTTTTTGACCCCTTTTTTTAGTTTCAAAATTTAAAGCCATTACGTTTATAGTAAATCAAGATGTCTGAGTGCAGTTAAAAAAGGAATCTCGTTCAGAAATAAAACTTTCAAAGTCCTTTAGAAAAAATAATCACATGAGACCCAATAATAAAAATATCCTAAAGGAGATATTACTATTACCTTAAAGATGTTTGAATCAATGAATTGTATTTAGTTTTGTTTCAAGAATGCGTGATAGGAAGTGCAACGAAAAATACAATATAGAATTTGAGTAACTTAAAGAAGTATGGAGGAGTATATGCTTCTATATATACATATATAGAATAAATAAAGGGAAGAGGTTAAAAAGAAACGCATGACTGAAAGAGTTAACAAATGTTTGTTGAAGATACATCTCTGTTAAAGCCAAAATCTTTTAAATGGTGGCCTGTACAAATTGATTCATGATGGCTAATAGGAATTTGTAGTTTCATCTCAAGAGACTATTAACGAATGAACAAATATCTTCATACATAATAAATAAGCCAGACTAAAAACATGGTGAAGTAATATGCAGACGAAAGAATCAGAAAAAAAGTAATGGATGTATACTTGATGCAGTCCGGACTAAATGTGCCGTTTCAGATGATACTCTCAACAGATTTTGGATAATATTCGTCACTTTAGTCCAGATATCATCAGTAACTCTGTCATGGATAAATGCTTTTATCTGTAAATCATAGCTAATATAAAAACTATTATATATATACGCAGAATGACTTAAAAATATAAATCCAAACTTGTGTAGACTGTAGTAGCAATTGATGAACAAAGTTTTAACTATAATTGGCAGTTCTTTGTTAGAAATGCATGCGAACAACCAAACATGGGTGTATTACCATTTACGCTAGTCAATTGTGTTGTTGTTTACACCAGTTAACAACCGTTTTTCTTTGGCGATGGTTTCACCAACGGCCGGAGATTGTTTGGAAGCGCTCTTCATTAATAGACACGTGAAAAATATCGTGATGTCCACAACTTGATACTCAGTTTGTCAGGTTTGGAAACGCTTATTAATATCTTTACATCAATCAACATTGACTATCAGTGGTGGATTTACTAGTAGGCTATGGCCTACGGCGAAAATTTTTTCTACGAAAAGTGCCGCCGACAAGTTTGCAAAGGCGGGGATGAATTTTTTGGTGATCAGTTGGATTAATTTCGAATTGTTAAAAAAAGTTAACAAAGCCGTAACTAGACAGTGGCAAAGGAAAAGCTACCATGGGCATCTCCTCGAGACAGGCTTCAAGGAGCCAAATTTAAAATAAAGGGCCAAGACCAATAGCCAAAATCTCTATTATTCCCTAGTTACATTTGGTAGAGATTATGTGACAAAATGCGTTATCCTACAGGCGGCAAAATCGTAAATTCGCCTCTGGTAACCGTCTTAGCTTCTGCAACCTTTCATACTTAATAATAGTCGACACCTACGTATAAGAAGCTCAAGCTAGAGCTTTTTTGTTCAGGAGAAAGGGACGCCATCCCAATTCTGAAGCCGAACCAGGGTCCCTCCGTTTAGCCCGGAGTGTCTTGGACCGCTAGACGAATGAGGACAGGTAATAACGCTCTTTTTCTCCGTATGTAAGGATGTAAGATATTATCCATGATAAGGGTAATAATAGCTTACATTCTTCAACCTCGTTTAACCACCGAAAGGGGCAGCCGCGATCTAGAGAAAAAAATGGTCCTTAACTGATGCAAATAGCAACAACACGATAAATAATCACAAAAGGCAACAATGCAGCGTTTGTGTAGTTCACATATATTCTCCTTCATTATTATTTATAGGGTAGTTCCGTGGATAGCTATGTGGTAAAAAAAGGGTTCAACCGGGCAAAACGGTTTAAGAACCACAGGTTGAGACTTCATCAAATACGCGCCACTTGTAGATCCATGGAGAAGGCCTTGGTATGACAATCGTCTAGTGGCAGCGAGATACGGTACCGCGTAAAGGCTTTTATAGGCCCTATGCAGGGCCGGTTCTAGCGGGTGTACAGTGCGTGCATGTATGCAGGCGGCCAATTTCTAGGGTGGCTGCATTTGATTATGTACTTCTATAGCAAAAAAGTTTTGTTAAGAATTAAAATAAAAATTTCCTTCACAGAACGATTTTCGCCTTTGCTAATTCAATAGAACGGTGATGAAAACATAGTGGCTGACCCAACCCATCGGTTGGTTTAAAAATCTAGAATATTATATTCACTTACGAACAAAAAAGGGATTGTGGAGGGAGGCGGCCAACAACCCAGAACCCGCACTGACTCTAGGTTCGAAGTATAGAATCGGCCCTCGCGATATACCGTTAAAAGTCCCGAGTTTTTCTTTGAAGGTAATTATTTTCAATATTTAGGTCATGAATAATTATTTCTCGAATATTTGTAAATAAATGAAGATGGAAATACCGCTGAAAAACTTAAACACCACCAGACCTACCAAGACCACAAAACCCTTCCTCCCGCATAGCCTATGCTCGTATCTATCACTGAGAATATCTTTTATGTGAAGCTAGATATGGCCACACCTATTTTCTTCAAAATAAATACTTTTGCAATGAACTTCCAATGGAATGGGTTTCTTTTATCCATTTGACGATGAACGACATATGATCACTGATGAAGATTATCAGAAAGACCTTTATTTTTCCATCGGTTGGCGGTTTTATTTCTTCTACCCACCACAAATTATTTTGATTGAAATTGACATTCCTCGCTTTCTATACAATATGGCAGAAATTTACGGGATTTCAGTTTTCAATCGGTTTCCAGATTGGTCTTCCTTGACTAGGACACGACTCCAAGGGCGGACACCAAGGTGTCACAGTAATAATGACCCACCCCAAAAGTGCATTTTTTTATTGTAAAAAAATTCCAGCTTTCATGAAAAATGAAGGGTGTTATTCCAAGACCATTGCAAATTCTGTCCTTGACTCCCCACCGAAGTGAAAGTTTGTGTCCGCCCCTGCAAGACTCTTTGGAGTACGTGAAGATTTTAGACACGTAGAAAAGAACGTCAATTTTAGTGTTTTTCAACTCTTGTGGAATTTCGGCATTCTTCTCGAGGAATTCACTCTATTTTTATTATTTATTTTTGACAATTTCAGTGAAATCTAAATATATGAAGTCATTGACTTCACACCTTTTATTTTTTTTAAAAAACAAACTCTAAGTAGATAAAACGCAAAAAATAACTCAAAGCAGATTAAATTCTTTAAAATAATTTCCTTTTTAAAATTTCCTAAAAACATTCCGAAGAGAAGTATTTGCGGATTTCGAAAAAATCATTTGTGATAGAGATTACAGTATTCATTGAAAATTAATAACATACAACTTGGTTTTAATTTGTTTACGAAGTAATTAGTATAATTATCTCTAAACAAAAAACAGCTACTACTGTAACATCCGTGTCTAATTAATGCATTTGTCATTCGAACTTATTTTCTTATTTTTTTTTAAAGTTCATTCCCCGAAAAAGAAAAAAAAAAATGCGTATTTTTTTAAAATAAGGTATTATTTTAAAACGATTTCTTTCTTTGTAGGTGTCTTCGTTGCTTTTTGCATAAAAATACGTTTTATGCATTAGAAATCTATTTTTTATTTACTCCTTTGTTACTACTATCGTGAAGAAAAATAATGGTTGATTGATTGTTTGGCTTTTTTATGGCGCAAGAGCATCTGGGCTATACTGCGCCAAGAAAATAATGGAGTAACAATTAGCAAACAGACTTTACTGTCTGTTCAAAACACTTCACTAATGGTCTTTGCCGACGTGAAGATAATGCATTAGCGATCAGTAACACTTTTATACCTGCTGCGGAATTTGATCACAAATTTTATTGACTTTTCATACGTATTTTACCTTATTAGATGTACATTAAAATACATCTAATAGAGTAGTTACATTAAAATACATCTAATAGAGTAGTTACATTAAAATACACCTTATTAGATGTATTTTAATGTAACTACTCTATTCATAATTCCTAAGGCCAAGAATAAACGACCTTTTTTATCGCAGTACTCAGAGGCAATGTATCACCTAAAAAAAGCTGCTGTTCAGACAGTATTATTAATAGCATGTTTATTAATTAGCATGTCATTATTAATAGCATGTTTATTAATTAGCATGTCATTATTAATAGCATGTTTATTAATTAGCATGTCATTATTAATAGCATGTTTATTAATTAGCATGTCATTATTAATAGCAGTTTTTGAACGGAATAAAAGACCTCATAATTTTCATCCTGTGATATCGAAAGAAAATTTTCTTGTGGTGAAAGAGCAAACAAATTGTAAAGTAGACCGAAGAAACGAAATAGAACAAAATTATATACCAGGGGGTAACCGTTGAAATTATGTCGATTTTCTACTTAATGTTGTTTTAATGATAAAGGAAAAAACGGCGAAGTGGAGTCAAATTTCCTTCTATAAAAAAAATCTAAAATCAACAATTTTATGGAATTTTTTTTCCTGTACCGAAAAGGTCAACAAGTGTGCGGTGGCGCCCATATGAGTACTTCTAGGGGGAGAGGGCTGAGAAAAATTATTACCTCCTTCTCAAGGCTGTCAAACATTTTAGTGAATGTACAAGATATTAAAATGCTACAAAAGTAATTGATACTGCTTAACAGTTTATTAACATTATCAAGCATATATATAATATATGTTTGACGTATGAGCATATATACATGCTTGACAGTTAGTAATAAGCTAAAAAGTACCTTATTTTAAAATGTGACCATACAAATTTTGAACATAAATGCATAGCAGAATCGGGCAAATCAAAATTTTTGAACGGCCATGGGGGGCTTAAGCCCCTTGCCGTCCCCCATATGGACGCTCATGAAAGTGTTTAACAGACAAAACTTCCTCATTCAACACGTAAACGAATATGAAGTACACCAAAATTCAAAATAATGTTCAAAATGTCCCGTGGGAAATTTCAGGGGAACTCCGGGTTGAGGGTTAATATTATTCTTGAATGTAAAATTCCATGTAAATATTCTTGATTAGTCCTCGTACCAAGTCGCCTGTCCTTTTATCCGCTCCTGATTACAACGAGTATGATCATCTATCTGAGGGATAACCGGAAAAAAGTTGATGTTAAAAACTGTTGGAAATTGAATCCTAATTAACTGTATTTGAAGTACGTTAATACAAACATGTAATCAGGTTAGGTAGTGAAGAACACTTTACTTTTTATCCAGTTATTCTCGAGTAGTGCGAGTAATTCTTCTTTAGAGTTTCGTTTGGTAAATTGAGAGGAAGAGCATAAGAACTAGCAACGATATTTAAAAACATTTAGTATTATCTTGAATACGTTTAGAGGTTAATTTCTGCTATAAATGGAAGTAGAAAAAGGCATGTTAATACAACGAAGCTTTACGAACGACTGACGGACAAAAGTACAATGAATTAGGGAGTTTTAATTTTGCAAGGATCGGCGTAGTTTCCCGATGCACGGTGTTCATCACATTTATCTAACACCCCTACTTTACGAGAACCGTACTTAGGTCCATTTTTTCTTAAATTTATTAAATTGTGGTCGTCCGAGTGGTTTCGTTAGGATATCTTCAGGCATTTCGTTACTCTTGCAGTAGTCCAATTCTAGTAGTTTTCTTTCTTGAAGGTCTCGAAAATAGTGGTATACATTATATCAATGTGTTTGGTTCTTGGGTAATTTTTATGGGCTTGTGAGAGTATGATGCAGGATTTATTATCTTCAAAGAGGGTTTTAGGTAGTTTTTGTTTTAGTCCCAAGTCATCTATGAGTGTAATCAACCATTGAGCTCCTTGTACTGCGTTCGCTGCTTGGATGTATTCGGCCTCCGTAGATGACAACGCAATGCAGTTCTGTTTTCTAGAGTTCCAGGATATTGTACTCCCTCCGATTTGGAATACGTAGCCGCTGGTGGATTTTCGTGGGATTTCGTCATTAACTCAGTCTGCGTCACTAAATGCCTTGAGAGTTGGATCTTGATTTTTGGAAATGAGGAGTTTCAAATCTTTTTTTTGTCATTAAGTATCGAATCACTTTTTCGACGGCTGTCCAATCTCTCTGTCTTCGTTTTTTCTACTAAGTAGGTTAACGGAGCATGCTATATCAGGTCTTGTTATTGTGGCAATTTATAGTAAGGCTCCTACTGCCTTTCTGTAATTCGTATTGTCTTGCAAGGTATCATAGTCTTCAATTTTGTGGTAATCTGTGTTCATAGGTGTATAAGTTGGTTTTGAATTCTGAAGAGAGAATTTTTCAACGATGTCAATTTTATTCTTCTGTGATAACGCAAAATCCCCTGTACTTGATCTATCAATGTTAATTTCCAGGTAGAAACTGACTTCTCCTAAGACTTTGAGTTCAATTCTTTGTTTAGGGTTTCGATAATTTCTTGAATTTTTCTTTCATTTACACGGAAAATAAGAAAATCAACATACAGGATGATATATACAGGTTGTTCTTCATCTTTTACGAAGAGAAAAAGGGTCTGCTTTACTTTGTTTGTAGATGTTTTCTTGAAGTTTTTTCTCCGATTTTTATGTTCCAAGTCTTGCTGCTTGTTTCAGTCCATACATGGCTTTATTTAATCTGCATACTTTGTTCTTTTGAAATTTATTATATCCAGGTAGCTGATCCATGTAAATTTCTTGTTCTAATTCACCATGGAGAAATGATGGTTTAATATCAACGTGGTGAACTTTCATTTCTTTATGCACTGCCGCTGCTAAAAGTGTTTTCATTGTTATATGCTTTAATATGTGTGCGAAGGTCTCGTCGTAGTCCATCCCAAATTTTTAATTGAAGCCTTTGGCGACCAGTCGTGCTTTAAAACGTTCAATTTTTCTATTTGCACTTGTTCTTGCCTTGAATGTCCATTTACATCCTCTGGTTTTTCTTCCCTTTGGTAAATCAATCAAGTCCCATGTGTCGTTTTCTTCTTCTTCAGTGGCCTTTAAACATTTCTTTCTTTCATTAGAATTTAGAGATTGCATTTCCTTCCAGTCCTTTGGGTCGATGTTTCTTATTGTTTCAGTTTGATGGCCTAATCTTTCTAGAGGTTGTCTCTTTGTGGTTCTTTCTGATCTTCTTGGTTCGACAGTATCAGGTTTATCAATTTCTCTACATATTGACACGTCCATTATTGGAGTAGGATTTTTAGTTTCGTTTCTTCGATAAATTTGACCGTTCTGCTACTAATTACACCATTTTCGCCATCTTCATGCGATACCCTTTGCTTCTATTATCATATCCAACGAAAATTCCATCAATGGCTTTATCGTCGAGTTTTCCAAGTTTTATCTTGCTTATGTAGGCAAAAGCTATATAACCAAATACTTTGATGTGTGAAAGATCTGGTTTTCTTCCGGTCCCAATTTTGTAAGGTTTTTTATCGTTGGATTTTGTGGGTAGGCGATTCTGTAGATAAGCTGCGGTATGAACGGATTCACCCTAATAATTTTGTGGGAGTTTTGCTTCTAACAACAAGCAAGGTGTCATTTCCATCAAACTGCGACTTTTGCGTTCACTTACTCTATTTTGTGATGGTGAATGGGGTACAGTGAGCTGATGATGTATGCCTTGATCCCTGAGATAGTCCTCTATTTCGTTACTGATGTACTCTCCTCCGTTGTCGGATCTCAGCGTGCCGATATTTCTTCCAATTTATTGCGAGTCGTTGCTACATACTATTTGAGTTTTTTAAATACTTTTCTTTGAAAGGAGAAATATCATGGTAAAACGGCCGAAGTCGTCGATGAACGTAAGAAAGTTCAATTTTCCGCCAATAGAGGGAATTTGCATTGGTCTGCATACGTCTGAATGGACTAATTCTAGCGGTCTTTTACCTCTGTATGTGCTTTCTTTGGGATAGGGCTTTTCGGATAGTTTTCCTTTAATGCAATTGCTAAACTCGTTACTGTGCTTACAATTATCAAGTTTAATGCCGCTGGCTAATTTTTCAGAAATTAATTGCCATATGGCATCATGACCTCTATAACCAAGTCGCTCATGCCATATTTCGATGCAGTTTTTATTTTCGCATTGTAGGGAGAATTGTTTGGAATTACTACGCCGTTATAATTTCATATAGGCCGTCTTAGGTATTTGTTTAATCTTTTATTATTATGCATCTATTTTTCTCGAAGGCAACTGTGCAATCGTTTCAGTTGCTCGTTTTACCGATAACGGGTTACTTTTTAAGTCGTGAAAATACACGTTTCGTAACCGTATGTTACTTGTAGAACCATTATTTAGTTTAGTCGAAATGACGCATTCGCCGGAGCCATGTGCGCGCAGTTCATTGCCATTATCACGCATTGCAACCATTGCATATCACATATTGCAACCATTATCACGCTCCTTTCCTTATCGCTTATTTGGGTAAAGATATATGGGTCATTACACATGTGTGAAGTAAAACCGGAATCTATAATACAGCTAGTTGTTCTCTTGTTAGCATTTTCGAGTGAAGAGGAAGTGAAATCGTTTTGTTGGATTTCGGAGCTTATTAATGTTTCCGGTGAAGTTTGATAACGAATTGGCGTCTCTCAGTCGCGCGCTTTTTCGCAGTCGATTTGTAAACAGAAAGAGGATTTTTGGTTTGGCCTGTTATCGCCTTTTGAAAAATGTTTCGGGGCGTTAGAATTTTTATTCGTTAAATGCCAGCATTCCGATTTAAAGAGTTCGTTTTTTTTGGCAATTTGTACAGAACTTGTTTCCCTTGTTTTTACTATGATGGATTTTGTACGCTTTAGATGGTTCATCTATCGAGTTTTCAATTCTTCGATTAAACTCATTTAATAATTTACCTCTTATAAAGTCCGGAGTTAATTCCTCTTCTGGTCTCGCTTTTAGGGCGGTTATGAGTCCGTCGTAACTTCTCGGTACAGAGCATAATAGGAGGGCGGATATATGGGAGTTATTTATCTCTTCTCCGATAGCGCATAACTTATCTATTAATTCTAACATTTTTATAATATGAGTGTTCATATTCCCCCTTTCTTCCAGTTTTGTGCTGTATAGTTTTCGAAATAAAAATAGTTTACTTATTAGATTTGCTCTTTCGTGAATTTTTTTTAGTGCTTCCCATGTCAACTTAGCAGTTTTTTCGTATTTAACGTGCATAATTTGGTTATCCTCTATATTTAAATTTATTATTACCACTGTTGGTCGCGTTTTTGCCATCTGACTGTAACTGGATTTGGAGGTTCGCGTATTGTTTCATACAGATCCTCCTTTATTAGTAACATTTCCAGCTTGAATTTCCAAGTGGCATAGAGTCCAGTTTCATTATATGGATATTGCCGTCCTTTGAGAATGCCATTTTTGTCTTAACTAATTACGAATGCTCAAAAAGAAAATTATTTACACTGCGTCAGTCTCATAATCTGTTGGAAATTGAGTCCTAATTTTATAATGTTATTTTTATAATGTTTTTGAATTACGTTAATACAAACAAGTAATCGGGTTAGATAGTGAAGAACACTTACGTTTTTATCCAGTGATTCTCGAGTAGTGCAGGTTAATTCTTCTTTAGAGTTTCGCTTATTAAATTGAGACGATGAGCATATGAACTAGCAACGATATTTAAAATACATTTAATATTATCTTGAATACGTTTAGAGGTTAATTCCTGCTATAAATGCAAGTAGGAAAAGACATATTAAGAAGCTTTACGAATGACTAACGGATAAAAGTACAATGAATTAAGAGTTTGTTTCAGGTTTTTCAAGGATTGGCGTAGTTTTCCGACGTAAAGTGATCATCACATATATCTAACAAAAATGATATAATTAAAGTACTTTCTCTATATTATATAAGGTACATACAATAAAAAAAAAATTGGTTGTAAGTTTCATTCTTACATATAAAAAAAAAGAAAAATAATCCTACGAACTTACCTGCTTCAATTAAAAAGGTAATACTGTTATTTATCTTAAAAACTTTTTCGAGTTTTTAGGTTTTGCGTATATTTTTAGTATTGTAAAATTTGAACTCGCGCGGAAATATCCGAGTTAGAATTAAAATTAGTGATTTTTAGAAGGCTTATTCGTTATATGCAGTTAATTTCTTAATACTTAAATAAAGTAACCCACAGTTATGCTTAACTGTAATAATAATATAGTATTTGATTTCACAGTTGTCAAATTATTCGTACGTATTTTCATATTCGGGTGACTTGATATATAAAGTCGATTTAATTCAGTGTGTTTGAATAGTTACTAAAATTTTGAAAGCACCTAAGTAGTAGCGCCATCTATCGCACAAATATGTCGCTACAGACAACATTACTCGTACGAAAATTAGGATTTTACCGCATTTAAGCTGTATTTTTTCATTTTGGTATTACATCTCTCAACTACTAGGGAGACAAATAACTATGCAAAACTAAATTAAGACGCTCATACAGCAGAAATGAATTTGCAAACAATGGAATTGGATATTTGAATAATGAAAGTCATTATGTAAGGTATAAAAATTCTCAAATTCATCAGTTTCCTTAATTTCAGTTTCATAGCGCTCAATTTCGATTTTTCACGTAGTTTTCATAACACGCTTTCTATGTCTTAATTTGAATTTAAATCTATTATTTAATATTAATTAGCTGTTGAAAGATATTGTGATAATACTATACATGCTCTCGATGCCTTAATTCAAATCTATTATTGAACATTAATTAGCTGTTGAAAAATATTGTGATCATAAAATATTGTGATATATGTATGTGAAAAATGTTATATACTTTTATCACATCAATCGATGTCTCACGCACTCATTCACACATTTGTAAGCGTTAATATAAGTGGCGTTAATTTAACTATCCTTTATAGGTAGTGGTATTTGTAAAACTGTAGCAACTTATATGTAAGTAATCTTTTAAGCATCAACGTAGAGTTCTCAAAATTATTGGGGGTCCCAAGCAAAGTTCATGTACGTTTACACATTTACAGTATATGTAAAATCGCAATTTATTTTAAATTTTTGAGGTGGGGCACGGGCCCATATAAC
This sequence comes from Dysdera silvatica, assembly GCA_006491805.2. Classification (NCBI taxonomy): domain Eukaryota; kingdom Metazoa; phylum Arthropoda; class Arachnida; order Araneae; family Dysderidae; genus Dysdera; species Dysdera silvatica. The sequence continues at coordinate 107,933,307 of QLNU02014802.1, read as the reverse complement.
TGCACCTATGCTTATTACGGTCTAGCTGAAATTTACATACAGTAAATTCTCCCAATAACGTCGATTCAGTTAACAATTATTTTTGTTTAACGACGGTAGTGTACGTCATACCAAATTCTTCATAGAATTGCATCCATTCTTATCGTCTTTTTTTTCGGTTAACGACATTTTGCTCAGACCGCTGTAAGCTGTTAATGGGAAAGTTCATTGAACATGTAATTTTTACAATTTGCGTATTACTGTCGCGGTTGGACATGTTTAGTATATTTGCGAACGAACTGGTAACGAATAGACAACGCACTGCATCAGAGCTCAAGCGCAAAACGGCAATGCAATAGTGTAGAGCCTGTGAGGTTATTATGTATGGCGCAAGAGCAAGGGCTATAGCAGCTACGATACGCATGCTTCTCATTTTATCTTAAGTTATGTTCTACGTTTAGTTTGCTTTTAAGTTTAAGTTATGCTTTGTTAATAAATAGTTCATGTTTATTTTGATGGAGTCAAATGATTGAATTGCTAACGACATCACGAAGCTTACACCAACCAATATGTGAGGATATAAGGTATTACTACGCTTGCTATCTATCACTTAATTACCATATGCACGTGCATGTTTTTATATACATTTATGTACCTACATATCTTTTATTCCAACTCTTCATATGTAATGTCATATATTTTTACTCTAATAGTTTCTATTCACGAAGTATTTGTCATCAATTACTATTTAGTAAATAAAAAATCGTGCATAAAATTTATCTCTTTCCGTCAATCGATTTATGTTGGTTTCTACTAATCATTTCCTGTTAAAAATTTATATTAATCACTTCCTGTTAAAAAATTTATATTAATCACTTCCTGTTAAAAATATATATTAATCCTTTCTTGTTGAAATATAAATCTTTAACAGGAAGTAATATAATTTTATCACTAGAAGGTGATTAAAGTGGAAAAAAGTAATCTAAGTTTTTCTAAAATTTGGGACAGTAGAAATTTTTTAAACAAAATACTTTTAAATTATGAAAAATTTGCAAAATATCGTGTTTTTTGTAAAAAAAAAGCCGGCCATTTTTTCATTTATTAACAAAACGTTTGTTTCTATTAGAATGTTACGAAAATTAAATCTAACTAAAATAAAATACCTGAGCACAATCTCTTTGAGTGGCGTCCTTTCATGGACGGTTCGACTAGTAGTTTGAAGGCTATGGTGCTGCAAAGTGACAGCAAATATTCCTCTCTTTCTGTTGGCCACTTGGTTCTATTGAAGGTGGACTAGGTCAATGTTAAACATTTGCTAGAAATACTCAAGTACCAGCTCTATGCGTGGGATGTTTGCAGCGACTTCAAGATGCTAGGTTTTTTGCTGGAACTTTAAGGTGGATTTATAAAGTATCCATGTTCCCTTTGTTTGTGGGACAGTTGAGCAACTGGGCAACACTATACCCAACGGGAGTGACCTTTACGTAATGAACTTATTCCAGGACAACACATGAGCTTCTTGTTGGCAAGAAAAAAATAATACTTCCACCTTCCCATGTCAAATTGGGAATAGGGGAACAGTTTGTTAAAGCTTTAAACAAATAATAATAAGTTTATTTATGTTCTATATACATTAAACAATACATTGCATTCAAAATAAAAGGTTCAGTTACATGACATAGGTCCTGGGAAAATACTACAGTATAATGTGCCCAGGACCCGAAAAATTTACAGGTAGGGAGTTATATAGTCCCATTATATTCTCATATTATCAATGATATAAAAAATAAATTGAACTCTTACAACAAATTCATACAATTAAGTGACACGTATCAATATAAACAAATATGTATTAATTATACACTATCCTTTTATATTTGGTATTACAGTATATAAAAACATTAATAATTCATATATTCATCAACATTAATCCATATTATTCATTAATTTTTCTTTCAATTTTTTTTTTAATAATTGCAGATTATATTTTTTAATTCCGTTGGCAATTCATTCCATAATTTTGGACCCTTATAATCAATGCCATCTCGTCCAATATTTGTTTTTATTTTAGGTAGTATTAATTCATTAAAAAGCTGAGTCTCTTTCAATCCCTTTCGTTTTTCTGTTTTAATAATTTCCTGATGTTTTCCCTCTTCTATTCTTTCATATATTTTAATTAGGATACAGTATTTATGTACCTCACAAATTGGTATTAATTTATAATTCTTAGTAGCTGTTTTCCAATCAGGTTGTTTGTTGTTATTATTAAATAACTTCATAATTTCTTTTTGTACATTATTAAATAAAACTGTTTCTATCCTCCCTTACAATAGACAATATTATAACTATATATAAATGAATAGTACAATTATAAATTTTACTAGGAATGTTATTTGAAAATCTCAACAATCCAATACCTTCATTAATTTTTTAATAATTTTCTTAACTTATAGGTTCCATTTAAGTTTATTACTGAATGTCAAACCCAAAAAATTTATTTTTTTACAGTATCTATTTATTTAGTTTTATTTTCCTCTATTTTTATTTGAAAACTTTCGAAATGTCATTTAAAATTATTTTTTTTATTTGTAAATGTTACTATTTTAGTTTTCTCTACATTTACTCTTAATTGATTCATTTTAAACTATCTGTTATATTTCTCATTTTCAATAATATTCTTTTCTAGTGCTAATTCTAAATTCTTGTCATTAACCAATACACTAGTGTCAAAAGTTAAATGAAACAAATAAACAAAGTTAAATGACCAGTGTTCGAAAGGTTAAATATATCATTAACATATAAGAAATACATAAGGGGGTCCAATATTAGTACCTTGGGGAACAACATATTTGTAAGTAATTGCATTTAATTCAAACCCATCAATATATATACAATTTGTTTTCTTTCTATTAAGTAATTTTTCAGTAAGTTATTTTTCCACGTTGACCATAATTATTCAGCATATCTAATAATGCTTTTATTAATAACGTCAAAAGCTTTACTTAAATCTTAGAATATGCCTACTGCATATTCCCCCTTCTCGATTATCTCTCTTAATTTACCTACTGTTCTCAATAGAGCTTCCTCAGTTGATTTACCCTCCCTGAAACTATATTGATAATCACTAATTATACGATGTTTGCCTATGAATTTTGTAATTTTTTTATAAATTAATTTTTCAAATATTTTTTCAAATGCTGATGCTATATCAATAGGCCTATAATTTTCCAATCTCTCCCTTTTCCCTTTCTTGAACACAGGAATTATTTTTGTAACTTTCAATTCCTGTAGAAACATCTCTTGGTCAATGAATTCGTTATATAATATATATAAACGAATAATATATATATAAACGAATAATATATATATATATAAACGAATAACATATATATGTATATACACACATGCACTCTTATAAACAATGGTTCAACAAATACCGGCAGTTTCCTTTATTATTAGAGGACCAATCCCATCGATACCAGCACCTTTTTTTACATTAATTTTATTTATCTCTTTATATATATATCCAACATATTTATATTCTCAATGTACATAGTTTTAGCATTACTTAATCCTATATATCCTTATATTTATCAAGATTATCTTCGCTTCTACCTATTAGTGTTTCAGCTATTTCAACAAAAAAATTATTAAAACCATTAGCTATGTCATTACTCTTAGTTATTAATTCATTATCTATTGAGATACCCTTATTACACTATTTTCCCTTTATATCTTCCAATAATTTTATTAATTAATTCTCATTTTCTTTTACTATTAGTATTACTAAGATGTTTTCCATAGAAATAATTTTTACTTATTTGAATTAATTTATTAATTTTATTTTTGTTGATTTAAATTTGAGATATTTTAATTTTGCTCTATAAATCTTTCAAATATTTTTTTCTTAATTTAATTTTATTTAATATATTTCTATTTATACATCCTTTTTTATGTATCTTATTCTTTATCATTTTCCATGGAAACTTTTTATCACATAATTCAATTATTTTGTTTATAAATTTTCATATTTATTAACACAGTTAAACTCTGATTCACAATTAATCTGGCTTAATTCCTTTCTAAATCTCAATCTGTTCCTGCTACTTAAATTTTTGCTTTTTATTTTAAGTTTTTGATTACTATAATCATTTCCATGTACTTCAATAATTATTGCTCTATGATCACTTAGTTGATAGTTAGTCGTTTCAGCTGTAATACCCATAATATTAGTAAATAGTAAAACAAAGGTCTGTTGTAGTTGCTGAGTTATTAGTAATTCTGGTGGGATCATATATAATATTTTTCATTCCTAGTGAATTCATGCTTTTAACAAATAATTACTCGAAGTTGTATCTTTTCCTATGTCTATATTTAAATCACCCGTTAGTATTAATATCTTTATTGTATAAATCATTCAATTTAATCTGCAGCCAATCAATTAGTTTATTTATGCTTCCATGCGGTGGTTTATATATTACTCCCATTCTTAGGTCATTTCTTCTTATGCCCACTATGTCCCAATCATCACACATACAATCAATATCTCCCCCATCTCTCAAATCCTTCTGTGTTCCATATATACATGGACACTCCACCACCTCTCTTCCCCTCTCTCATTAAATGAAATCCATAACATCCCCGGATATACATATGGTCGTTGATCCCAGCCCATGTCTGCCCAATTCCCAAAACATCTATTCCAAGTTCCCTGTTCTCAAATAACGCTTCAATTTCTCTAAGTTTACTTTTGATTCGTCCTGCATTTATGTGCATTATTTTTAATTTATTCTTGTACCTTCTCAGATATCATATGCTTTGCAACGCTCCTTATTTCCACGGTTGTCGGATGCACATGGTATTTATTCACTGAACCTCAGGTTAGGTAGATACTACAGTCCACGGACTTGGAACAAAAAAAAATGATACCTGTCGCAAAAAGGGCTTGGCAAGCATTTCTTGATGTTGTTCATGGCTTCCTAGGTGACAACAAGAGCCTAAATTACCGACAGTTAATTGAAAATTAATATAGTTGTAGATATATGTAATATTAGTTGTATTTCAGAACCGAGGCTTCAGAATGTCAACAAAACTACATTACCCTGACTCACATTTAGACTTTATACCAAATTTGGAACCTTGTGAGTGATGAACATGGAGAAGGATTTCATCAAGACATGTAAAACATGGAATTGCGGTATCAAGGCCGATGGAATGCGGCAATTATACAGGGATTACGCATGTGGTTTGCTGAGGGATAGTCCTCAGCAACACAAATGAAAAGCTTGATCACATCTGCATTTCTAATCTACTGGATTGTCAAGGCAGTGATTTATGTCCATGTATTTTAGCAGTTGTGTAATTTAGTGATTTAGCAATTGTCTAATTTAGTGATTTAGCAATTGTCTAATTTAGTGATTCAGCAATTGTCTAATTTAGTGATTTAGCAATGATGTAATTTAGTGATTTAGCAATGGTGTAATTTAGTGATTTAGCAATGGTGTAATTTAGTGATTTAGCAATGGTGCAATTTAGTGATTTAGCAATGGTGTAATTTAGTGATTTAACAATCGTGTAATTTAGTAATTTAGCAATCGTGTAATTTAGTAATTTAGCAATCGTGTAATTTAGCAATTGTGTAATTTAGTGATTTAGCAATTGTGTAATTTAGTGATTTAGCAATTGTGTAATTTAGTGATTTAGCAATTGTGTAAATAACAATATATCATACTTAAAAAAATAAATGTATTGTACGTTATATAATGGTATTTGCAGTTTGTCAAGATAAATAATGTGTTTTCGTTCTCTTTATGCGACATATGCAAAAACACACTGTACATACTTTAGCTCCACAGTCGTTATAGATAAACAAATTCTAAAGTGATAGTCGGAAACCAGAAGGCAAAATTTATTCCAGAAACATCAAAAATTCCAATGGAACCGAACTTCTATAGAAATTTGTTACCTAGTGTATTTTATAGTTATTTGACATTTTATAACTATTTATTTTTCAAATGTACTTATTAAATTTAAAAATCTGTGATGAAGAAAGCTTGAAGCTCCAGTAAAGTTTTAAATTTTATTAATTTGTAAATACTAGCTTATTTATATTATTAGTTTTATAACCATTTAATACATTAATATTCTGGATTGAAATTATATATAATTAATTATATATAACTTCATATTAACTTCATATTAAGACTATATATATAATAAAGATTATATATAACTTCATATTAAGATTTTTAAAGAAGACCTAAATGGTAGGAAGCAATAGGGCAGGGAAAGTAGTTTGATGTTTGTTTAATGTATGTTTCTTATTGGTAAGTTATGTCTATCTGACATATCAGGAAATATGTGTGTTTCGCTAAAAGAAATAAAAGTAATCCTAGGAAGATGCAGTAATTGTAATCTGATGGGATAGATATGGGGACTGGGAAAGATTATTTACCAATACTTGTATCCTAAGTATTGAAGGCAAAACAAATCCCAAACTAGAGGCTGGTGTATGAACGTTTCTTAGCGAAACATATCTGATGTCTTGAGAATATAATTTTAGCCAATTTTTTGTCAAATCATGTAATTACCCATTTCAGTTTTACGTCGAACTATCAAGAAAGAAAATTTTTGGACATTTAGAAAAGCTAAACATGCAATTTGTATGTTGGTTTTATACGTATTCAGAAAACGACATTTAAAATTATGTGTGTTGATATGTTTTATTGGTATTACTTCAGATTAAGGTAACAGTTTTTTCATATTAGCTGATGATGTGGCAACAAAAGATGTTAAATTACTTATAAAGAAAAGAATGATTTTCCGGCGCCTGGTGGGACCCGAACTCACGACCTCCTGATTGCCGGTCAGGTGCTGTACCTACTAAGCTACAGGCGCGACTACTCTCTCCCTTACGACTATATATATATATGGCTTTCCATGGACAAGTTCGCTATTGGTGTGGCAGTACTGTGACTACAGTTGCCAGGCGCCGGAAAATCATTCTTTTCTTTACGAGTAATTTAACATCTATTGTTGCCACATCATCGGCTAATATGAAAAAACTGTTGCTTTAATAATATTAAAATCTAGTTCGACATATAGGACATTCTTGCTTCTTTAACTTGTCGCTTTGGCAACGGTAGTCACAGTACTGCCACACCAATAGCGAACTTGTCCATGCAAAGTTATATATATATACTCGTAAGGGAGAGAGTGGTTGCGCCTGTAGCTTAGTAGGTAGAGCACCTGACCGGCAATCAGGAGGTCGTGGGTTCGGGTCCCACCAGGCGCCGGAAAATCATTCTTTTCTTTACGAGTAATTTAACATCTAACATTACTTCAGCTTGTTCTGAATTAAAACTTCCATTTATTATTTCATGTACCAAACTAATAAATTACTGAAACTTTATCTTAGATGGTTTCATCAAATATAGTAAGTACAATCAACAGTAGATATTGTTTTTGAAAGTAAATTAGTCTTGACAAGTGACAAGCCTGTAGCAAAGCCGGCGCCAACGGGGGCGCGGCCCCAGTTCGCCTACGCTTGTGCCCCATGGAGCCATTTGTTCATGTCCATAAATACTATATTGAAGGTTTGAGTAACAAACTCTAAGAGTGTATATGTCACATAAAAAAAAAATATACGTTAATGCAGAATTTTTTTCTTGTGAATGCAACTGAAATAGTTATGTGCGTTTCTGTGGAATTTATTATTTTAGAACTACTACAATGCCACTTCTTCACTGCCCGCTGATTTAGGTTCAGGTTTGCTTCGATCCTTCAGATTGCCATTCTGTCGCTTTTATGGGTGACCAACTGGAGGGCAAGAAAGCTCTGTCCTGACCTCTTTACGATAAAAAATATAAAATTTCAGGCCTAAAGCGAAAGGTTCAAGGGGAGGATAAGTCAAGGAAATAATTTCTGCGCCCCATATTTTCCATCCATACAAATGCTCTTTCCCTAAAAGTCTCCAGAGACCCACAAAGAATTTAGAATAATTATCTATAGTCGAAGCCAATGTTTTCTACTTTGTTGTGGCTCTTTTTTTTAAAAATGATATTTGAGTATGAGTAAAGAACATGGTACATAGAAATTGCTTGTTTCTTCTAAATTTCTTTTCCATATTCTTTCGCTCTAGGAAGGGAGTTCGAAATTCGTCATATGTGTGGCATTTCATTTTTAAGTCAATATAGTAAAACTTCATCAACGGACACTCCCAAATAGCTGATACCCATTTAATGGATACTTGCTCTCTTTAGTTCCTGTTCCCAATATTTGTTGTGCTTTAACATTCTCGAGTAGCGGACAGATTCTCATGTCCGCTATTCAGGTTTTACTGTGCTAAGAGAATAAATAAATTGGAAATTAAATACGGATTAGATGGAAATTAAGGAAAGCGTCTACTCCAACAGCAATGCAATTTATACGGCTTTTGGGGAAGGAAGTAGACGAGTATCGTTAAGTAACGTATTGTAATGCAATGTTAAGCCATACGGATGATGGTAATTATAGGTCAGATATATTTCTGTGCCATACATTAATTTTCGCAGTATTAATAAAATTTTCGTACAACCGAACCTTATCAAAATGAGCACGCTTAACGTGAACTGTTTCTTGAATCCTCATCAAATCGCATGTTAATGCCATCCTTTCCAAATAACGTGATTTATTTTTAACACGGAAGAACTCTTTGTCACCGCGAATGAGGTTCGACTGTGTTGTCAATTAGAATAAATTTCCTGACTCATGAACGTTTGTTCGTATAACAAGTAATAATACAAATCAATTCATACTTTAAAATTATAATTATTTCAACATTTCCATCCTAGACCACATCGGGGAGGGCGGAGCATTATCAACACCTTAAAGCTTCATCTTCGTACGGTTAGCAATTGTGTCAGTTTGAGATAGAATTTATGGGATTGAACTAAAAAGGAAGAAAGTAAAAGAAAGCTATTATTTCTGTTTCAACATTTAAATATAAGTAAACCAAAAATTTCAAAGCTGCATAACATAACGTCCAGAGAGAAGTGAAATATTCGTGTTATGTTTCTAAAAAATTTTCATTTAGTTTGTATTATATTAGTTAGGTAATATCAAAATTGCGTAATATTGAAACATTGGCTGAAATTTCATATCTGTGTCACATTATTAAATTAGTTGCGAACGTCAAATTAACCCTTGCCAGCTTAGAACCGAGATACTGCCTATTGAGTAGGTTTTTTGCGGAATAGGTCCTATTCAGCAAACTCAGAGAATCATGCAAATGAAGACATCAACAATTTGGCAATACGTGGCAGATATGCAATTTTATACAAAACATTTACGTACATACTTTACCATGCGCGTTTACATAAGCGTGAAGCAAATTAAAGTAGTAGTACTAAGTTTTGCAAAAGAGTTAAGTTTGACCGTCGTGTTTTCAGGAGGGGGAAAACATCGCACGATGTTCCCAGCGGAAGTTGTAGATAGAGGTTGAGTGGTTGTAGAAAGAGGAGGAGGAGGATCTTAGTGACGGATGTTCTTTGCCAGTTAGATGTTGAAGGGAGATGGTTGTTTCGCGGTGGCACTCATGCTTGCTATGTCTGTGGAAGCAGGAGCATGAGCCAGGAACATGCGCCAAGAACATGAGCCACCGGCCAGGAGGACAGCAAGAAGGGTGTGCTGAAGACGAGGAATAGGTGGTGAAACGAAGAGGTCTGTTAGTTGCTTTGGCGAGTGGAGGTCGAGAGCTCTGCAGGAAGCAAAGAAGTCGGAGCGTAGGTGTTCGTAGGCTGGACAAGAGAAGAGGATGTGTGCCAATGTCCTTCACTCCATCTTGACACTAGAACACCTTGTAGTCGTCTAAGCGCTGATAGGCTGCAGAAAGCTGTTAGCATAGGCATAACCAAGACAGACCAGTAGCCAGGCGTTTGTTACGGGGGGGGGTCTGTAAGTTACAGAGGGTTCAGAAAGCTAGAGGGGGGCTTAAAATTCGTAAATGTTTTGATATATTTCATTAATATATTTAATAATACTAAATATATTTAGCATTAATGAACAAATTTCTTAACGTGAATTTTGCATTAAGAAATAAATTTCTCTCTATAATTTCCCCAATCCTTATTATAAAGTATATGAAGACTCAAACGTATATAAAAAAAATTACATACACAAGATCTACGGTAGAAAGCTATTTTGAATACATTTTTAACATCAAAGAACAATTTCCATTGTCATGTACAATTTCGTACAAAACAAAAAATTTAAAATAAAATTTTACAATACTTGATTTTGAGAAAAAATATTTTCCAGGTTGGGGCTGACTACATTTCCAGGGGGGGCTCAGCCGCCTATAGCCCTAGCCTGGCTACGGCTCTGAACCAAGGTAGGCAGAGTCGATACAACCTAGTATGCACGTCTTTGGTATGGCATCCTGGAAAGAAGGTTGCGAGTCTTGTTGACTTTAACATGGCGCGGTAATGTCTTGCAACATCATGCTTGAGTCGTTTGACCTTCTCCTGTAAGAATAGTTCCTTCAGCTAGTGGAGATGGCTTGCAACACTAAGATGATGCGGTGAGGGTCTGTTGCCGCAAACAGCGTTCACGTCTTCCAGCGCTCGACGTGTCCAGGAATCGGCAAGTTCATTGCCGGAGAAGCAGCAGCGCTCAGGAATCCAGCAAAAGGCGATCGACTTGCCCGTTGCACAACATATTTGGTGACGGTGGTAGTAATACCTTGTATGATTGTGGGCAGGCGGATCAGATGACTGGATTGATCATTTGGATTAGATTTTGAAGCATATCAGAAAGTTCCATAATACTAGGGCGAATCAGAAAGTCTTTGCCCCTATTTTTTATTAACCAAAATAAGGTACATACAGGTAATTACAAATATACGTACTATTCTACGTACCTTACACTATTTTTCCACATAGTCCCCACACCGATTCAGACATTTGTCCCATCGCAGCACTAAATTTGAGATGCCCCTGTGGTAGAATTCGTCTGGCTGACTGTGGAACCACCGTCGGACTGCTGTCTTCGCTTTATCGTTGCATGTGAATCGCTGTCCTGCCAGGAACTTCTTCAGCGGACCGAAAACGTGGAAATCACTAGGGGGCGAGGTCCGGACTGTATGCAATCAGAACCGCCGACAAGCTCCGGTCATTTCACTGGGAGAGTCTGGACCACCCACCATACAGTCCGGACCTCGCCCCTAGTGATTTCCACGTTTTCGGTCCGCTGAAGAAGTTCCTGGCAGGACAGCGATTCACGTGCAACGATGAAGCCAAGACAGCAGTCCGACGGTGGTTCCACAGTCAGCCGGACGAATTCTACCACAGGGGCATCTCAAATTTAGTGCTGCGATGGGACAAATGTCTGAACCGGTGTGGGGACTATGTGGAAAAATAGTGTAAGGTACGTAGAATAGTACGTATATTTGTAATTACCTGCATGTACCTTATTTTGGCTAATAAAAAATAGGGGCAATAACTTTCTGATTCACCCTAGTACATATATTTCACCGCATGAAACAAAATCAATAACACGATATGTATTTTCTGCAAGCCACAATAACGCAATTCGTAACAATCACACGAGAATTTCGCAAAATATGTTGTCAAAACGTAGGTTTTATAATATTTACAAAACATTATTTAAGAAAATTTTATGTAACAAAACTTTACATGCCTTAAACAAGTTTGATTTCTTACTTGAATGCGAAACTTTCTTATTTACAATGCTCGGAGGGTTTTCACGTGAACGAAAACTGTTTGCAATGTCAACAACTTCAAGGTTAATGCACCCCTTTTCATCAACGGGGCGGAAAATCGTGCCCTTTATATTCAGCGACTCTGAAAATGTTCAAATACCGCAGCAAATGCGTTTTCCAGTTGAAGAATTCTAATTATTCAAACGTTGCTTTTTATCGTGTGAAAACAGCGCGTTATTCACATACTTGAAAGAATTCAACACCTGAGCAAATTCCTTAGGCACATCTCCAGAATTTAGCTTTGGTGATGTTGTTTGTTTGTTTGTTTTTTGGTTTTACGGCTCAAAGACTACAGTGGTCATGCTGCGCCGGGACCTACTGTTTTCCGAGGAATCCGAACCTCTTAAGGCCTAGGGAACCAAACCCCGGACTACAGTGAGCAGTGCGATCTTTATGAGATCTCTGAGTAAGCGTTCTTTTTGCACTGCTGGGAGTCGAACCCGGATTAGCCGCGCAATAGGAGAACGCGTTACCACACTGCGCCACCGCAGGGCCTTTGGTGATGTTGACTCGATTTCTTTGGTAAACGTGTTTCCTTTATTATTTTTGCCAAAAGCGTACACCTGATAAATTCTATATTTTGAATGATGTAAGTTAGATCGAGGGCGGATTCAGCGAGGGGCGGAAGGGGCAATCGCCTCCCGCATCAGGGTTAAATAGGAAAAAAATATAAAGAGGATGGATATTTTATATATTGTTTGTTGCAACCGTAATAAACAAAAGTCTTACCTGGCTTCCGAAGTCTCCAAGTCTTGGAAAAATGCTATTCAAACGTTTTTTCACGAATCTACAAGCTTCTCGTCTTTCAAACTACGTTTACAGTAAGGGTTACTTCAGCATAACGTAGTTTTTTATCCTTGAAGCGCCGTTAAACTTGGCTTCGAACGCGGATGACAGAAGAGACTTTTAATGCACACCCACAGAGACATTCATATTGATGTAAATAAAGTGATTGACAAATTTTCAAAGAAACCAAGATGGCTCGACTTTGCACTATAAACTTCAAGTTTTTTAAAAAGTCGCTTATTATAAAAAAAGTAAAATAATTACGATGTTTTTGTAGTTTAAATTTAAACTTGTTCTATTAATTACATTGTAAATTATCGTTTTTGGTTATTGTATATGTCTCCTTTACTAGCTTATCCTTCTGTCAGACTTAACTATAATCTACCCTGAACCATATAATTCAATTAAAGGAAAGCCCAACTTTAATTCATTGTTGTAAATTAAATATTTTGGTGAGTATAAAGGAAGGCTAGTAATATAACAACATTTACCTAAACTATTTAACAGTCTGAAACTAAATTTTTTCCCGTGAGGGCCCCCGAAATCCCCGTAATTACACTCTGGATCCGCCCTTGAATTAGATCATAGCCGTTTATTCACGGAAGTTGACTTTGTATCTCTCCTATACGTGTTGTGAGGTGATACTAGATGCGGTATGTAGACAATACGATGATGCGTAACAAGTCCGCTCACGGTGAACGCAGATTTATATCTGAAGTGGAAATAGTAGCAAAATAGTGAAGTACATTATATATAGATATCAAAGTTATCTAAATAACATGCAGTGGTCTTCCGATATAGTCAATGCTCGTGTCGTTCTTTATTGACCAGTGTTGCACTTTGGACGGTGCAAGCAGTGGTGTTTCAACGTATGTTAATATATTGGTAACATAGGCATACGCAGAAAGTTCGTAATGGAGGGTTACAGAGCTACAACTCACATATTCCTATGTTAAATATACAAAATTTCATTGCAATGGGGGGCTACAACCTCCATCAACACCCCCTGCGTACGCCAATGGTTGGTCATGAAAATACTTCGCATATAATGACTTTTTCTGAATATTTTACGAAGTTCGTTATACTTTATATTATTGGTAAAATGCGTGTTTTTCTCATTTCTTATAATATTAACATAATAAACAATTATCTGCCGTTTATTTTTTGCTTATTCACAGTGTCATCTCTATTCCGGCTAAACAATTTTTTATTGTTGTAAAAAAGATTGTTAATGTCTGGACAGTGTCGAATTAAGGTTTTTATGTGCCCTATGTCGGAAGGATATAATATGCCGCTGAAAAATGCGGTTGTCGTGATAGTTATACAACAAATCATACGTTTCTCTTTTCAGTTCATTGCTTTCAATATTAAGGTTTGTAAATAATGGAAACTTTTTGTAGGAGAAAGTGGGGCAACTTAACGAGCTGGGAAAGATGACGAATTGCATTTATTTTAAATATTTATAACTATATGGCAGCACTGTTACCGAGTAGTTGAAGGACAACAACAACTTCTTTATGTCCTGAGAAATGGCAACCTTCTTACCACTCGTCGTTTTGATGTGAGTGAAGATTATAGTTTTTACATGCTTCAAAGTTTTCTGTTAACCTTCTGGAAAGTTGAAGATAAGCTATAGATTTATGCGATAATTGTAAAATGATTTTAAGTGTAATATTAGCTGAGTAGTATTGAAACTTGCACATTTTTTATCATTTTGGTCAATAAGAAAAAGTTACTAATGTGAAATACTAAGAGGCACAGTTAGGAGTAACTTGGCGAATTCGTCATCTTGTCCCATTGAGTATGCAGCTTATCGGGAAAGGCCTGAATAGTTCCCGCCTATCTTGGTCCCATTATAATAATATTGGGCCAGTTCGCTATATTTAGAGTAACACATTTTAGTTAATAACTTATTTATTAGGTAATATATTTATTATATTAATTTATTCGGCCTTATTATATTATTTTGGCTACATAAAAGGTTAAATACTGGTCAAATAGCAATGAAGATTATCTAAGCTTTCGGATTTCCATCAGCAGTAGTCTGAGTATAATTCGATATAATTTTACATCATAATTATAAATTATAATCAATCAAATATTACTTTTTTGATTTACTTTTTGATGTCTTTTTGGTTCTAATTTAGTGCAGAATTGGAAGGGGTATAATTTATAAATTATTTACTTATACTATTTTTTAATCTCTTTTTGCGTTTAATATATTGCAGCCATTAATCAATTTAAGTAAATTCTTGTCTTCTACTAACATGTAGAATTGATATGCACTTAAATGGGAACCTAGAAGCAAGGATTTGTTTAACTCTTTTAGCCTGACAGTGCGAGCAAGAACTAGTTTAATCCAGAAACACTTTTCCTTGCAAACAATCCGATAAACGTTTTGTAAGGTTACGTAGAAGATTTACACATGATGCTCTACACGTGATAATACGAGCACACACCGGAACTTCCTAGAAGCCTCGACATTTTCAATAAGTTAAGTTTAATAAAAGAGAACTCGCCAAGGAATAGCATTCTTGTCTGAGCAGGTTTGAACTTTTATTCCATAGTATATAAGAGACGGGGTGTGCAGAATGGAAAGAGTTTCCTTCTGATATGAATGAATAACTTTCTACGTTTCAATATGATGTAATTTGTGTTCTCTACCTTTTCCATATGTGTATTCATTTTCTGTGTAGCTTGTGATTTTGGAAAAATGGGTTAGAAATTCTAGGGATTTTCGCCTTCACAAATTCAATGAATTAATTTCCCCCTCTTCGTTTCTTCTACTATGCGCATACTTTACAATTGATACTTTAATACTTCTATTTCTTGATTCTCAAGTTTGATTTCTCAAGAATAATCTTTATATGTTCTTTTATCCTGGCATATAAAGTTTGATAGTGAATATACATATAGGTTACTACCATAGGCGCCCATATGAGTACTTCTAGGGAGTGGCTGAGAAAAATCATTACCTCTGTCTCAACGCAGTCAGAATTTTAGTGAATGTACAAGATAGCAAAACGCTACAAAAATAATTGATACTGCTTGACAATTAGTAATGAGCTAAAAAGTACCTTATTTTAAAATGTAACTATAAAACTTTTGAAAGTAAATGCGTAGCAGGTTCGGGAAAATCAAATTTTTAAACGGCTAGGAGCCCCCCACATATGGGCGCCCATTACCACCACCTGTCTTGATTTGCTGTAAATTTCGTGTAGAAATCGGTATATATGCAATGATTACCTTATGGTTTTAATGACCTAGGAAAATTTTGGAGGGGGTCGGGGAATAAGGCTGAAGCCACCCGGAACACATGGTATATTGTTCACGCTTGCGCTTAACTCTCCGGTCTTTTTCAAAGCTATTCGAGACCCCGTAATTTTTGAAATGCTGAGCCCTTGACTGCTCCATGTAAAATTTCCAATTAATTTAAAGTGTTTTATCTCATTACCAAATCCATTCATTATAACGGTTAGTGTAATCAAGCGTTTAGTAATATATCAAGGAATTTAGTTTAACCATTCATGTGGCTTTCAATAGAAATAGTTTACAGTCAAAATAAATTTAGATAATAAATTGAATTTCACTTAGCTGATGTGGCTCTCGTTCTATTGCTTGTCCTTTTCAACATGCTTAATTGAGCTTACATCTTTGAGTGGATAATTGAATAATGTGAGTCAATTATGATCAACACAATCGATGGGAAATTTCCAATTTCCGTTTTCTCAGGGAAATTAAACTATTAACGAGCTTGTGACGAGGTCTTAAGGACCCGTTCTAGACCGATTGATTTTGTCATTAGCTTTGTGCAAAGTACTATAAATAATAACTTTCAGTTATTTTTAGTAAACTCTGTTAATGGCGGAATGTTTAGCAACGAGAAATAGCAAATACCAACACTATACATATTGAAGTTGTATTGAAGAGACAGCTGTTTTATTCATGAAGACGAGGTTTTGTTCGTTTTTTTTTGTCTATATTTGTATGCATCCATATGAACAAATATTCGGAATAAATTAACTATTAACGATTAAACGATTAGGGAACATAATTTTATGCGTTTTAAATTTCTTTAAATAAGTAGCAAATCTATTTTTGTGGAAGCCTCCAAATAAATGGAAGGCTTAATTTTGTATGCCAAAACGGTGTAAAGAAATAGAAACTAGTCTAGTAAGGTCAACTTGTGAAAGAAATTACTCTATCAAAAAAAAAATATATAATTGTTCATCAAACCATATAATCAGAGTTCAGCCTAATCAGTCGCTGCTGGCGACCTGACTTAGGCAGTTGGCGAGAAGGAAATCTTCCTACTAGTAGACCGAGAGCCAATGACGGAAAAATTCAAGGCATTTGTATAAAGTTGTAATACGTAAATTGACAGTGCACTTTAGTTTTTATATGGGGAAAAGCTAGTCTGACTATCGGTTGGCTCGACGAATAGGTTTATAAATTGACATCTTCTTCTTTCGCTTTGCCATTTCCCATGTTATATGGGGTCGGCGTTATGGTCCTTTAATCTTCTCTTCCACAATCTTCTATCCAATGCCTCTTCTCTACTCCATCCATACTCTTCCAGATCTTCCGTCACTTTATCCTTCCATCTCAGCCGTGGTCTTCCCCTCTTCCTCTTACCCATTACCACCAGCTTATCCAATACCTTTCCCACATATTCCTCATTTCTCCGCTCCATATGCCCAAGCCATCTTAACCTATGTTCTTGTATTTTTCTTCCTATGGGTCCAACCTTGACCGTACCTCTAATTAGGTTATTCCTTATTTTATCCCTCCTTGTAACACCATTCATCCACCTCAACATTCTCATCTCAGCCACTTCCATCTTCCTTTCATGCGCTCTTGTAATTGGCCACGTATCCGCCCCGCATAACATTGCAGGTCTGACCACAGTTTTGTACAATTTTCCTTTCATCCTACCGCTTACTTTCCTATCACAGAGCACTCCACTCATCTTTCTCCAATTTAACCACCCACATTAGATTCTGTATTGTATCTCTGTGGTCAAAACTCAATCGCAGCCTATGAATGATCGAAGACACTTAAATCTTTGTGCCGATGGTAATCCTTCATCTTGTAGACCTATGCTACTTACGCTTTCTCCATTTAGTGCCACATATTCTGTCTTTGTTCTGCTTATCCTCAAACCTCTAACACTTTCCCCCATTCCTCGGTTTTCCTTTCTACTTTTTCACAGGATGTTTCGCATAGTACAATGTCATCTGATAACAACATACTCCGTGGTGCATTACTGTTTACGTCTTTCACTATAACATTGATTATCAGAACAAATAAGTAAGGACTGACAGCTGAACCCTAGGTTTACAAATTGACATAAACGTTCAAAAATAGGGAGGCAAGTAAAGTCATTTACGTAGTGTTTGTGCTTTGTATTTCAATAGGTAACAGTCGTTTAATAACGAAAAAAAATAAAACGTCAGACCATTTGGACGTTAAAAAAGGGGTGTTTGACTTCTTCAAAAGCGCCAGAATATGGAGACTAGTCTTGCGTAACCTCCAGTAAAACGCCATGCGTTTCAGAGTATCCCAAAAGGTGTAAATTCAAAAAGGAAGACCGAGATTCCGCGGCGAATGTTCCGGCAGACATGAGTAAAACGTTGAAAAATTGGAAAACTGAGTTATCATGTCGTTTATTTTCCATTTTGCGTTGTTTCATGTCGTTTGTTTTCCCTTTTCCGTCCAGCGTTGCGTTAATCAACGACGTACGGTACGCGGGGTTTACAATTCGAGTTTTCAACCTAAAACACACCTGAATACTCTTTAATTTTAATACATTTTGTGCTCTAAAGATTGAACCTACCTAACGCAGGTTTTGTTTTGCGATAAAAATTGTTTTTTTCTGAATGGCATCGATCTAAAATTGCTTGTTTGTTTATATCTTGATCCATGGCTCGATGGCGAACGTAAATGCCATATTTTGATGAAGTGTGCCACCACTTTCGTAACGTCCAAATGGTCTACTTTTTTTTTGTTATTGAATAACTGTCACCTACTGGGGTACAGAGCATAAACATTATGTAAATGACTTGACTTGCCTCTTGATTTTTAAACGTTTATGTCAGTTTATAAACCTATTCATGAAGCGAACCGGTAGGCAGACCAGATTTTCTTTGTATAACAATTTATGTGTATGGTCGTGTTCAGGGGCGGACTGAGCCGTCGGCCTTCCATGGGCCACAGGAATCGCGCCTCCGAATGGGAAAAGACTCACGCCCTTCGATAATTCAAGGTATGCGCCCTTTGAAAGGACCCATTCCGCCCTTGGTCGTGTTATGTATTAAAACTTTATGCAAATGCTTTGTCTTTTTCGTCAGTCGGCTCTTAGTCCATAGATTTTCTTTAATATACGATCCTTTTTTATTTTCTCGTTCAGAACAAATGTTCAGCTTTAAAAGCAAAATTTCACATATCCAAAAGAAAAGTATTAAACTTGAAATGAAATTGATTTGTGGTTTGTCTATCATTTTAAAGATGAAGTTTACAAATTCTGAACTGCTGTTAAGTTCTGTTCGAACAAAACACTAGGGCTGGTGGCAGAATTGATTAGCCCTTAGACAGTTTAGCAGATTGGGCCCCCAACCATACTTCAATAACAAATTGCATTTTTATTAAAGTTCAACACAGGGCCCTCCTTAAGATCCAGGGCCCCTCAGAGTTTGCCCCTTTGTTCACCCTCTGTACCTGTCTCTCCATAATGCTGACTGAGGAAGCATCAGCCTTCAAATAAAACTCACTTATCCATTTAAATAAAGTACTGGAGAATCTCCACCAAACTATTTCAGTTCTTGAGATATTTAATTTTATTAACACATTCAGTTCAATTTGAATGATAGCTAGCTGAAATAATGTTCGAATCTATTTTATTATTCATGACTATTTTACTGAGGCTGTCTTGTATCCTCATTTACTGAGCGATCCCCATTCACTTTCCAATTCATTTTCGTAAACCCTTACAATCCTTTCTTGGGAATACAGAATAGCAAGTTGCCATCGACCTTTTCATTCATCTCTCCATGTCCTATCAAGGAATACTTTCTTGTTGGTGACAGAAATTCCTGTGTAAGTGCAAAGACGCGTTGTTGTGTAAATACAACCGTCTAATCCTCGAGAGTTCAAATACTTTTCATTTTATCTTTACAACGTACTGAGGTATTCAATATGCCATAAGCTATTGAAGATTATGTGAAAAGAATTATCGTTATGCGAATTGCAGCATGAGGAACCTTATTGATGTCATAACCGCTGGCTATGGATGATAAATTGTTCAATCCCTGTCTGATAAATTGTTCAATCCCTGTCTGATAAATTGCTCGTAAGTATTAATTATTAAACACGCGTAATCGCTAAAGCAATTTTTCATCGAAATGAAATGACAAATTCTGCAGAGAAGGTATTTTAGTGATGATTATGATAATTAATATTTGAAGTTGTCATCAAAGGTTCGGAACTTGACGAGTAGAATCACATCACAGCACGTTATCCTCGAATTATATCAACGAACAAATTACAGTGAGTAAGAAGTTGCATAAGGCAGAAATAGATCCTCAATCGACGGGTCTTAATAGGCAGCGATAT
>QLNU02014802.1:107879403-107905617 GCA_006491805.2 Dysdera silvatica | reverse complement strand
TGGCAATGATATCATTCCCCAATTATGCAATACTGTTGGATTCGAATGAACAGTCCACATTCATCCAGGTCATTTATTGCAAACTTGCATTGCGTACTTCTGCTGAATAACCTACATATCAGCGCCATCTGCAGCTGATTTTTAAAGTAACATTTTTTGAGACTAAAAAATCCGATTTTTCTAGAAATAATTTCGTGCAAATCGCACTTCTTTATGATTATTTGTGCTGTCTTTTATGATTTTAAACGTTTTTGTGATTTTTGACGCACCTTGTGCACAATATAAAATCGAGCGTGAAGTTAGAATAATGTCTGATAAAAGCAAAATACTGAATGGTCCTTTAATCTCTGAATCGTCCATTATTCGGCAACACGTTTATCAACAAGTTTTTTAAGAGTTTCTAGTATGTACGTATCTCGTATGCACTCGTATCTTGTATGTACGTATCTCGTATTTCAAAAGTAATCTTTATAGTGTTTAAATGATGCATTTTATGTTCAGTAGGATTTGTATATAACGAAGAATTTGGGACAGATAAAGTTCGTTATATCTAGTCGCTTGTTAAATCTGTTCTGAAACATGAAATTTCAATCCTTGAAAATAGTTTGCACAAACCTTAAAAAGAGTTTGCACAAACCTTGAAAAGAGTTCGTACGAACATTGAAAAGAGTTTGTACAAACCTTGAAAATAGTTTGTACAGGTAACATGGGCATGCACACAGTAATGTTTGGTTTTAAATATGCTGAAAATTTTATGAGCAATACATATTATATCACATATGACTTTTACAGTAAAATGAGCTGATTAAAATAAAACATGACATAAAAAGAAACTTAAATTATTATGTTGGTGGAGCCTGATGACCATTGATGGTCAAGTCAGTTGTTGTATGCACCACTCTCCCTACGATATATATTATCGGCAGCAGTACTGACAGCCGTTAGCGACAGCCAAAGAAGTAGAATGTCCGATATGACGAATTACGTTTTACATATAGGTCATTTTCATTGATGTGGTAGTAGATGCTAATTGAGCCAAAGAAAAGAATGGTTTTCCGGCGCCTGGTGGGACCCGAACCCACGACTTCCTGATTGCCGGTCAGGTGTTCTATTCACAAAATCATTCTTTTCTTTACGAGTAATTTAACATCTACTGTTGCCACATCATCGGCTAATATGAAAAAACTGTTACTTTAATAATATTAAAATCTAGTTCGTCATATAGGACATTCTTGCTTCTTTAACTTGTCGCTTTGGCAACGGTAGTCACAGTACTGCCACACCAATAGCGAACTTGTCCATGCAAAGTTATATATATATACTCGTAAGGGAGAGAGTGGTTGCGCCTGTAGCTTAGTAGGTAGAGCACCTGACCGGCAATCAGGAGGTCGTGAGTTCGGGTCCCACCAGGCGCCGGAAAATCATTCTTTTCTTTACGAGTAATTTAACATCTTTTGTTGCCACATCATCAGCTAATATGAAAAAACTGTTACCTTAATAAAAAATGACTTATTTCTTTAGTCATTTTCAAAATAAGCATTATGTGGAGATGCTCAAATGACGGTCATAGTTGTTTGTTTCGTTTTGAACTATTTATGTTCGTTTAATATTTGGCGTAAAATAATTTATGCATAAAATTCCTTGCATTCCGTGTAATTCACTGTCTCTCTCTCTCTCTGCTTATTGTGGATTTCTTACCATGTATTACAAAAGACATGAGTTCTGAGAAATTTTCTATGTTGAGTGTTGGAACGTTTGTGTCATCACGTTCGCCTTAGCTGGAAAGGCATATTCGATCACCAAATTTTTTTATGCCGTTTAGAAATTTCTAGATTTTCTTTGAAAACTCCTGCCATTAAATCTTCGGTCCTCAAAAAGTCTTGTCCGCTAAAAATGATTATATTGTGTTACACTTAAACATTATACCAAACAAAATGCGTGTTTTTTTTCGCTAGAACCGGAAACTCGCTAAATGCGGGCTCGTTATAAATGGGTTTTACTGTATTTTAATTTTCTCTATTTTTATTATTGACATCTATAGCAATGAAGCTTGTATTCTCACTCTGTTTCACTTCGTTTCTTTGCTACGTACGTTAATTTCCCACTCTTTTGTAAATAGTCAAGTCTCGATTCTAGGTAGATTTATGCTTTCCCTTCTGCATCTATCTTGCTAGCCTTTATAAAGAAATATTTATGCGATACGAGTATAACATTTCTATACTATGAGTATTATCTCGAATTAAAAATATATTGAAACACACGCAACAAGTACGAGTAAAACATTTCGTTAATAAATAAGTCAGAGAAATTTTTTAGCCTCTTCAATTTCATTCTGAAGGATAAAGTAATCACGAATTTTAAACGAGGCCTCAATAGCTGTATGTACTTTCAACAGTGTGGTAGTGCTTGGGGCACATACCCCATAAAGTTTCAAAAGTTCATTTTTTTTATTTTTTTATAAGAAAGCCAAAATATTTCTGAACCAACCGTTTAAAAATATCTACATTAGAAGTTGAATTACGAAAAAAAATCTAAAGAGTACTGAATCTTCAAGGATGCCATTTTAAAGGGACGCAGAGTTTGTTTACATTTAGTTTCGATGTTTTCGTATTCATGTATTCGTTTAAGAATTTTATGCGCATTGTAGGAGACGTGTCTACATACATACTTTCTTATTTTATCAACAGATGCAGGACAAATGAAGTAAACTACTCTACGCACTTTATGTTTGTAAACAAACCAGTGTTCCCTAAAACAAACCACGTTTTTGCGATTGCCTGCTGCTTGTTCCACGTTTGGTTTTTTGACCTCGTTTTTGCGATCCAGGTTTTGAAATCCTATTTTCTTTCTTTTTTAATACATATATTTATATTTTGCCGTTTCTCTTACTCTATATATTATCAGTGTTATGGCGAATGTTATTCCCACTAAAAAACGTGCATCCGGAACACGGCCAAAAAAAAGAAAATTTACCGGAAATGTACATACACGAAATCATAAAATGCTGGACGAAAGCACATCGAGCAAAAAATTAAAGCTGTGCTTTGAAGAAGATTCTCCTGTAGATCAAACTTTTGAAGGGTACCGAATATTGGATAAGGGTCTGATGTTTGAGGCCCTGGAACAACTCCTTTCTTGCAAGGTATGTGGTTGCAGCATTACCATCAGTGAATTAATTACCAGTGGACTAGCATCTAAATTTATTTTGAATTGCTCAAGCTGTGGACAAATCGGTTCTTTTCTCAGCAGTAAATTTATTGGCCCGAAGAATGCTGTTGCAGAAATAAACCGTCGGTTTTTATATTCCATGAGATGTCTGGGTCAGGGATTGTCGGGGATGAATATGTTTTGTGCTGTAATGGATTTGCCACAGCCAAATGCAGAAGGGTCGTATAATCGACAAATCAAACACCTTGAATTAGCCACCTCGAAAGTTGCCACAAAATCCATGAAGAAGGCTGCGGAAGATGAGGCACTACTTACAGGGTCATCGAACATCATCATTAGTGGGGACGGTACCTGGAAAACCAGAGGGCATACGTCTTTGGTAGGTGTGTGTACTGTTATTGGTGAACAGTGTGTGAAAGTTATCGATAAAGAAGTAATGTCAACTTTTTGCAAGGGGTGTGATGCATATAAAGGTATTCGACGTGGTCCAAACTTCGATAAATGGAAGGCCTTACACGAACTTGAATGTTTGAAGAACCATACGGGTTCATCGGGAAGTATGGAGGCGGTAGGCATGTGCCGTATATTTGAACGATCAGGGGCACTAAGAGATGTTAAATACAGTGGATATATAGGAGACGGGGATTCAAAAACATTTTTATCCATAAGGAATTTACAGCCATACGATGATGTAGACATTAAAAAAATTGAATGTGTTGGTCACATTCAGAAGCGCATGGGAGCCAGGCTAAGGAAAATGAAACAACGTATGTCTGGAAAGAAATTAGAAGATGACAAGTGTCTTGGAGGAAAAGGCCGGCTCACTGATAAAGAGATAGACCTACTCAGTTCCTACTATGGGAATGCAATCAAGGAGCATAAGGACAATTTAAGTGCGATGAGGAAAGCAGTATGGGCTGTCTTCTTCCATAAAGGATCAAGTGATGCTGATCCACTGCACCATTTTTGCCCCAAAGGAAACATATCGTGGTGTGCTTACCAGCGAGCTATTACAAAAAAAGCAACTGGGATATTTCGCCATAAACAATCTTTACCTCAGGCTATCATGAAGTTTATAAAACTGATTTTCAACGACCTGTCCCATCCCAAATTACTGAGTTGTTGCTTAGGAGGGAGGACTCAAAATCCAAATGAGTCTCTCAACTCAATGATTTGGAAGTTTTGCCCCAAAACATCCGGGTCAGGACGTCGAATTGTAGACATCGCTACAAATGAAGCCATAATTCAGTTCAATGAAGGGGGTAAAGGACGTCTCCACACCATGAAGGCTTTTGACATCCAACCTGGAGTGCAGGCAAGTCGTATTTTAATAAAAGCTGATGGACGACGAATTTCACACTCCCTATGTCGTGCAACCAATGTCACAAAATGCCGACATCAAGTGAAAAGACGCCAAAAATTAGGTGCAGCTGAAGCTGTGAAGCATGCCGAAGGACCCTCATACTTGTCTGGTGCTTTTTGAAGAAGCTTCATCAAAACAGGTTTGTAATACAAAACTTTGCTTTTAGTTTTTTAGCAACAACAATCAATTTTATCATGCGCGCAAGGAATTAATATAGCATTTTGAATTGAATGAGTGATGACGTTGTCATTGATTTAAAACAAATGGCAACAGATATATTTTGCTAGCATTTTATGAAAGGAAACTGTATAATGATGTTGCATGCAATTTTTCATACCTGAGTTTGTGTTATTTTAATATAAATTGTTGAAATCTGGGCTGTTTTGGGACATTTTTGAGGCCAGGGATATGTGCTCCCTACGTGTTTCTCTCAAGACTGTATATTTCACCCTTGTGCCCAAGATATTTACAACTTCATTTGTGCTGCTTTAATGAAATTTGTCATGCTCTTGTAATAATACATGGTAAACATTGCAAGAAATTAAACATTTTTATATATATTAAAAAAATAATGGACAAAAAACAAATATCGTATTTGGATCGCCGCTCCAAGACCGCTGCGAAAACTTATAATTAGGTGGAAAGCTAACAGAAGTTGCAAAAACTTAAAACTATAACATCCAAGGAAGGTTCTACATACTCGTCTGTTGTATTCTAAACAAGTGTATGAAGGTAGGTTGATGCAAATAGATAATAACTCCAATGTTGACAAATATTTTTCTTTAAACGCGTTTTTCTCAAAACAGTAAATTTTATCCTTGCGCGCAAGATATTTAAAAAACTTTTTACACTAGTATAATAAAAATTAGCACACTCTTGTAGCCATGCATAATTAATAAAATGACGAAAAAGATAAGGGATTAAGTAATAATATTTTTATCTAGATGCATTTTAATATTGAAAAAATGGCAAATTTTAAAAGTTTTATTTTTTATTGTTTTAAAAAATATTAAGTATCATTATTTTCTTAAGATTTTTCGTTAGTTGAATGCTATACTCATTATTTATCATTTAGCACATTACTTTTGGTAATTAGATAATAACAACCAATTATATTATGCGCGCAAAATGGTATTAAAAATTTTAACGAGCAAAATCTAGTATAATATTTTGATTTATTATAAAAAAATAGCAATATGTAAATACATTTTGTTAATGATTTTAGTAAGCTCATAATACAATAATCCTATGTGCAAATTTTTATTTTTGGATATGTGTTATTTTAAAAGTTATAGAATGTTGAACTTCAGCCTATCAGAAGGCATTTCGTAACACTTAAGGGGTATGTGCTTGTAACTGAACCATCTTCTCTGTTTCTTGAATCACCCATCTTTGTGGAAAAACTACTCTGGATAAATAATTTTTAATGGAAGCACTAGGAACTGCTTTGGACATACGATATAGGGTACCAGGGGAAAAAAAATTTGCATACCAAAGGTTAAACACTAGTAACATAGCAATGAAAGATCAGCCAAGCTTTCGAACGCGTCAGCAATAGTCCTTCATCTGGAGTAATGAATTAAAGTTCTTGTTATATAAATTAAATAAATAAGGAACTACGTTCTTGTTATACGTGTATCAAATTACTGTGTACCTCTTATACACATCAAATTATCAAGCACCTCTTATACCCATCAAACTATTGTGCATCCCTTATTCATTAAACTGTTCTTTACTCCTTACACGTCATGCTAATTTATTTTCTTGCTCATCAGATCCTTGTGTCTCTTAAATACCAAATCATTCCCTTAAATATCAAATTATTGCATCCTCTTACAATATAAAATTATTGTATCCCTTTACAGTATTAAATTATTCTATCTCCTTACAATATCAAATTATTGTATCCCCTAACACTATCAAATCATTGTATCCCCATACAACGTCAAATTGTCGTATCCCCTTACAATATCAAATCATTGTATCCTCTTACACTGTCAAATTATTGCATCCCCTTACAATATCAAATTATTGCATCCCCTTACAATATCAAATTATTGCATCCCCTTATCATATCAAATCATTGTATCCCCTTACATATAAAATTGTATATCCCTGACATTTTTGTTTCTATGTAAAAGGAACTACTTAGTTTATTTTGTTGATTAGTAATATGGTCATATATAATATAATATAAAATTACAGGGCTAATGTGTGTGTGCGTAGGACAAATTTCAATTACATCTTATATCATAACTAGATAAAATCCGCAAGTGACTGGAAAATACAATTATATATTTTATTTATTTGAATGAAATTAAGCTTGTTTTATAACATACAAACTGTAATATCTTTGAAATAGAATTTACTCAATTTTCACATCCGAATTTTTTAGATCTAGATATTTCTGTGAGATAATGTAAAGGGATATAGGTTACGAGTTAGCTGGTACAATACCTATATTTAGATATTGATTTACATTAACCTTATAAATAAACTAATATAAAAAGTAGAAAATACCGTGTATAAATAAACAACGCAATTATATTTTAAATATTGTAATATTGGACAAATAGAATGAATCGATATATCTGATTAGGGATGATATATCGTTATCACGTTTTTTCGCTTTTCATCTATAATACTTTTGCTTTTTACTCGATTTGCGACAGTTGTGAAAAACGCTTTGAGTTAAAGATTTATAATGTTGTGACTTCTATTTATCTTGACAAGAGTTTGACATGTCCCAAAGAAAATGAAAAAATTTTTCGCTTTTGCAGAAGACAAATGCTGTCCCAGAAATGTGTCACGTCGCTTTCGCCGTCTTAAATTTATTTCAAAAAGGCAGTGACATAAACTTCTAGTAAGACTTCATCCTTGGGCCAGAAACCTCTTATTATAAAATTCGTTGCCTTTGGTAATTGTTGAACTCGCTTGAAATTGGGGTTTTTCTGGGTTTGCCGGAATCGATTTTAGTCATTTATAATGTGGTTTATGGAGGCTAAGTTAAGTGTGCGTTTGTTTGGATTTTTATGGCGCAAGAGCATCTGGGTTATACTGCGCAACTAAGTTAAATGCGTTACTTCATTTTTAATTAGTCTGATGTCTCTCGTTTTTCTCAGGTCGTTTCCACATCATATTACGATTCGGATAAAAAAAAAGGCACGAATTTGTATTTTATCTTGTGTTTTCGAAACGGTATACCAAACTTACTTGATAATAATTGCAATCCCCTTTCTTTAGACAGGCCACTTGTTAAACCACAAGTACAGAAATAAAACTACCTATAAACATGCTGTATTTAAAAATACAAAACATAAAAACTAACTGTACACAGAGTACGTAAATTAAATTCAGATCTCCGCTTTTTCTTGTATCACCGGTTTTTCGTGGAAAAATTCCACCGATAGATCATTCTTAATGTAAGTACCAGGAGTATAATATATTATAATGCAATCTAATTTCACATACTGTTATTTTACATAGCATACTTTTAAATCCACTCCTTGCGGGCGGTAGTGACCATCAAGTATGCCGATTTTTACCAAAATAACCATTTCCTCAGCTGAAAATTTACCAATTGTTGGTCTGTCCT
The DNA here is from genome assembly GCA_006491805.2 of Dysdera silvatica. Classification (NCBI taxonomy): domain Eukaryota; kingdom Metazoa; phylum Arthropoda; class Arachnida; order Araneae; family Dysderidae; genus Dysdera; species Dysdera silvatica. The sequence goes on along the minus strand of QLNU02014802.1, from coordinate 107,897,491 downwards.
GTCTAATATAAGCTTAGTTTGCGGAAGTTTTACCGTTTAGGAAAAAAACTGAGCAAGACAAGAACTGAGCAAGATCAAATGGGACATTATAGGACACAGAAGAAAATGTGGTGGAACTAAAAAGCGGACATTTGTTTATTTTAGAGGAATGGAAACTGAAAGAACAAGTGGTGTTGGCTTTTTAATCAACAAAAGAATTAACGATTACCTTCTTGAAGCTAAAAGCACGTCAGATCGAATAGCGCGTCTCGTTATTCAACTAACTCAGTGATACCAACTTTAGATAGTACAGGAATATGCATCAAGAGCAAGCCATACCGACGAAGAGGTTGAGGAATTTTATGAAGAAATCAAACAGCTATGCACCAAGGGGAAACATATCAAGCTCATTATAATGGATTTTAATGCAAGAATTGGACAACAGGAACAAGGAGAGACATCGGTTGGTAAATATGGATATGGGGAAAGGAATGAACGTGGCGATCAACTCATAGAATTTGCCGAAGCTGAAAATCTTAGCATCATGAATTCATTTTTTAAGAAGAAACTACAAAGAAAATGGACATGGAAATACCCCAGTGGAGGAACCAGACAAATTGACTGTATACTGGCAAACAAGAAATCAATTATTGAAGATTGCAGCATACTGAACAGATTTAATACTGGAAGTGATCATCGAATGGTGAGATGTAAAATGCACTTAAATACTAAACTAGAAAGGCAGAAGCTCATTAGGAAACAAGTATGTAAGAGGGTGGATTTAAAGAAATTAAAAGAAAATACCGAGGCATTCAAGTTGGAATTAAAAAATCGCTTTTCTGCACTGGAAGGACTTATTGAAGAAGTTGACATCTCAGAAGCAAATGAAAACATTGTTAAGACAATAATTGAAACTGCTGGGGAAATTGGTGGTGTAATATGTAAAAAGCAGAATAGCAAATTATCTGAGAAGACGAAACAACTCATGAAAAGGCGAAGACTTATGAAGGTGGACAATCAAAATACCAGTCGCAAGATCGAGTATGTAGAACTTTGCAAAACTTTGCGCAAAAACATGAAAGAAGATATAAGAAAATTCAATTGTGAGTTAGTAAGGAAGGCCATTGAAAGCAACAAGAGCCTTAGGGTTGTTAAAGGGAGTTTGTCTATTGGGAAGAAACACATCATTGCATTAAAAGGAGAGGATGGCACTGTAACAAGAAATAGGGAAGAAATACTTAGAAGAGTTGAAGAATTCTACAGAAAGCTGTATGAGGGAAACAGTGGATTAAACGAAGACTCTGAGATAGTCGAAGGAACAGCTCCTAAAATCTTAAAAGAAGAAGTAGCATTTGCAATAAAAAGTATGAAGAAAGGAAGATCCCCTGGCGATGATGGCATTACATTAGATATCTTAAAAGAAGCTGGAGAACGCTCAGAAGATATACTTGCAAAGCTCTTTAACAAATGTCTTAACAGTGGTAATATATCAGTCCAATGGGATTCTGCAACAGTAATTCTTTTACATAAAAAAGGTAACAAAGAGGATTTGAATAATTACCGACCAATTAGATTATGGCCTGCTATTTATATAATCTTCACAAAAGTACTAACACATTGGCTGCAGAAAAAATTAGATGCACCATTTAAAAGTGGATTCAGTACAGTAGACCATATTCAAGTATTAAGAGAACTAGTTGAAAGACCACATGAATATGAACTTCCGTTGCACGTGGCATTTATTAACTAGCCTTTTACTCTATTAAAACGTCAGCAGTCATCAACTCTTCAAGCTCAATAGACGTTGAGGATGTGTATATTGACATGGTGAAATGTTTGTATAAAAATGAAATGTGAAATGTTTATATCAAAACTGGTAAACGTGTAAGGCACGGAGATGACATTTCTCCAAAACTTTTTACTTCAGCTTTACAGATGATTTTTCAGCAGATAAATTGAAATAACAAAGGAACAAAAATAAACAGCGAATATTTAAATCATCTGCGGTTTACCGATGACATTTTTATTATTTCAACGGGCCCATCAGAACTCCAAAATATGGTACGGGAGCTCTCAAATAGAAGTAAAGAAGTTGGACTCCAGATGAGCCTACAAAAAACTAAGACCATGTTCAATAATTTCGTACAGAAAGCAAAAATACAAGTTGACTACATGGAGTTAGAAATTGCTGATTCATACGTTTCGGAGACCATCGGAGACCTAGAAAACGTCCTCAAACTAGATGGGTGGATGAAATAAGAAAACAGGTTGGGGTGACGTGGAAGCGAATTGCTCAGGATAGACTTGTGTGGAAAGCATTTGGAGAGACCTTCATCCAGCAGTGGATAGATAATGGTTGAATATGATGATATATATACATATATAAAATCTGAAATAAATTACACACTGAGAGGTCAACAGTTGTTTAAATCTCATTCTTGTGATCAGGATTAATCTTCGATCAGTCCAGTTGAAAAGGTAATTATAATCCTAATTAAATTTCATTTGCAGTTGAAATGAGATTTATTTCTCAAGGGATTGCCATGATCGATGAACAAATGAAATTGATTCAGACAGAAGCCGTGTCTTTGAATTTAAATGCTTAATTTTGAAATGTAAGAGAACACATTTTCATTATTGGAAATTAGTTTTCCACTAGAAGTGTTAATTATGAACTTTTCAATTAATAATACTTTTCTGAAATAAGTTTTGAGAAGATGAGATTCCCAATTTGACTGCAGCGTGCATTTTCCGTAATTGTGAATTATATGAGAGATCCAGTAATAGAATTTTAATCTTTAATTATCCATATACTCTCCATTACTTTCAATTTTGACAATGATAATAAGTCTCCAGCCCTGTAAATTAAGGGAGTTAAAAATACGTTGCGAGCAATGTGGACGTCTTTAATTTATTTCACCCAGGATTATGTTCCTGTTTTATAAAGTCACAAATTTCAAGTTGTAGATGTACCTTGTTTAAAAGAACATGTATCTATTGGATTGTCAGAATATAAGAGTACATTCTCAGGTCATTACTTACGTAAAGGAAGCGGTGTGCTATATTTCCGTAGTTTCTTTTGATATTATATATAGCATATTATTATTTAAATATATATTATATGTATTGCCACTGACTGCATCTCGTTCAATGTAAATATTTACTTGGCTATTAAAGTTTACCCTTCTCAAAAGATTACACTGATCTTTCATAATTATAGCAAAACTAAATATTTAAAAATTAACAAATGTATTCCTCCTCCTGTCAGTGCATGTGCGAGGATCGCCTACGATGCATTAAGATTAACGTTAGTGACCATTTGGTAGGTAAACTTCTAGATATCTTAACCTCGCCTCCCAGTTTCATGAATATTGACCAGTTTTTTTAAAAAAAAAGGCGCTGAAGATTTTTAGAAGTGTTGAGTAAACGCCTTTCCGTGGGAGAGAGAGAGAGGAGGAGATTGGAAGAAAAGGAGAGAGAAACGGTCTGGAGATGTAGCCAGGAAGAAGGCGGGGATCCTTGTGGTCCTGATAACCTGCGATCTGCCCTCTGTGATTCACATAACCTGTGATTGGGCTTCTCTTAAATATAAAAGGCCAGTTTATGAATTTTAAAAGAGTATTTAGATAATATTAAAGATGAGAGATCGTTAATAATGAGGGTTATTGTAATATGTTATAAAGAAGATAAAGAAAAACGCAAAATTAGTGCCTAAAAGTATGACTTAGAGATCAGTCTACTGTGAAGAACTACGAGTCCCTTTTAATCTTAACTGAGAGAGTGTAGGTCTTCAATCCAACCTAACCAAAGATATTAATTGTGTTTTAGGCAAGTTTTGTTTTCTCCATCTCCCACCTTGACATTAATGGTGACAATTAGATTATCTAGGTGCGGAGTCTAAATGCTAATGTAATTGATGCTGTTATCTTTTATCATGTACAAGACTTTTAACATGATCGATTTGTGTGCGTGTTTGTGGGGGGATTGCTAATATATGTATTCATGCGATGCTTGCATATTTCCTCCAAATGAATGGATAATACGATCATAACAAGATACGGGGAGATACTTCGTCTAGAAACTCAATGATTCTATTGCACATTTAGCCCGTTTTAAGTAATTAATATACTTTTTTTTAAACAGTTGAAATTTTTACCTAGTTTACTGATATATGGGAGGGCCTAAATATTACAGGTATGTGGGCTAGATGCGCACACGCTTTTAGTGTAGCGAGTTATTGCATATTAAACACGACGTACAGATAATAAAGACGTACGACTCACTGCGCGGAAATATTATATAAAATAAAACACATTATTGCAATTTAAATAAATAAATCGGTTTATAGCTATTTCTGAAGCTCGTTTAGGCTTCCTTCTTCAGAACCCTAATTACAATAACGTGATCCATATGCTAAAAAGTCTATCCATGCCAACATGCAAGTCATAAATTAGTTTGGGTAAACGAGTTGTGGGTACGTAGCCGCGTCTCTTTTTATAGAACGAATGAAGTTTCTCCAAATAGAAGGCATGGAATTGAACGGTAGCTGATCGTTAACAGTAATAGAGGAATGTGAAAGAATATGGAAGGCTTACAAAAAATTGAGGTCGGATGGTGAAAAACTTTCTCTATTAGATGGGCCTTCTCAAAAGAAAATTTGTGGTCAGTTTCCCAGGCATGTTTGGCCAAAGCGGATTTTTCCAGTTGTTTACGTACGTCGGCTTATTGTTCTTTAAGACGAAACCGAAGGGCCAGTTGTGTTTGACCAATATAAACACGATTACACTGGCATGGGATGGAGTAAACGCCCCAGTAATTGCAGTGAGTAATAATACCTTTGAGTTTGGAATAGCCGAGTTTATTGATTGGAATAAAAGTGACCTTGTCCCACAAATTTCTTCAAAAATTGCTTCCATCCTCCGTAAATTTAATTTCAAGGTCACTTTTACGCGGGAGGCTCATTATTAGACACCTCGCAGATTTATCATCGCACCTCAAACTCCAGCTGCATATTTGATCATTAGGCTTAGAGAGCGTTTGCAAGAATAACTTGCACTGAATACGCTGTTTTTGTTAAAAAATTGAGGAAATTGGTGCAGTAATAAACAGCCTTGTGCAGAATATGATGTGTAGGTGCCACGTTAATGTACAGCCAAGTTTTTGTTTTGGCGATGCTTTGGTTTATTTCAATGCTGGTCGTTTTTCGTATTTATGTGCACTTTTTTGAAAATATTATATTCCACCGCCTCTCTCCGTGTCTTTTGATAAATTTTCATAGAAATTAGGTACGAGTTTTTAGAATATTTTGTCATGTAAAAGATGCAATCCTTTATAAGTAGTGCATTTCTATCTTCATGAACGTGTTGTTCATAGAAAAATGCATCCTTTTCCTAGAAATATTTGCGATTTCCCAGAAACATCATGTATTTAAAAATATTTGAATATTTTAAAGAGGTATCGCTTTTCCCAAGAATTATTAAACTTCTGTCAGTGAAAATTTTTATTGGTGATTGAGGAAGTCGATAAAATGAAGTTGCGCGAACAATGGTGTAAGTAATTGTTCCACTGATAACTTAAATAACAAAATTACCAGGATTATCTTCTATATATTCGTATTTTTATAGATAATGTACGTTATGTTCAGGTTAAGTATTCCAATCCGAAAATTTTGGGATTAAGCATATTTCAGATGTGAGATTTCTCAAGATTTGGGAATACAAACGGCATGTGTTCCACATTACTCTAGACCTAAACGTAGCTTTCAACTAAAACTATCCTTACCTAATACCATCGAATGTATTTATCTTTTCTTGCACATCAAACATTGACGTAACCAAAAAGGGACTTGCGGTGGTAAAGTCCTTCCCAGGAAAAATTTAACACCTAGGAAAAACGAGATCACAAATATAGTGTACTTGAGGGGGGGGGGTGCTATAGCCTCCCCTAGACTTCGAAGCTATCTACTAAAATAAAGTCGGGCATGTAAATGCTTCACAGGAGGACACTATATACCGGTAAAAGGTCGTCTACCAGTTTGTTTGAAAATTCTAAATATGATTCATAAGATTGGAATGAACGGAGAGATGGGATCAAATCAAAAATTACGACGGATCAAAGAGGGAGACGATAGAATTGTCTTACATGATAGATCACATGAGTTTTGGATGGTATCAAACACAAGTATCACAATCCTATCTCAAAGGACTACTTGCTGTGAGTGAAAAATTTTGGATTCAGAGTATTTAACTTGCATTTTACCAACAATGTGAATAACTTTGAAGTATGCAATCACTTTTCACTTGCAATGAAAGTTATTGCTATTTTTATTAGGTTATAATTATTAATGAATATTTTTTAACACTGATACGCGCTGTGTATTTCTAAATACTAGTATGAAACATCTATCAATTATTTACAAATCACAAAATTATGCGACTATAAACCGATAACAATAGAAGGAACGAATATAGTTGCTTTTCCTGACAACATAGCGAGAGTAATTCTCCCTTAAGAGGTCGACACGGATAGTGTATAGGGAAATAAACCATTTGCTTGAGTCTTGCCATAAGGGAATAGAATTCAGAGGAAATTTTGAAATCACCTTGTCTTGAAACTATTCCTCCTTCGTCTCCGAAATGTGGAGTCATTTTCTTTTGGTGGCCTTTTCCTTTCTTTGATGCAAGGAGTCATTGTACTGATACAAAGCTATGTTGGATCTGATTCGTAAACGGGAAATACGTTCTTGACACCTTCAGAAGAATTATGATTTCAGTGGAAATGGAACATTTTCCATCCTTTAGTATTTATTCTAAGGGATAAATGTTTACCTTTCCCCCTTTCAGTTTTACAATAAAAATACTTGATGTGCAACGTGTGTCAGAATTAAAATGGGTCCTCTCTCTTTGTCTTTCGACTATTACCAATATTTAACTTTTTCAATCTTTGATATTCTTTTATTTATTTAAATTTGGGCGTAATTAAAAATTATTTATTTTTAAAAATGTATCCCTTTAAAAAATTCATTCCTTTTTACTGGATCTATTTCCTATTGCTCATCGAGTTTTCCGTTTCATTTATAATTTTCTCCATCCTTTATAATTACCTAGTTTTAAATTAGTAATTTGTCATTCATATATTAATTGGTACTTAAAATAGATATACATATTTTATTGTACCTAAAAATATATCTTAAATAAGCCGCTATTTTAATTATTAATGTCTGATGACTGCAATGTATTTTTCCAATAGACGAAAATAGAATCGATAACATTTCATGACCGTGCATTTTAGTTTATTTTTCGATCTTTATATGGGATTGTTTAAGAACAGGAAACAAGTTAATTAAAAACATACTAAGAATAAAATATATTCACTGATCGCGCGAAAAACTATTTGTCAAAAATAATTCAATGTAGTCAGACGCAATATTTAAAGTTTTTGATTTCACGTACAGAATCTAACAGAAATAGGGTGAAAACCCCAATAACTGAGCAGTTAAGAGAAATTTGACTTTCGGAATGGCAAAAAAAATATTAAAAACAAGATTAGGAACTAAATATTTTAGACGATCATTCCTTAGATATCCCAGAAACAGTGAGAATTTTTTTCCCACCAAGGTAAATTACAGTTCGAAAAAAAAATGTTTTTCGAAAATATGGAAAAATATCTAGTGGCTAATTATGCAGTTCCAGTTTCTGAGTAAAACTGGTGCCAATTACCGAGCAATAAAAAACACCGCCTTAAATAAGAGGAAAAAACACGCACGACTACGATATTTCGCATTCAGAGTGTGTACGTGAGGGCACTTAAAATGTCGCATGTCAGGGTCGTATCGGGGGGTCCCGAAGCCCCCATCCATTTTCTAGGCTGCGATTAAAGCTAGGAGTACGATATTCCGTATTCAGAGAGTGTACGTGAGGCAATTGAAATGTTGCATGTCAGGGCCGTATCGGAGGGTCCCGGATCCCCATCCTTTTTCTAGGCTGCTATTGGAGCTACGACTACGATATTCCGTATTCAGAGAGTACGTGAGGGCACTTGAAATGTCACATGTCACGGAGGTATTGGAGGATCCTGAGCCCTCATCCTTTTACTAGGGTACTATTTAAGCTACGACTACGATATTCCATATTCAGAGATTGTACACGAGGGCAATTGAAATGTCTCATGGCAGGATCGTATCGGAGGGCCCGGAACCCCATCATTTTTCTGGGTTGCTATTTGGGCTACGACTATAATATTAACGATGAAAATGTTTTTACGGAGGTCAATTAAAAAAAAGCGTTACTTTACATTTTCATCACATCTTTTAATTACGTCTTAATAATTGTATGAGGCTGTTGTTGCCACTTTATTGTAATTGTATCAATATTATATTCTGGTGGAATCAATAATAGCTACATGAAGAAATGTCAATTGTGCTTAATTCTTTACTTTTTAATTTTGGTTGTCATGGTAACCCGAAAGGCACGAAATGCCAGAATGCGATTTTTTCTTGAAAGGACAACGTTTTTCTTAGTAAACGTCCCATGGTTCTGAGGTCACGTAAAGCCAGCGATCCTGTCTCAGACAGCCTATGGTGTAGCTTTGGGTCAGAAGTTATCGAGTTGTAGTCTTTTTCCCAAATTCGCCATTTTTCAACTCGCATAATTTTTGCGAGTTAAAAATTTAAATATAAATGAGATACGGGGTACCAGGGAAGAAATTTACATACAAATAGGTTGAATACTGGTAGAATAGCAAATGAAAAAGATCATTCAAGCTTTCGAATGCGTAAGCAGCACTCCTTCCTCAGGAGTAATGTTATTAAACATATCACCATTAATCCTGATGCAGAACTGCTGCTTACGTGTCCGAAAGCTGGGGTGATCATTTCCATTTGCTATTTTTCCAGTGTTTAACCTATTTGTATGTGCAAATTGGAAGTCCGTAAGTTAGTAATTTGACGAATCGGAAGTTGGAGAGTTAAAAATTTACTTTCCAAATTCTTACTCGCCAATTTCCAATACTTCCGAATTCTTACTCGCCAAAATTTTGCGGGTTGAAAATGGAAAGTTTGCGAGTTGGAATTTGGCGAGTAGTTAGTTGGCGAGTTGTAGTTTACTTTCCAAATTCCAACTCCTAATTTCCCTAATTCCCGACTCTTTAATCTCCAACTCTCTAATTTCAAAATGCCTAATTTACAACTCTCTACTTTCGAAATCTCTATTTAGCAAGCCTCCAATCCATAACTTTTTAATCTGCAACTCTCAAATTCATTACTCTAAATCGGGAGGCTAATTCGCCACTCTCTAAATAGGAATTGGAATGTTATATTTCCTTCCCGTGGGGTGAAAATTCCTGTACCCTGCTCCATTACAGTGAGAGCGTCCATCATATTATTAACCGTATAATTTTTCGGCACCAGAAAAGATCAATAATTACGAATTAAAAGCCATATTTTGCACCTTTATCCGAGCAACAAAGCTTCAAAATACGATCACTGATCGGATATTGGATAGATAAAAAATTAGCTTGACTCCAGTGCACGAGCAGTTGATCAGCTAATGTATTATAGAGTTAGATGACGTTCCATAAATCGAGCAGGGCAATTTCAAATTAAAAATACAAATTAATACTAAAATTTTAAACAGAATCAAAAATATGGCACATATGTATGAGCCATAAAAATATTCAATTCAAAATTTTAAAAATTAACTGAGATATAAAATTATAAAAGTAACCTATATTCTATTGCGTCTAATAACAGCAGCGACTTAATCCACGTAGTTCCGTAATGGCTTCTTTAAATAATTTTTTCTCACCTGTTGCCACTTTTTTCCGTCTTTTAAAACGTTTGTTGCCGTAAAATGAAAATATCATTATCTTTACAAAATAGCGTAGGTTCTTATTTTTCAGGATTCAAAGTGAAATTATTATTTACTGGTGTTTAATCGGTAATTGATGCACTCACCCTATTTGGTTTTCATAATGCAAGAATAAAAATTTACATCTGTATTTTTTGGATATTATAATATTTGGTTAAAATTGTTTCTACATTTAAAACTAAACCAACCCAAGTTTCGCGTTACTTATTTTCTTTATCATTTACTCAAGACATAAAAAGTAAAATTTTTGTATAAAATGTGAAATTTTTTATAAAATTAAAATTATTAAAAAATATAACTAAATTTTAAGCAACTGATTTACTCAGTCTTTAAACAAACTTTGATATGAATTAAGCTATATTTTTTTATGTAAAACTATATATAAAATAGTCAGTAAGAGTAATCAACAAATTTAATTTTTTTATAATAAGAAGAAAGTAGTTTTTTTACTAATTTTTGGGGTGCTGAATTTGAATGGGGCTATGGAAAATCTTTAACATGTGTGCCATTTTTAAATTGCCGGTTTCTTTACAGCAAATTTTAATAAACACGCATATATGGGAAACGAAAATAAATTATACATATTAAACTTTCTTTGGTAAATTGCGTCTTAAAGCTCAATACTTCCAAGATCACAAATTTAAAGTTATAGATATCCCAGTTATAGACAAATTACTTGAAAATAAAAATGTAGAAAAATTTTAAAAGCAGTTTTCTCTTTCACATTTCCAAGAAATTTTTAAAATTATCAGTCATCCCCAATCCTTGGCAGATTTCACCAGCCGTAGTTTATCTTCCTGGTGGTTGGATATCCTGATAATAAATTCTTGTTCATTAGTAAAAGTTTCTAAGCTTTCAAGAGTGAAATGCAGAAAATGTCTCTTTAAAGATATCCAGCAACCAAGACTTTTATAGTTTTTGAATAGATCTTAAATAAATTGATAGCTTTCCTAGTTTTGATTCCTCGGAAAACTTTTAACTTCAGGTATAAATAATTTTCATGTAACGCATTCCGTTATAATGAGTTCTTCGGATTTCGAAGATTACATCAGTCAACATCTTCTCTATGTTAGGTCCCATAAAAATGTCTTTCTCTTTAAGTTTGACACCAGTTTGGAATTTTTTTCTTCAAGTACACAAATCCACTGGAAATTCTGTATTTAAAAGAAATTATTATAAAGTTTAATGTACTCTTCGTATTAAGGCATCCGCAAGTGGTGTTGATGGCGGGAGGTTGTAACCCCCCATTGCAATGAAATTTTGTATATTTAACATAGGAATATGTGAGTTGTAGCTCTGCAACACCCCCTGTTCAGCCTATAATCCCCTTTACGAACTTTTTGCGTACGCCCATGTACTAAGTGTTTTCTGAACTGTTTCTACTGGAACAACCTATAAACGTAACTTCCGTAATTAAGGTTTTGGCCATAGCACTCTTGTCATGTAATTATTATGTTTCCTTGTTATTCATTGTTTCTAAGACACTTGTAATCATGTATACGTTCTCCTTTTCGTTGCTAAGTGGGTTGCAAAGACGCCTGTAGTAATGTATACAATTTTCTTTTGGTTGATGACCGCGTTGCTTAGACGTTTGTAGTTGTGTATACGTTATTTTTGTTTGCCGTATACAAAGAAAGGGAAAAAAAAAGATAATCAGTCCGATTTGTTATCGTCGGGTACGTACGTATTATCGGGGGCTCCGCAAAAAAGCGTATTTAATTCGTTTAGCGTACGAAATGGGAGTGACATTATACGTACATGTAAAAATTTAAATACTCAATTTATCGTTTAATTTAAAGTTATTTCTTTGAATATAAATTTGTAAAACTTGTGTGAAAATTGCTACTTTCAACATATAAATGGACAGCAAAAACTTGCCACCATTATTGGTTTTATAACGTTTACGAATCTTTCCATTAGCCCTTGTTTCATATCTTGTGGTGGAAAGAAAGAAAGCATCTTGTGGGGAATCAATAAGAGAGACTTATATGTTCCATTATTATTTCCAGAAATAAAAAACCTTTTTTGGAGCCGTCCTTTTGTCTTGTAGTTTTTATGACCGTAATATCCAAGAAACATATATATTAGCAATATATTGTGAAGCCCGTTTGAAGCCCAGAAAGCGTAGTGGGAGGTATATTTTTTAAGTCACCACGTATTTTACAATTTATATTTTATAGCATAATGAATATTTTTCATTTTCCCAAAAATGTCTCCCATTTATTTCTGCAGCGTGTTCCACTGGAATTATTATTTATTAATATTAATTTATTAATTATTTATTATTTATTTCGTTTTTGCAAAACAACAGAAATTTTAATTTTGAGAAATTAGTTAAGACATTATACACATTTTCTTCAATTTGCTAAACAATGTAATCACAAAAAAATTAAATAACCCTTACGAATTAATTATTATTTATAATAGATTAAAATTACTCAAATAATGATTATCATTTGGCTGAGTTAGCTTGTGTATTTTAATTATATAATATAGCTTAAATATGATAATTTGAGTCACTGAAATAGGATATAATAACCCGAACTGGCGAAAAACAATCTTCCTCGCTGCCAATTTTATAACCCCAGATTTGTAATTGTCAAAACCAAAAATAATAAAAGATGGCAAAAGCTCTTCACATATTACAACGATCTTACCGACTAGTGTAGTCAAGACTGAAAGGAAATACCATTTCAATCTCAACTCGATAAATAGGTATATATATTTGAGTGATTTCACTATTATATCTGAAATTGCGATACTTTTAAAATCGTGTTTTTTATTATTTTCCACACCATTTAATTACTTCCTTTCAATTTTAATTCAATCTTATAATGTCTAATTATGGAGTAATATAATAGTAAAATTATCTTTAAGAAACACAAACATGTATATATATATATATACATACTTAGTATTAGCACTTAGCCTTTCACGAAAGCATACCGTACGGAAGTCTTTTATGAAAGAAAATAGTTCTTGAATTGAAATACTTTCACATAGATTTAATTTACTTACCCTCTGTTATAACAGTGTTTAATGACACTGAAAACTGTCTACTATACTCGCGGCAAAGTAAACCTGGTACACTGACAAGGCGCAGAGCAGTATAATTCCGCTAGTGCGGTATAGTTCGCCCTTCCGTTAATAGAAGATACATTTCGTACATAAAACATTGAAATAATGCTCAAATACATAAAACATAGGCATGTTTGTGTAATTAAAATCTGGTATTTATTAAATTTAGGAAAAAGACTCATTATAGCAAGCGCTGACGTCATTCAAGTAACTGACCACTCAGAGGACTTCGTTCGCTTGGCGGGAAATTTGGCGCGTGGAAGTTTGGCAACCGCGTTTTTCTGCATTCCAAATTAGGCGATAAATAGCCTAATAATGTTGAGGGTTATCTCATTTTTCGCCAATTGGCGAATGAATACTCATTGCACGGGCGTCAAGAGGTCTTTGTAGTGTTAACAGTGTACCAGGTTAGCTTTGCCGCGAGTATAATATTTTTGTTAACAAACAGTTATTTCGACACTGGCGTAAGGTTTAAAAACACGACGTTTCGGGAGCCAACTGCTCCCTTTGTCAAGTGAAGGCAGAATGAAGAGTTCGTGAAAGTTCTAAGCTTATATACCCGCATGTTGGGAATCCCCATCTGAAGTCATCTGGTGCGGAGCAGTTCCAGCTGGGGAAAGCCCAATTGGGGAAACCCTCGCCGGCAAATCCCCCACACCCGACGACGTCAGACGAACACCCCCAACTCGAGGTTTTGCAAAAATCCTGTAAAGTTCTGGTAGAGGTTTTACGATGTTTATTGCACGACTCCTCAAACCGTAGGTTTCCCATGATTCCAGAAAAAGTCTACTCCCCAGATTCGTCACATTTTGATGGAATATTTTCATCGAATGCCAATCTGGTTCGTGACCTTCTCTGAAGACATGTTCAGCCAACTGGTTTGAATCGTCTCCCCTAGCTACCGCACGCATATGCTCCTTCCCACGTAGACGTATCGATCTTCCCGTCTGTCCAACATACACCTTGTCACAGTCTCCGCACGGTATTTGGTAAATAGCACCAGATTTTTCTTCCTCAGGGACGCGATCCTCAATTTCCTATGGGGCACATAGCCCATAAAGTTTCAAAAATTAACTGTCTTTCATTTTTTTATCAGAAAGCCCAAATATTTCTGACCATTTTAAGACCAACCGTTTAAAAATATTTACATTAGAAGTTGAGTTATGAAAAAAAACCTAAAGAGTAATGAATCTTCAAAGATGCCATTTTAAAGGGACGCAGAGTTTGTTTACATTTAGTTTCGATGTTTTCGCATTCATATATTCGTTTAAGAATTTTATGCGCATTGTAGAAGACGTGTCTACATACATACTTTCTTATTTTATCAACAGATGCAGGACAAATGAAGTAAACTACTCTACGCACTTTATGTTTGTAAACAAACCACGTTTTTGGGATTGCCTGCTGCTTGTTCCACGTTTGGTTTTTTGATCTCGTTTTTGCGATCCAGGTTTTGAAATCCTATTTTCTTTCTTTCTTAATACATATATTTATATTTTGTCGTTTCTCTTACTCTATATATTATCTATATATTATCAATGTCATGGCGAATGTCATTCCCACTAAAAAACGTGCATCCGGAACACGGCCAAAAAAAAGAAAATTTACTGGGAATGTACATACACGAAATCATAAAATGCTGGACGAAAGCACATCGAGCAAAAAATTAAAGCTGTGCTTTGAAGAAGGTTCTCCTGTAGATCAAACTTTTGAAGGGTACCGAATATTGGATAAGGGTCTGATGTTTGAGGCCCTGGAACAATTCCGTTCTTGCAAGGTATGTGGTTGCAGCATTACCATCAGTGAATTAATTACCAGTGGACTAGCATCTAAATTTATTTTGAATTGCTCAAGCTGTGGACAAATCGGTTTTTTTCTCAGCAGTAAATTCATTGGCCCGAAGAATGCTGTTGCAGAAATAAACCGTCGGTTTTTATATTCCATGAGATGTCTGGGTCAGGGATTGTTGGGGATGAATATGTTTTGTGCTGTAATGGATTTACCACAGCCAAATGCAGAAGGGTCGTATAATCGACAAATCAAACACCTTGAGTTAGCCACCTCGAAAGTTGCCACAAAATCCATGAAGAAGGCTGCGGAAGATGAGTCACTACTTACAGGGTCATCGAACATCATCATTAGTGGGGACGGTACCTGGAAAACCAAAGGGTATATGTCTTTGGTAGGTGTGTGTACTGTTATTGGTGAACGGTGTGTGAAAGTTATCGATAAAGAAGTGATGTCAACTTTTTGCAAGGGGTGTGATGCATATAAAGGTATTCGACGTGGACCAAACTTCGATAAATGGAAGGCCTTACACGAACTTGAATGTTTGAAGAACCATACGGGTTCATCCGGAAGTATGGAGGTGGTAGGCATGTGCCGTATATTTGAACGGTCAGAGGCACTAAGAGATGTTAAATACAGTGGATATATAGGAGACGGGGATTCAAAAATATTTTTATCCATAAGGAATTTACAGTCATACGATGATGTATACATTAAAAAAATCTAATGTGTTGGTCACATTCAGAAGCGCATGGGAGCCAGGCTAAGGAAAGTGAAACATCATATATCCGGAAAGAAATTAGAAGATGATTTTACCGACAGAAGAGGTGTACGGCGATGGGGTCACCTGCTTCGAGTGTGGTGGCAAATTTGTGTATGGAGGCATTTGAAAACAGTGCTTTAGATGAGTGTATTTACTGTGCAAAGGTGTGGAAGCGATGCGTTGATGATACGATTGTTATCCTACCGAGGTCTTCAGTTGCTGATATTAATCTCTATTTGAACAGCTTGAACCTTCATATTCAATTTACGTTAGAGGAAGAAGATTGCGTTTCATTACCTTTCTTGGATGTTCAGATAAATAGAGATGGGCATGGGCGTCTGTTGACTACGGTGTTTAGGAAACCAACGCATACTGATAGGTATCTTGACTTTCGTTCTCATCACCCGGCATCACACAAAGCATCTGTCATTAGAGCCTTGCACCGACGAGCCTTTACGCGCTGTCGTAATGATGACCTTCGCAATGTTGAATTACGACGCAATAAAAGCGCGTTGAAAAAGAAAGGTTACCCGAGTAAATTTATCGCTCGTAACCAATGTGGTGTTAGTGGTGGAAACAGGAATGTAGAGGATGAGACTAGGAAGACATCCGTGGTTTTGCCATATGTGGCGGGTAGCTCAGAAAAGCTATCTCGAATTCTCAGTTGTGTGAATATTAAGACCTACTACAAGCCTGTCTACACCCTGCGTGATCTATTACTTAAAGTTAAGGATCGCGTCCCTGAGGAGGAAAAATCTGGTGCTATTTACCAAATACCGTGTGGAGACTGTGACAAGGTGTATGTTGGACAGACGGGAAGATCGATACGTCTACGAGGGAAGGAGCATATGCGTGCGGTAGCTAGGGGAGACGATTCAAGCCAGTTGGCTGAACATGTCTTCAGAGAGAGTCACGAACCAGATTGGCATTCCATGAAAGTATTATATCAGAATGTGATGAATCCGGGGAGTAGACTTTTTCTGGAATCATGGGAAACCTACGGTTTGAAGAGTCGTGCAATAAACATCGCAAAACCTCTACCAGAACTTTACAAGGTTTTTGCAAAACCTCGAGTTGGGGGTGTTCATCTGACATGGTCGGGTGCGGGGGCTTTCCCGTCGAGGGTTTCCCCAGCTGGAAATGCTCCGCACCAAATGGCGTCAGATGGGGATTCCCAACATGCGGGTATATAAGCTTAGGACTTTCATGAACTCTTCATTCTGCCTTCACTTGACAAAGGGAGCAGTTGGCTCCCGAAACGTCGTGTTTTTTAAACCTTATGCCAGTGTCGAAATAACTGTTTGTTACTACTGTTTATGTCCATCACATTGCTACGTAGCCAATTGCATGAATTAAATGCAATTTTTGATGCATAATTTAAGTGAATGAGCTAATAATACAGCAGAGACAAAGAAATCCGGAATTCCGTTTTCTGATTTTGATCTGTGTTACTGTGTAGTGAAAATAAGCCTAAAAATGCCTTTTTTAACACACTGGAAAAGAGTTGGGAACTGCCAAGTATGTGTAACAGGTGAAAAATATAAAAACAACCATTTTTTGTTCAGTGAATTTTTTTCCAAAAATTAGCCGTTCGGGCACTACAGCGAATTTAGTATTTGCAACCACCACATTCAAGGTTTTCACAAATGGCTACAATGCACCATTTTAAGAATTTTTCAAATTATTTAATGTCAACAGATGTCGGGCTCTCTCCGACGATTTTTTAAAATCAGTTAAATTCACCGGAATTGTATGTGTAGAATTCATTCAATCGCACCTGAAGCGGCGAATTCTACACATACAATTCTTGTGAATTTAAATGGTTATAAAAAAATCGCCGGAGAGAGCCTCACGTCTGTTGACATTAAATAATTTTAAAACTTTTTGAAATGGCGCATTGTAGCCATTTATGGAAACCTTAAATGGGGTGGATGCAAACACTAAATTCACTGTAGTGCCCGAACGGCTAATTTTTGGAAAAAAATTCACTGAACAAAAAATGTTTATTTTAATGTTCTTCACCTGTTACACATACTTGGCAGTTCCCAACTCTTTTCCATTGCATTTTAAGGCTTATTTTCACTAAACAGTAACACAGATCAAAATCAGAAAACGGAATTCCGGATTTCTTTGTCCCTTTTGTATTATTAGCTCATTCACTTAAATTATGTATCAAAAATTGTATTTAATTCATGTAATTGGCTACGTAGCAACGTGATAGACGTAAACAGTAGTTACGCTCTACAGCCAAACCGGCCCCTTTGCGGACACGGGGATATGGACAAACATGCCTTATTTGGTGTCCCCTATCACCCCTTAAAGTTTTGCCAGATATTTTCCAAACACCCTGTATATATAACTATCAATTTGCTGTATTTTTTCCCCTGAAATTAAGAGTTTCTTAGCTTGCGCAAACTTATTAAGCACAACCATGCTTTTCTTCAAATTCGTTTTTAAGATGGACGTTTCCCCTTTCATTCCCAGATCTTCAATGAGTCTGTATAAGAGTAAAAATAACTCATGCTTACCATCATAGTTTATTACATAATTCTATTACATGTATTTATTCAATATATTTAGTTGACGTAAAATTTTACAAATCTGCAGTTCAAAA
>QLNU02014802.1:107828059-107854938 GCA_006491805.2 Dysdera silvatica | reverse complement strand
AATAAAAATACACTTTTTTAATGATCTCGGTAATTATCTGCACCAATTCTTCTGCTAATTGTTTCTTAATAATACATCTATTTTCTTTTTCTTGAGTTGTGCAGTTTTATTGGTTTACTGTTGTACTTATGGATTTATTTTTATTCATTCAGTTATTGTCTAATTTTTAAAAATTTAAATATTTGTAGCTTTTTATTCTATCATTCTTAATTCAGGATTTTTCCTCAAATTATCTCTGGCTTTGTTGTCGGTTGTTTATTGATTTTTGTTACATATATTTTTATTTCCTTTTCCATTCTTTTCAATTTATTATTTTTATTTATTTCCTTTAGTTTCTCATTTAATCTGCTTGCGGATGATTAAGGCATAAAAGTACAAATATCAGCGATTTTCAAGGAAAGAATCCGCTCACCGCAATCCGGATTTAAATATATAAATTTTTTCTTTAATGTGGAACTTTATAAAATAAATATCATGATTTTTTAATAAAATTTAAGTATTCGGCAATTCAGATTTTTTAACGTTTAAGTTATTTCGATTTTCTAACAGCTTCAAAGTGACTGAAGATGCTTTGATATTCTTGATACAGACTATTCCTTAAATACAACTTTTTCCCACTACCGAAAAATGAATGAGTATTTTAGGTGGGCTTTTGAAAAGATATCTTTATTTTCCAGCTAATAAAACTCAACATAATTATCGTTTCATTTACATTTGCACCTGTGGTGTTTTCTTTTAATTCTAAAAACCCTTCACTTGATAGTTTCCTGCTTTCATTTGCGCTTTATTTTTATATTCAAATATATTTTTTATTTAGCCACATAAGGCCATTTTTTATTTAAAGAATCAAATTTTTTGAGAAAGTGGGAACGAACTTATATACACGTGTATGTGCATATTTATAATGAGATAGATGAATCTTTCTGGTCCTGCGGTGATGAAGTGGTGTCGCATTCGCGTGGTGTGCGGGCCACCCGAGTTCTACTACCATCGGTAACAAAATAAAAACGCTTACCGAAAAACTACTTATTGTATTCAACTACCAACGGTAACACAATAAGAGCGCTTACCGAAAAATTGCTTATTTTATTCTACTACCAACAGTATCAAAATAAGAAAGCTTAGCAAAAACTGTTTATTGGAGTCGACTACCAACGGTAACAAAATAAGAACGCTTACCGAGAAACTGCTTATTGTATTGGACTACCAACGGTAACAAAATAAGGACGCTTACCGACAACTGATGGATGACAAGTGAAGTGAGTGAGTGAGTGTACCGTAACTAGTCATTCCTGCGCCCTGTGCAAGAATTTGCATATAGGCCCTTCATTAAGTAGGTTTGGGAAAAAAATAAAATAAATCCTTTGCAATGAACTTTTATGAAGATTTATTTAATTGAACTTTTCTGCCTTTCATTTCATCATTCATTAATTACGTCATCATAATTAATATTTTAGTGATATTGTATTCTATTGAAATGATAGAAAGGTTGAATAATCGTTCTTGTCTGATAGTTGATCTTAAATAATTTTTTATTAATTTTGACTTGCTAAATCTTCTCTCGGGAAGAGTTAGAAATATTCGAAGAGCGACATTGATATTTGGGTAAGACTCAATCAAACCAAAATCATCAAGAGTTTGTAGAATATTGAGCGGAGATGCAGCTTCTATGTTTTGCATAAGGGTCGTTACTTCAAACTTTCAATTTCACACGTGAATTCCTACTTTTTTTAAATCTTTGCTATATTTAATAGTGAGATCTGCAGCCGATTGTTTTTAAATCAACACTCATGTATTGTAAAAATGAGTTACAGATAGATTTCATTTTTTCATAACGCCAATCTATTTGAGACAATAAAGTGTCAAGAACACTGTAAATTTGTATTTTAAATAATTCTTCGGGTGTCAGGTTACTTTCTTCATCTGGCGTTTCATCTATTTCCATTATCTTATCTCTTCTCTTTCGTTTATTAAGAAATCCCTACTCTATGCTCATTTCTTCAGCCAAATTTTGTACTTTCTTGAAATTTTGTTCAAAAATCTGTATCTTAAAGTCCTTGTAATGTACTACGTAATCCAGCAATTAATTTTGTTCCACAATCTTTTGACAAATCTTTCTGTTGTAACGATTTATTTGTTCGATCGATACATTGTAAAATTTTATTCCATATAGAAGACTACAGATAAATCTATAACTAATTTGCAAAATCAAACTTTGTGCATTTGATACAGTTTCCGGATTTGAAAAATCGTTTGCAGTCCTTTCATTACTTTAAGTAATTGTAAATATAACGCCTTTATTGCGCTCAGTGGCCGACTGAGTCCTCTCAAAAGAGCATGCCTTGGATGATCGGAAGGCGCTAGTCCCATAGCTTATGAAGGCGCAAGTCCCATAGTTTATGAAGGCGCAAGTTCTATCGTCCATGAGGGCCCACCTGCCCGGGCGTCGGTTGGCTGGAGGCTCAGTCCACCCCTGATTGCACTGGCCTTTGATGACCACCTTGTGTCAGAAAAAATTTTAAGTGATAATTTTAGGTGCTTCATTAAGATGTCCCAACGTGTTGTTGAGGACGAGAAAAAAATAATCTCTGCACAGTACCAAAAAAAGTAATAATTTCTGGAGTTGTATATGTAGCATGGACACCAGCTAAATTTATATTATTAGCTGCAGAAGGTACAAATATTTCTAAATTATTAATTTCCAAAATACGTGCACTTACCTTTATATGTGCCAGCCATATTGGCACCGTTGTCAAATCCTTGCCCCCTGCTATCCTGGATATCCTATTTATCAACTTCTAGTTTATTTAAAGTTTCAGTCGATAAACCTCCCGTTTTTTCATGTGACTGAATAAAGTTGATGAAGATTTCGTCGATCATTATCTTTCAGTTACAGTCAACATGGACATGTTTTATCGTCTGATTCATTTGCTCTTTGAAGCTATCATTAGTTGAATGAAAGTAGGTAGTACTTTGCTTTCTTAATTCTCCGCCGCCTTGATTTCATTCCAGTTTTGTTTCTAACAAATTTTGTTATTCCATCAATGAGTGGGTGAAATAAGAAACTGAACTTTTTTATCTTTTTATATATGTTCCTTTAAATTGATATAATGGCTATGGAATTGAGTAAAATTTAAACAATGCTGTAATGTGGATCTCCAATAATTTCATTTGAATCTTTAAGAGTAACATTATTTTTGACACAGAATAGAATAGTATCCAAATTATTTTCTATATTTCACGCCGTATAATTTTTAAATCAAATTAACTACATAATCATCAATTGCACTTCCTAATTTTAGATTCTTTTCCATCACTTTCCATTTCACATACGAATTTCGGTGTTCCGGAATATTTCGTGTTGGGGAATAACCCGATAAAGATACCTTTAATCACGAAATTCTTTTTGTGGGTAGATTATGTGAATTGTGTCCAAAAAGTATACAATACTGCACTTTGATTAATGAAATATAAAATCCATTTCCTTTTAATAATCCCTTCATTAATTTGTTTAACCTACGACCAATCCTTTGTAAATTTTCGCCCTGAATCATCTGCTTTCAACATGTTGAAGTTTATGTTGTCACCTTGATCTGAACCATATGCGACAAGGGAATATATTAATTTATCTGTAATAGCAGGCCAGGAATAGGGATCGTTGTAATTTAGCAGTATTTCTTTTAGGACGGTAGAGGTATTATCGATTTGTGAGACAGTACTTTGTGTAAGCTCGCCCTTTTTTGAATTAGTATGAAGTAACTGTAGTAAAATATCTTGTGAAGCAGTAGCTTTTTCTTTTTGCAGTGGCTCCTTGTATTTGCTTCGCTGAGAATTGTCGTTCGTTGAAGGAGTAAATATCAAATAGAGTATTGTATCATCAGCTTGTAAAGTTGTGTTAGATCTGATCTCTTTCGCACTTCCTCCGTTCTCTGGCGTTTCTGTTCTTAGCCGTTTAACAAAATGTTGCGTCATTGACTTGCATTCTTCTAATTTTCCTTTCCTTATATTTCTCTTTTGTGCACCCGACAGTTGCTCAGACATTTTTAAACTGGAACTAAACAAAAATAGTATTTTTAACATGTTACCTGTACAAGTATAAAACTGTTATAAGATACTGTAAATAGTATACTAACTGTTATTTATAGACCGAATGCAAGCACGTGAAGAAATAGCATTTTCTTGAATGCCCTCGTACCCCATATTCTCATGTTTTTTTTCCAACCAAACATTTTACACAAAATAATAAAAACTTAAAAATTCGTTGCACACAGAGCCGACGAGAGGGGGAAGCAGGGGCTGCAACCTGGGGGGGCCGGATGGAGTCTAGGGCCCCGCGCTGGCAGGGACATATGCTGTGGGGGCCCGGCCCAGAGAAGATGTCATGGAGCCGGTCGAAGTGAGTCCGGACGCCGCTTTGACTCTCGGAGCCTCTGGTTGTATATGAAATTAATTATTAAAATTTTACTATTAAACTCAAATGGTACATTAAAAGGTACAAAACGAAATAGTCACATAAGAATAGTTACATAAAAACTTAACATTGCAAATCAGTTCACTATATGAATGCAAAATTAGTTACAGAAATAACAAAAAACCCAACATAACAAAATTGGCAGGGTTATGCAAGGACGTTCGTCACGTGTCTGTTAATGAAATCCTCGCAATATTGTAGTCAGATAATCTTAATATTATAATTTGCATTCTTATCTATTTTCACAAACACATATACGCGATAACACAAGTATAGTGAATACGTTGCTGTATTCACATTGTAAACTAACCTAAGTTAGACAAGGTAACATTGGCACGTTGAAAATATCAGCCAGTTCTGCCATTTATTCGAATGTTCATGCTGGTGAGAAGAAATATCTAGGGTCTAAATAAAGTAAAATCTAATATCCAAACAGCACAGTAGAAATGCGGAAAATTTAAAAATTTAAAAATATAATTTCTTGTGAGCAACATTTTGGGTCCCACTTCCAAGTGGGCCCTGTAGGGATGCACCTGTTGCACTTCCTTAGTTACGACAGTGTATACATGCATATAATATATATATTAACCATTTATCACTTTTCTTTTGCGCTTTTTTTTGAGACATAATCTGAGCATTTCCACTTACAAGGGAACCCCTTTCGCTGTTCACTGCACTTTGAGATCAGACCTATGGGAGATGATAGTGCTTGACTTTCTGATCACGAATATGTAATCATTTGTCTGCTAAAATAATATCACAATTTTTTATGAATATTTGAAGTCCAAAAATGACACTTTTACGCCAGGTTTGATATTTTTTAATCGCACTGTATGTGAGCAAAAACAGGTTTGAAGTCGGTAAGATTATGAAGGATCATCGTATTTAACGGATAAAAATAAAAAATTATGTCTCAGCTAATTTAAACAGTATAAAAAAATTAATATGAAAAATGAACTTTTAGCATAGATATTTGGCGAATTTGACGACAATTTTGAAGAGTTGGCGGGACATTTAAGTTTCGCATTCCACTAGCTATATAAACTCGTCCGCAAGTGTAACGTCAATATAGTTGTACGAGTTTCCGATTGTGAGAAAATGAAAAATATAGTGAACATAATTCAATCCGTTTTGAATTTGGTCGTTAATAAATACGACACGCTTCCGTCGTTAATAACTGACCAAGAACTTAAGGAAAGTCGGGAAGTATTGTCGAAAATCGAAAACATAATTTTTAATAACAATGTCAGTGAAAGTATCAGTTTAGATTTTGAAGACAATTGTGATTTCCGTATCGACGAAGAAAGTGATATTAGTATAGTCGGTGACGAATATTATAACTGTACTGTAAAGGGCGATCAATTGGCAAATGAATTCAGTTTAGAAAATATGCAAACAATTGTTCAGTATTTTGACAGTTGTCAAAAAAATAAATTCCAGAAAACAAACAGGAGATATCCAACAGTAAAATACCCTACTTATATTTCGAGGTTTAGAAAATATATATCAAATATGGGCACAAATATAGAAAAGTATAAAATAATAAAAAATGAAATGTTAGCCAGATTTACAAAAGCTAGGGAAAATTATTTACCTGTTCATGATATAGATTTGAAAAGATGGGCGATCCTGAAATCCCAAGAGTTAGGATTTGAGGATTTTAAATGTTCCGATAATTTTATAGATAATTTTAAGAGCCGAAACAAAACAGTTCAGTGGAAAGTAACAAAATATATCACTCAAATATACACCCAGAATATGGGTAATATAGAAGATAGTGCCATAGAATTTATTTTGCATACGAGAAATGTTACTGCTAATATTATCCCCCAACAAATTTTTAACTCTGATCAAAGTGGTTTTAATTATTTTCTTCCAAATTAAAGGCAGCTATCGCATAAAGGTGAAAAACAGACATTTTCTTTAATAGGGTCTGATTTTGGCAGAACACATTCATATACAATAATGACAATAATACCAATGAATGGGGAACTGACAGGGAAAATGTTACTTTGTTTAAGAGAAGCTGAGGAAACATTTGGCCCGACTGTCAAAAAGAATTTATTTCAACCTTCAAACTTATATATTACATGCTCCAAGTCGGGAAAAATGGACAAAATCAAAATGAGAAAGTGGGTAGAATGTTGTATGAAACCCATCATGTCTCCTCCTTCCTGTGTTTTACTAAGCTAATGGACAGGTAGTACAGACCCAAACACTTATTAAGATTTTCCGGAAAATTGTATATCCTTGCAAATACCCCCCAAAGCAACATCCCTCATACAACCGCTGGATGTTTATTTCTTTCGACAAAATAAAAAATTTGTACAAAAAAATAATCAACAGAATAGCAATCGATGAAATGGATATTGACATACGACATCGAAATGAGATAATAAAAATGCATTCTTTGGTTCACAATCAATTACAGTCTAAAAAATATCGCCCTACGTTACAATATGCTTGGTTTAGGTGCTGTTATAGCGATCATGATCCCGGAAAATTCAAAAATGTTGAGGAAATTTCTTTTGAAATTGAATACAACAATTGTAGCCGAGATAATTGCAAAAATCTGTCATTCTTAAAATGTGCTCACTGTGATCAATTGCTTTGCTTCACTCTTTTCTTTTTTTGTACTGTATCACTTTCAGGACTTTCCTGAGATGTACACAGTTTAATTTTTCTCATTTTTAAATAAAGAGCATAATTCAACAATTAATCCACAATTTATGGTTACATAACTTCATGAAATAAAGTACATTTCATGAAATTTTGTTCACATTTTTTCTAATTACAATAAATGCATTTTCAAATAGCCTACTATTAAGTTTTGTTCACAATTTTTTTAAATTCCATGGTTGCAACAGCATGTGATATGCAATGACCACATCCAGGTTGCCTAAATATAGCAGCTTTTCATTATTCATACACGTCATTTATTCATACTCATATATTCATACATCTCATATATGGATAATATTCATACATTTCATTTATTCTTACTCACATATTCACACATCTTGTATATGAATACTCATATATTCATTCATGCATACATTTCATTTATTCATACTCATGTATGCATGCTTATATGTATTCATGTGCTTCTTTTCCTTATGAGATAATATTTTGGAAAAAGAAATGTAAAAGAAACTTGACATGGGCTGCGATAATACGAAATAACTACTTCAAACGAAAACCTGGCGTAGCCTTCAGAATTTTCGCCAATTTCGCCAAGTATCTATGCTAAAAGTTCATTTTTCATATTAATTTTTTTACACGGTTTGGATTAGTTGAGACATAATTTTTGTTTATCCGTTAAATACGATGATCCGTCATAATTTTAGAGACTTCAAACCTGTTTTTACTCACATACAGTGCGATTACAAAATATCAAACCTGGCGAAAAAAGTAATTTTTGGACTTCAAATATTCATAAAAAATTGCCATGTCATTTTTGCAGACAAATGATTACATATTCATTATCAGGAAGTCAAGCACTATCATCTCCTGTAGGTCTGATCTCAAAGTTCAGTGAACAGCGAAGGGCTATCTTGTTAGGAAACGAATTCAGTGATTAAGTCGTCATAATTTTTAGATATTATTCCTAAAGATGTATCCCTTTCTTTCTTTCTTTTTCTTTTTTTTGAATACGGTAATCAATACATCTATTTCGCGATGTATTTGAGGGTTTCTTGTCCGCATACAGAAAGATCGGAAGATGTGTTGTTAATTTCATTCCCACGATAATGGGCCAAAATAAATTCTTCGGGCAAAATTTCAGCATTGTCATTAGGCGAGGATAATTTTTCTATTTGTGAATATTGTGTATTTGTGAATATTGTCTATTTGTGAATATATGCCTATTTGTAGATGATCGAAATGTTTCTTGGAATAAAAAATCTCAATCTTCATATACGCCTTCTTTACCTACATAAGCTATATACACAACTACATTTAAAAATTCTTAATGAAAACTATGCTAACTAAATAAAGCAGAAGCAATCAAGCAAGCAAATGAATGCGTATTTGTATCGGGTCAACCGCGGAGTCATTGAAGCTACGTTACTCGACGACTTAGCTCCGCCCATACCAATGATATATATCTGCTCGCTAGATCAAAGGATTGGACTCCTCCAGTCATCTAGCAACCTGTTATTCCGGGCTCGTATCCCAACGGTGCAAAAAAAAAAAAAAGCTCTTACGGATTAATTGACCACTGCGGTCCGGGGGTTAGTTCTCAAGGTTACAAGAGGTTCGATTCCCTCAGAAAGCTGTAGGTTTCGCGCAGCATTACTCTTGCTGCCCCTTCTCTGTAAAACTCACAAACATACATATATGGTACAAATATAGATGATTTAATCCTGCAGTGCCAACTCTTCTCAAAATAGTTCGCGCCTTGCTGCTTTTGTAACACTTACATTTGTCTTTAGTTTATTGGACTGAATTGAAATTTCGGCATTCTTATTTTTACCCGTATACGTACCATTCCCGTTTCTAGAGGGGAGATCTCAGGGACTGCTCCCCCCAAAACTAAATTTTAGTGGGACTTGACTACAATCTTATCTGCTATGATTGTATCGATACATGTTGAAAAGTTTTTGAACCCCCCCCCAAATTAAATTCTGGTTACGGTCTTGATACGGACAGTGATTATATTAAGTCATTCGCCCGATTACTGGCGATTTGTGATTAATTCTGTGAGCGTAAAACTACAAATGAAACAAGCCTTGCGGTGAAGCAGTGTGGTAACGCGTTCGCCTAGTGCGCCGTTAACCCGGGTTCGACTCCCAACAGTGTAAAGAATGCTTACTCTGAGATTTCATAAAGATCACACTACTCACTGTGGTCCAGGGTTTGGTTCCCTAGACCATAAGAGGTTCGGATTCCTCGGAAAACAGTAGGTCCCGGCGCAGCATGACCATTGGCCCTTGAGCCGTAAAACAACAAACAAACCCTTCGAAAAAGGGAAACACTCTAAGACTGCTTTCTCAAAGCTACAAAAGGCTAATTATTAATCCAGTAAATATCCCTATTAGCGAATACTCACAGGACAAAAAATTTTGGTCGGTTAAAGAGAGATGATTCAAAAATGGGGTTGTCGTATCTGCGGGGTGTTCATTAAGAGAGGTTTGCTGTATTAGAAAGTAGCTGATTGTAATTTTAATCTAACATACATGCCACTTACGTATCCTTTGTACAGATACACATGTACGTATCTTGTAACCTGGAAATTCATTTTGGAAACAGAGAATTTTTTAACGCTGCAAAGTGGTAGTTTGAATTCATCAGGCGCTTTTATACGGATCTTACATTGTTTATTAATTACGCCATTTTCGTGTTATTTACTGCCCTAATTATGCATCCGTCGGTAATGTCCTCAAAAGTATCGTCTTTATGTCACTTGAACAGTAATAACTCAAACAGATGTATCATTATCGTTTGTTCCATCATGGCACAAAAATAAACCACGTCGATACATATCGACTTTTTATCGATCAACCTCAGTATGTCCGCTACGCTTAAACATAATAGAATATACGCTCACTTATTTTCTGGTTTCCTCTCTCTTCTTTTCATTCATTGGCTTTGGTTGGTTGAGCCGCTTAGAAAATGCGATCTTTATTTCTCCTTGAAGGAGGTAAAAAAAGGAGAGAGCTGAAGGGAATAGCTTTCCCGTTGATGACCAGCTTTTCTTCAAGCCAAAAAGCATCGAGAATTTTTGGAAGTATGTCGACAATGTTGCTTAATTTTAGGAGGAAGGAATAAATATGTTTATGCATGGTTTCGGACTATCACACATCGTTAGCCGACTATTGCCATTAGGTTTCGTAGTGTAAGGATATACAATTATTAGGAGAAATATAAGAAGCCATGTTTTTGTCTGAGGTAAAGTAGTGTTATTCCTGCGTGTGTTCAGGTCTTTGGATTGTCCACCATAACGTTTAGAAGTGTTGTCTTCCCAGATGAGGCTGATCCTCGGACAGTGAAGGTGTACTTTAGCCGACGTCGCAGTAGTAGTAGCAGCAACTAGCTTCTTTTTTTAAAGATGGTGGATATTCTCCTTCATGTTGATTGAGTTACCCTTCATGTTGATTGAGTTACCCTTCATGTTGATTGAGTTTAACTGAATCAACATGAGATCTCCTTCATGTTGATTCGGTTATGCGTGTACTATCGACGAAGATATTTGTGGTATTTATCGAAATTACCTTGCAACTGTGCTTTCGTTCAGGCCTGTAGCCACTATGTAGAAGCAACTGGGGTAACGCAAAGGGAATATGGGGCACAGGGCATCCAGGGATGGTTCTATATATACAAATAACTCGATGGGGAAAGTGGGGCAACGCCCGTGCTGGCCTCGGCTTGGTTACAAGCCTGGTTCATTCGCAGCGGTGTATAGGGGTATAGTATATTGGTAGTATTTCCGCTTCAGTCCGGGACTTGTTATTTAAACAAAATCCTCATTTGCAGTTAACTATCATACTTGACGGCTATTTGCTGTCCGGTACCTGCGATCCGCTCCATGGGTAATGAAAATTTAAGGCACGCCCTAGCTGTGTGACAGAAGTAAAAGGATTATTTAGATAGCTCGGACATATGGAAAGAATGGAAGATAGTAGAATAGCGAAAAGTATGGGAACAAACTTGAAAGAAAAAAAAAAGTTAATCAGGACGTAGAAGGAAAAGTTTGTATAAAGTGTAGAAATAACTAGGAGGTGGAATAGAGGTTAAAGAATAGCGAAGTTTTGAATAGAAGAGAGTAGGTAGCTATCTTCAAGGAAGCCTAGACTATTGAAGGAATACAAAGCCAGCAGGAGGAAGCCAAGAATATAATTAAGGTAGTTTCGTAGGTTCTTCATACGTTTTGTATTCTTCGATTTATATTATAGGTAAAGTGAAGAAAAATATAAAATTATAATTGCCAACAACACTTAGTCAATTCTGATAGACTATTCCTTACACAGAAGATGAGCATAACACAAAATCTATTATGATTCCAATTCATGCTGCGATCGACAACGTATAAGAGTACTGCCATTTTACATCAACCAATACTCAAAGTTTAAGTAGATAAACAACAACATCAACATGCAGTTTCCAAGCTGTATCTATGAAACAAAATATAGATAGAACCATCAGTTAAAAGAAGAAACAAGCTTAATATATAAAGACTATAAATTATAAATAGCTTTACATAAAAAACGTCATTTTGTGTATAAACCCCTTCACTAGACCCATTATTTTTTACGGATCCCAAATTGTGGCTAATGATTGTAAAACTACTTCCCAAAAACTTCAAAATTTTAAAAATCTGACTATTAGAAAAATTTGCTCCATTTGCTAGATTATTGATTGCTGATTAATTAGCAAGACGTTGGAAACTGACGACGAAATATTTTTTATACGGAATGTTGCCGGAAGAAGCGATGAACACTTCCTGGATGCACACAACGAAGTTCAACGTTTATTTAGACGTCTGAAGAAAACACATTACACTGAAACTTCGTTGACAATTAGTGATATGCATATAGCAAACTACGCCTAGTTGCCGGAAGATGGTGGTATGCGTTGGCCGTAGATTTAGAGAAGGGAAAGTAATGTGTTAAATCTTTCCAAAGGTTACGAAGAGTAAATGTTTTCTAGTCGAAAACAATTTTGGATTGAATTTTTGGGGTATATCCCAGTATTTGTTATTGGAGTATAAAGACCATGTCGTTACATATTTGGCCAGGATTGGCTAAGATTTTACATTTCACATCTGGGAATTGATTTATATGTATATTATAAGTATCTTTTCGTTTAAGCTTTTGCTTTTGGAGATAACCAGTAATCCATACTTGAAATGTACACATGACTTTAGGGTTACGCTAAAGGCAACTATAGATAGCGTGTAACTGCAACTAACTATAGAAATTTCCTGTCTCATCTGAAATTCTCAAATGTGCTATGGTTCAAATCTAAATACAATTTTTAATATTATTACCGATCTTTCCAAAAAAGAAAAAGAAAAACCTTCATTTTAGATCGCACCCAAATCAAAATTTTATTATATTGTAAAATCCATTAAATATTCGTCCTTCCCTTAAATAAAACAAACTTTAGCCCTTTTTAGTCGTTTCCATTCTCTATTTTCTCTCTCCTTAACTCCTTTTGCTTTTAATTTGATTTCTTTTACAAGAAGTTTAAATCCACTCAAATTCTTTAAACATCTTTATTTCAATTGGTGTTTAACTCCTTATTTTATACAGAATCCGTTGCACTTTAAATTCACTTCCATTGGTCAATTTAAAAACAGCTAATTATCCTCTCTTTTCCACACCCACCCAATCTACTTCTAAATTATGATACCTAGCTCCTTTGCAAGAATTTATCTTCGTTTTCATTCGTTCCCTTCAGTAACTTCATAAAACTATTCTAAGTTCATATTAATTATATATAACTTAGCTGGCCCTATCTTCCTCTTGAGACCTTTCCATCTCACTTTTTTTTTACTTAAAACAATCTCACTCCAAATTAATTAAGTTCGTGGTGAGGAAATACGACTGTAAGTGCAGCTACTTAACTGTAGGTGACTCTTAGTCCATTCCGTCGCATTTTACATTTACTCTAATTTCTGTAGCAATTCTACTCTGGTCGCGTTTTGTGACCATGGCGATGTATTTATTGTCTGTGCAGTTGTAGACTTACAATGATTAACAAGATAGAACTGAATATCAATATTAATATTTATTGCATTCACAGCATCAACGGAAACAGTCAATCATCAACAGTAAACAAATAATTGCTTCTTGCGCATTAAATACATCCGTATACCATCTCCTAGACGCCTTAACAACATACAGTATACAGACGTAAAAGCCACATCACCAGTTGGCTGCTAAACTAAATTGTAAGTCCAGCTACAAGAAGTATTGCTGTTCAAAGAAATAAGATGATCATGAATTATTTATTAAACCTTAGCATATTTGGCATATTCTTGGAAAAAATAGAAATGTGAAGCTACAAGTTCTTTTACCTTTTCATTTCATACTCATACCCTGGTACAACAGTTCGTTATCACAGGGAGATGATTCACGTGTTGGTGATCCGTTATCCCCTGTAGGACAGGATAGTATAGTTCTCTATAACTAATATTTAGCTGAAAATACAGCAACAATTATACATCAGAGATTAAATAGAATAGAAATCTATTCAACCTATATATAATTACCCTTGATTGCTGACGTACGCACGAGGGATAATGGGTGTTGTAATCCCCATTGCGATGCACTTTGGTACATATACATATGAATATATGGACTTGTAGGTTCGTAACACGCTTTATAACCAGATAACCCCCCTCCCCTAGTAAACTTTCTGCGTACGCCTATGCTATGATATATCTGTTTCAATATGACATATAAGTAAGCAGGCGTTATAAATGTAAGTAAGCTGGAGTTTTCATGTATTATAGTTTATATTTTATGTATTATAGAGTTTTATGTATTATAGAGATTTTCATGTATTGCAGAGTTTTTCGTGTTATAGAGATTTTCATGTATTATAGAGTTTTTCATGTATTATAGTTATATTTTCATGTATTATAGAGTTTTATGTGTTATATATCTATATAAAAATCTATTTTTTCTTCCAATTTTGGTCTAATATATGTGTTTTGATTTAGATGAAATTTTTAAATGAAAAACTGACTTACAGAATCCCATTAACTATGTCATGGAAATTTCATTCGATGTTCAGAAAATTTTAGCAGATTCTTGCCAAATTAAACATTGCTTTTGTGCAGACGTGTAGGAAATTCGGAAATACAGTCATAAACATAGTTTTTATTTGCTTGAGTTGTTGCCACACACTGCGTAAAGTTATGAAAGAGCGAGTAAACAACAACAAATAATCGCAGTTAAAAATGGTTAGTTACACTGTTCATAGCTATTTACTAAATAGCTATCAACAGTGTAATTAAATATTTTTAACTGCGTTAATTTGTTGTTTTTTACTCTCTCTTTCATTGTTTTTATTATTCGCTAGTCTGCTTAATTTACACCACTATAACTCAATTTACACCACTATAACTTAATTAACTATAACTTAATTTACACCACTATAACTCAATTTACACCACTATAACTTAATTTACACCACTATAACTTAATTAACTATAACTTAATTTACACCACTGTAACTTAATTAACTATAACTTAATTGACACCACTATAACTCACCTTACACCCACTATAACTCAATTCTACACCACTCTAACTTAATTAACTATAATCTAATTTACAATTCACTATAACTTTAATTTACACCACTATAACTTATTTAACTATAACTTAATTTACACCACTATAACTTAATTAACTATAACTTAATTTACACCACTATAACTTAATTAACTATAATTTAATTTACACCACTATAACTTAATTAACTATAACTTAATTTACACCACTATAACTTAATTAACTATAACTTAGTTTACACCACTCTAACTTAATTAACTATAACTTAATTTACACCACTATTTACACCATTATAAATGAACTCGTCTGCTCGGTGAGCATTACAGCTCTGTTTCCAGTCATTACAGAGGTGCATCCATCGTCTTGTGTAAGTATAATTGTCCAGCGATCAGAGATAAGCTTAACGATGATCGTTCCAGTTACTTGAAATTGGTTCTACGACTTGAGTTAATAGCATTCTTGACAGCAAAGAAATTAACCATCTCTGTAACTAAAAGTCGTATATAATTTTCTCTAAACTCTCAGGATACATATATATTCTAGATGACGGCCATGGGCGTACACAGAAGGGGGATGTTGATAGAAGTCATAATCCCCTTTTGATAAAATTTTGTATACATGGAGTTTTAGCTCTGTAACCCCCCCCCCCTCAATTATGAACTTTCTGCATTGAACTCCAGTGCTTCCGCACATTGTGCACAAAATACATATCGAATATTCGAATTCGGGCATTTTGTTTCGTGCTAGCGGAAGGCGTTAATTTCAGCGTAAAACCTAATTTTTGTATCAGGCTAAATTTTATAATAATTTCTGCCCAAATGATCATTTATCACTTTCTCCGATATTTGCATATTGCAACATTGCAGGTCGGTGAAATTTTATGGAAACAAATTTCTCCTGCATATCTTTCCATTACTAAGCTATGCTGTTAAGTCTTGAAGATCAGAGATAGAATGTAAGAAAGGGTTAAAATTGGCAAATTTTTACTTTAATATTTATATTTGTTTGCGTTATATGTATTCTTTTAACTTTCAAAAATTCTTATGGTTTGTATAATTAACTTTCATTTCTGCCAACTTCTGAAATGAAATTATTTTTAAGACGAAATATATACATGTATACATGTCAAAACATACATAAAGAAACGATGTGTATACGTAACGAAATATATACGTGTGAGGAATCACTTTCATAGTTTCAAGAGACGCTGACATCTATAATTATCTCTCCCAATTGTGAATTACCGCTACTAAAAATTGTTTTTATGTAAAATTTCATATTATACTATGTTTCAATCAATTCGAAACACAATAGGTGGCATTTTGATTTTAAATCACTAATTTGCACAATTTTCCTTTCTTCTAATAATCAATTTCTTCTAACCTTTTGATCAATTTCTTCGAATCTTTTACTCAACTTCTTCGAATCTTTTACTCAACTTCTTCGAATCTTTTGATCAACTTCGAATCTTTAATCAATTTCTTGGATCCTTTTAACCAATTTCTTCAAAAGTTTTAATCGATTTCTTCGAATATTTTAATCAATTTCTTCGAATATTTTAATCGATTTCTTCGAATATTTTAATCAATTTCTTCGAATATTTTAATCAATTTCTTCAAATCTTTTAATAAATTCCTTCTAACCTTTTCAGTTGCTAATTTCTAATCATTCGTTTTATTTTTATTAGCACATGATCTTAGTTCCTTGTTTTTGTTCTGCCTTGAACTCGCATCTCCGAATTAGTATTTATTTATGTGCTAATGCATATTTCTGAAAACAAAACTGAATCAGAATATAATAAAATTTGTAACATTTGGCAATTGCTTTTATCGAAAATTTAATTTTGCTAACGATTGTAACACTTTTTGTAATTGTAAAACTGGTTCTCTTCTTTTGTGAATGTTTTCTTAAATTAAATAATGAAAAATAAAAGATTCTAATTAATTTAATACAAAAAACGGAAAACGCAAAAACAATGAGTTTACTTCCGATTTTAGATTATTTAATTAATGTTACTTAATTAAGGAAATTAATTCCGTTACACTGATTTTCTAAACCTTACTGAAGAACCGAACAAATTATTCTTGCAAATAATATATTTAAAAAAATATAAGGGTTAAAAGAACTTTTAAAAACGGTTCTGAAGGTGAATGGATCAGCAATTTTCATCCGAGTTAAGGAAAAACATTCTTCAGATGGCAAAAGTAATCAAGCAACAAAATAATTACGTTCGCAGAGATAGGATACAGGTTTTGTAATTTTTTGAAAATATTTTGCGGTTAAAAAAAATTGAAAATACTTTTTACATTTTACATAAGATCCCTCGGTTGCGGTTACATACGGGGAAAGAAAAATTTGTCCGTAATAGAGGGGTGACGGTAAATGAAAGGGGGGATATTGTTGTGAAATGATCCTTGTCAGGTAATTTTCATCTTACCGCATGGATGGAATGACTGTATTTGAGTTGTCCACAAAGAAGGGTTTTACTATGTTACATTTTAGTTACGTAAGTATAGTTTATTAAGTATAAATTATATAACAGTGAATTATATAACAGTGAATTATATAACAGTGATTTATATAAGTGAATTATATAACAGTGAATTACATAACAGTGAATTATATAACAGTGATTTATATAACAGTGAATTATATAACAGTGTTATATTGACACTGGCGTAAGGTTTAAAAACATGATGTTTCGGGAGCCTACTTCTCCCTTTGTCAGTTCGTTATGGAATTTCCTGGAGAAACTCCGTAATGTTTCGTTATAAATTATATCTGTATAATTTTGGCATGAAATTACGACAAAGCGTTCTATAATTTTTAACTAAACTTCCAGAAATTCGCTGAAAGAAAATCGCAACTATTTCTATTTATTCTTAAAATATTAAAAGAATGATTAGCTGTAATGGTTCTTGTAAATACATGTCTTTCCAAGAACAAATTAAGCTCTCATTTTTACCTTGCATAATTCCTTGTGATAAAACCATTTCTTTGATAAAACAAATGCCATTTATTTCTTAGAATTTTATTTATTTTGGTTTGTTTTGTTTTCTATTTGTCCAGAGTTCTTTATAAATTAGGTAATTTTAAGCAATAAAACATTTTGCACAATAAAATATTTTTTTTTTGGTTGTAACCGATTATAATGATTGGATAATTTTACAAATAAACAATTAAAACAACGTTTTAAATATTTAATGCGAAATAAATTAATTACGATGTATTAGAAACAAATACATTCTGAGAAAGAGTCATTAAAAAGTGTATAATTAAACAAGTTGAAAGCTTATTTAATTATATACTTTTTAATGGTTGTTTCCCCGGAATTCTAATGTATTTGTTTCAAATATTTTTACAAAATGTAATTGTTAAATATAGTTACAAAATGTAAGACTTTTGATGGCAAGAACGTTTTTGTTTATATTGTTGCCAACATATGCGGAAAAGCAAAGCAAAAGGGGCTAAGTCGTACTTCGTCTGCGGTGAGAATAGTTTGAAAATAAATTTCGTTCTCCGTGGATTGCTCCACGAATCTGGTTATGTGTAATTTTGTAAACGTAACAATATTAAATATATTTAATTTTCCCAAATTTTCAAGTTTTGCTCAATTTGTTTTAAATAACTATATTGGTTTTTGTGCTCGGCATGGAAAAGGGGGAACGATTTTGAAAAAGTCGGTCAATTTATTTAAATTACGCCTGTGTTTATAAATTAAAAAGACTGCTTCTATCATTTAGCAGTCATTAAATTAACCTATTTTAATTAGAATAGATTATGATTGTTGAAAATCGAAGATTAGTAAAAGTAGATGAAAACTGATATTGGAATCCAGAACTTCGGGCGTTTTGATATCTAAGATCCCTTTTGTCAATTTGTAAATTTCACAACTAGGAAAAAACACTTTGAATAAGACTTCCTAACGACGTATTTGAGTATATCTATTGGATTTTGAAATAAATGCCAGATGTAGAGATCTCCATACTTGAAATTTGAAAATATTTAAATCAAAAGTAGATTTGATACTATCCATCCTACGCGTCTAGGAAGTTTCTGTGTGGCGTTGTAATGATATTTTATTTTGTATCCTTTTCAAAGAACTCAGTATTATCTCCACAAATATAACATTCACAGCCCGTAACATCTATAACGGAAAGCAAATTTCTCACTTGTCTTGAAATTCACGATTTTCGATGCATATTTTGTTTTTTATACTCGTACGTGAGTTGTACCACAACAGTTTCAAAGACGCTGTTTAAAATTTAATGCAAAAAACTTTCAAAGAAATCGTCCAAAATGGAGAATAAAATCATATAGTTGTGTATGCGCTTGTCTCTTTGAAAAACGGGAATTGGAAGGCCCCCTTTTTTTTCTAATTTTAAACTTTTGGTCCGTTTTGAAAGGAAACACAGCTGCTTACATACTCCGAACTCTGAATGTATGACTTCAGAACAAGTATACTCCATTTCTTGACTCTAAAAGCTATGCAAATGTCAAATTATGTAAACCATTAAAGTCAGAAATTTTTGCTTCAGTTTACTAAGTGGGTGGAAAGCTTGTTTGAAATAATTTTTTACCCTCGGCTTCATTAACTCCGTGTTACGTTTAATGATATCGTTGCTAATAAACAATCTTATTATATAGAGCACATTTTCAATGCTTTATATTTGCTTGTGCTCTAGTTTCGGAATACAAAGTGGTGCTCCAATATCGAAATATAAAGTTGTGTGCTTTAATTTCCAACTTTATTAGTTGCTGATTTCGAAACAATTGTGACGCTGTATAGGTGTAAATTAAATACACTTTTACCAAGCAATATAGTAAAACACCTCTTTGTCGTAAGTATTTGAAATATTTCTGTATAATAAACACTGCCACATTGTTTTCGAAACGACCTGCTATTTCCAATTATGATTATTGTCCAATTGTACGACGCCGTATTTGTTTATGCGACAATATTTCTGTGCATTCACCGATATCTAGTTTATCCTATTTAAGTCTTCTCGTTTTGATATTGCACAAACTTAAATTATTAATTAATCGTTTAATACTTACTTTGTTGTTATTAATTGCGGCGAATAAAAATAAAAGTAGCTCTTCTTATAAGGCAAAGAAGGCTAATAAACATATTACATTTGAGATTAGATTAACAGTTTTAAATTTAGTGGGCGGTCATGCATCGATATTGAGACTGACTGCACACTAAACATCGATATTGAGATTGACTGCAGATTCAACATACCTGGCTCTGCTGTTTTTAAAACCACAATACACTTGCAACACAGTTGTTAAAACTACATTACACTTGCAACACAGTTGTTAAAACTACATTACACTTGCAACACAGTTGTTAAAACCACATTACACTTGTAACCCAGTTGTTAAAACCACATTACGTTCGTTAAAACCATCCTATGACTGCACCATATATGTTAAAATCAGCTTACACTACATATGTTAAAATCAGCTTACACTACATATGTTAAAATCAGCTTACACTACATATGTTAAAACTGCACAACAGTTGCACAAAAAGCTGTAAAATATGAAGAGTCTAATACTGGTTTGTATTCGAAGGATGCATAAATGAGAATACGTCATCTTCCGTAAGGGACACCTGTATTTAAAGGATAATTTCTCTGGTCCCAGTCCTTTTGAATT
This sequence comes from Dysdera silvatica, assembly GCA_006491805.2. NCBI lineage: Eukaryota > Metazoa > Arthropoda > Arachnida > Araneae > Dysderidae > Dysdera > Dysdera silvatica. The sequence continues at coordinate 107,834,559 of QLNU02014802.1, read as the reverse complement.
AGGACACATGTACTTCCGAAGAAGGGACACCTCTATTTAAGGGACAAAATGCCCGGTCCCGTGGGTGTCCCTTATAGGGAGCATATGCGTGCGCAGAAAGTTCATAGGGGGGTGGTTACAGGCTCAGTGGTGGGGGAGGGGTTTCCAGAGCTACAACTAATATACTCCTATGTTAGATATACAAAAGTTTATTGCAATGGGGGTTACAACCCCCCATTAACACCCTCTGCGTGATGGGACGTTTCTCTGTGTATATTCAGAGGCGGCTTAGTTGTAAGGCGACCTACTAGAGCTTCACCCTTGCAGTACTTTGTGTCATTGTGTATCTTGTTCAATTTTTAAAGTCCTTATAAATACAGCAAACCTCTGAATGGCCGACACTCCGGCATGAGAAGTTGTCGGAATTGGGGAGCGTTGTGGAGGTTTTCAATGAAATCCCAATATTTTGTATTCCATTTAATGCGTTTCCCTAGTTTCGAATGTCATCTTTTCCCCAAAGTTTCATATATGGAAAGCATTATTAATTGAATGGGAAAGTATTCACGCTCCGTGCTTTTCCCAATACCTACGCATAAAATGGTTCTCAGAAGAATGCAATAGCCAGATTTCACTGGATTTATGCATGCAAAATAGTTTTCATGAAGGTGCATAATTCAATTAAATAATCAGTTGTATCAACTTTTCTAGACCAGGGTTGTCCAAACTTTTTTGTCAGCGGGCCACTTAAAAAATTTCTTAGATCTTGCAGGCCAGAAGCTTCAGCGAGTTTCGTAAAAAAATAATTAATTATAAAAGTTTCTCTTTAGAGCGTCTTCCGGTTATTTATTTGTTCACTTACGATATGGGGTCACCCATGCAATTTTTCCCAATCTTTGAAGAAAAAATCTAAAACAAATTTTTGAATTATTTTTCATTTCAAACAGTTGTCCGCAGGCCGGATTAACCTTGTTAGCGGACCGGATTGTGGCGTGCGGTCCATATATTGGACAGCCCCGTTCTAAACCTTAACATTTACAAGCAAAACTAGTTTAAGCATTTCAAACATTTATAATATCGCAGAAAAAGTAAAATTCTCTGCTTAACTCCTATTATATTACGCTAAATTTCCTATATTTAACTCAGTCTTTCTATGCAATCTTACGTTTAAACGGAAATCGGACCTATAATTTAATTTTACATAAATCTACTGTAGAAACCCCTGCTAACTTAATTTTGGATTCTTCAGATATGTCAGTTTCGATTCTTATGATTGTCTATTGGGTATATATGTACATATAAATTTTATATAAATTGGAAATCTTCATACGGATCGCTGCAAAAGCAAAGGGTAAGTATCGGCGCTCAAGTGATATTTTAGTAATTGATCGAATATAGCATTTTTCATTTGCTTTTTTTTCTTGTCTTTTCATTTCTACTTCCTCACCAAAAAGGTACTTAGAAGTTGAAAATATAGCGGCTTACTATATATAGACACTGCCTGGGGATTCTCACAAACCCTTAGACCGATTCTGCTAGTATTTCCGAAATAGAGAAAGGCACATTATAAAGATGTTTTAAAAAAGATGTAAAATCCTTACATAAATCCATTTTCAAATGATAAGGGAGAAATGACTGGCTGTGCAATGAAGTTCAGCGCAAGGGCGTAGTTAAGGCAAATTACAGGGAAGTCATTTTTTTGGCCAATGTTAACATTGGCCAAAAATATCAATGTTAACCAGAAACAAATAACCACTGGTTAACATTGGCCAAAAATATCAATGTTAACCAGAAACAAATAACCACTGGTTAACATTGACTAAAAAATATCAATGTTAACCAGAAGTAAATAACTACTGGTTAACATTGGCCAAAAATATCAATGTTAACCAGAAGCAAATAACTACTGGTTAACATTGGCCAAAAAATATCAATGTTAACCCGAAACAAATAACTACTGATTAACATTGGCTAAAAAATATCAATGTTAACCAGAAGCAAATATCCACTTCAACTTTTTAATATATTAAAAATATTGCATATATTAACTAATAAATAATTATTAAAAATCAAATCAGATTGATCTTTACAAGGAGAGTACTATTTATTTAAATTTCAGTGACTTCTATAATATAGTATCTATAAGTTTGCTTACACCTAGAATAGTTATTCATCAACAATCTAGTTTTTAAATTTAAAATCTAGTTTTTACCCCAAATAAAAAAACCTTTCTATTCTAGGCGGGCAACTGACCCCCTAGCCCCCCCCAAACGACGCCCATGGTTCATCATATGATAGTGATCTGAACGTCACATGTCGTATGATCTGGACACGCCCATGTTTAAATGGTATTGCTAAAGAGATAGGTTTAATAATTAATAAATAGGAAGATTTTGAAATTAATTTCATTTAAATTTAAAATAACTATATATATTTTTAAATTTAATCTCAAATATGAATATTTAATATTTCCAGTTTTGTCGATCTGTGCACGGTGCAGCGTAATAGTAATTTTCTACATTGTGAAAAATTTATTTTAATATACAAAATAAGAAAATAATATATAAATATTTCTTGCTGAAGGGCAAGTTCAAATAAAAAAATATTTTGAGAAATATAACATTTATGTTATTATGTGGCATGTTTTCTAACAAAATGTAGTTTTTCGGATTTTGCCACGTTAGGCCAGTTGCTTTCACCTTCTGAGCGTTTAAATCGGATTCGAGAAAATAGAAAGACTTTTCTAATGATATTTTTTCTATTTTGTTTCGTACCAGAAAATAAATCAGAAAACCAATATCCTATAAAGCCAACCACAGAAAACTTTTTCCATTTAATCATAAAACACATAGAAATTTATTTTCAAGTAGGTGAACAGTTCAACTAAAAAAATTCATTTCTCTTCTCACAAGATCGTAAAACTCCAGTTGCGTCACAATTTATAAAAAAAAAAGCACATGCCAAGAAAGGCAACAAATTTTATATAAAAATTATTTCACTTCACGATTATATTCACCGCTATTCTAAATATAGTCACTTCACGACTATATTCACTGCTATTCTGAATATAGTCACTTCATGAATATGTTCACCGCTATTCCGAATATAATCACTTTAGGACCATATTCAGAGTAGCGGTGTGTCATTCAATAACTAACCCAGTGAACGGGTTTTCTCGTTTATAATAGATGATCAAAATCGCTCGTTAATCTAACGATTCGACACGACGGTGATTCAGAGCTAGTTTTTCTATGAAGCGAAATTTCAGTCATTTGAACTGACCGGCTATGAAGCAAAAAGCAAAATTTTATTACAGTTGCTAAAACTTACACTTGTTAAAACTTACTTGTTAAAACTCAAACACTTGTTAAAAGTTACTTATTAACACTCAAACACTTGTTAAAACTTACTTATTAACACTCAAACACTTGTTAAAACTTACTTATTAACACTCAAACACTTGTTAAAACTTACTTATTAGCACTCAAACACTTGTTAAAACTTACTTATTAACACTCAAACACTTGTTAAAACTTACTTATTAACACTCAAACACTTTGTAGTAAAGATGAAACGACACACTGCGCAAAATATTAAATAAAATTAAACACATTAACACAGTTAAAATAAATACGATGGTTTATAGCTATTTCGGAAGCGCGTTTAGGCTTCCTTCTTCAGAACCCTAGTTACACTAATGTGGCACACGTGCTAGAAAAACTATCGATGCCAAATTGCTAGTCCAAAATTAGTTCGGGTAAACCAGTTGTGGGTCCGTAGCCGCGTCTTTTGCTATGGGACGAATGAAGTTTCTCCAAATAGAGGACATGGAATTGAACGGAAGCTGATCGTTAACAGTAGAAGAGGAATGCGAAAGAATATGGAAGGCTTCGAAGAAATTGAGGTCGGCTGGTGAAGAAACTTTCTCTATTAGATGGGCCTTGTCGAAAGAAAATTTGTGGCCAGCTTCCCAGGCGTGTTTGGCCAAAGCAGATTTTTCCAGTTGTTGTTTACGCACGTAGGCTTCATGCTCTTTAAGACGAAATCGAAGGGCCCGACGTGTTTGACCAATATAAACACGATTACACTGGCATGGAATGGAGTTCCAAACTCAAGGATATTATTCCTGATTGCAATTATTTTGGAATTTACTCCATCCCATGCCAGTGTAATCGTGTTTATATTGGTCAAACACGTCGGGCCCTTCGATTTCGTCTTAAAGAACATGAAGCCTACGTGCGTAAACAACAACTGGAAAAATCTGCTTTGGCCAAACACGCCTGGGAAGCTGGCCATAAATTTTCTTTCGACAAGGCCCATCTAATAGAAAGAGTTTTTTTCACCAGCCGACCTCAATTTCTTTGAAGCCTTCCATATTCTTTCACATTCCTCTTTCACTGTTAACGATCAGCTTCCGTACAATTCTTTGTCCTCTATTTGGAGAAACTTCATTCGTCCCATAGCAAAAGACACGGAAACGGACCCACAACTGGTTTACCCGAACTAATTTTCAACTAGAAATTTGGCATCGACAGACATTCTAGCACGTGGACCATGTTAGTGTAACTAGGGTTCTGAAGAAGGAAGCCTAAACACGCTTCCGAAATAGCTATAAACCATTGTATTTATTTAAACTGTGTTAATGTGTTTTATTTTATTTAATATTTTGCGCAGTGTGTCGTTTCATCTTTACTATAGTATTAAATCTGTTTAGTATGTTACAATTTTCCATAATTGATTTCTTGTTTGCCAGCATATAGTCACTTTCGCTAGTTCCCCCATTGGGGTAACTAGCGAAATGCTCTAATATATATTAAATTAACGTGCGCGTGTTATTTTTCGGAACGGAAATTATATAAGTCACGGCATGCGTTTAAATGAATTTCAACGCGGCGCCCTTCTTACCAAGCCGAAATCCGTGAGTGGAAAGCATTTTCAGAAATACCGAACTAGGGTGGTAAATCCTTTTCTGATGAGTCCTACCGCGGAGATACGTTTTGCATAAATTAACATTATATTTTTTTCCGTTTGACTATAGAAAAGGGTGAAACACTGAAGAACCCGGTAGTGGCAACGTTGAATTACTCCAGAACCTGTGCAGGATCTCATGTTTTTAGGGTCATCGCATCTTTGAATTCTATGAATAATTTATAGGCGTAAAGAGAACCTTTTTCTTCCAGAATCAAGCGAATATTCTTTCTATACACATCGTTCCAGAAGGAATGTTTCATTTTACTTGGGGATTTCTTCCCTTTTCGTCAAGCCAGCCTTCGTCTCCCGATTTAGGATAGTTTTTGTTACATCGGCCTGTCCTTCATGACCCGTATCTGACGCTGAAGCTAAAATGCTTCGAATTTAAAACTCGTTCAGAACCATTTTAGCTGACTTTCGTTAAACGCAGAAATCCAGAATCAACTTTGCGGGAGTTAAATAGTCGCATTGGGAATATCAATGCCCGAGACGTTTGCTAAACCTGGTTGAAATTTAATATAAAAGTAAAATATATGCATGTGACATACCCCACAGAATATATGCATGTGACATACCCCACAGAAGATATACATTTAACATACACCACAGAATATATACATGTGACATACACCTCACTGGATGATTAACTTAAAATATTGCTAATTCGTTTTCTAATGCTTCAACCCTCATATTTAGGAATTAATATGGTTTTAGTTTGAGGGTTTTTAATAAGTATTTGCAGTTCTGTGAGATTTAAGGTGAACTGTATTTCGATATAAGAGAGCTAACGTCGTATCAAGCTTGGCTGAAAAGCATTCTACCGGTTTGAAATAGTTTTTAAAAACGAAGTCCCAGTTTCTTCGCAGAGGTAAGTATTTGATCAACGAATGCATCCTACCTGGCTATCCTATCTAACATACGGCAGTGAGACATGCACATTCACTGCTAAAAGTTTCCAAAAGCTAAGAGTAGTACATAGGAACATAGAGTGACAGCTGCTATTCGACGAGATCAAAATAGTTGGATCAGGGGAGAAATTAAAATTTATGATAATATTTAGAAGGTAAAAAGTTCGAAATGGAAACGGGCTTGCCATGTAGCTAGAAGAACTGACAACAAATAGAGCCGAAGGGTTCAGGGATGAATTCTATTGGAAATGAAACGCCCAAGGAAAAGGGCAAAAGATATACAAATAGATGAAATTATCAAATATATTCCATAGATTGATGAAATTATCATGTATAAGCCATGGACTGATGAAATTATCATGTATAAGCCATGAACTGATGAAATTATCATGTATAAGCCATAGACTGATGAGGATATCGGGTATATAGACAGAGTAAGTATGTATAGACGATGAAATTATCATGTATAAGCCATAGACTGATGAAATTATCAAGAATTGAACCAAACTGGTAGCAAAATGCACAAGTTCGACCTAGTTGGAAACATGCTGAGGCCTTCATCCCGCAGTAGATCGACAATGGCTTAAATAATGATGAAATGATATATCAATCAGTAGCGGCTTGTGTGCCCAGACATATGATATT
>QLNU02014802.1:107814708-107827959 GCA_006491805.2 Dysdera silvatica | reverse complement strand
CTAAAATGGATCATTTACTTCTCAAAACGTAGGTAAAGAGATCTCAATACGTAGATTCAAAAAATGAAGCAACAAAAAATAATTTAAAAGTAATTTAAAAGCAATTTAAAAGCATAAAATTCTAGATAGGATTTTATCGCGTGTGAACGGACGCACCGTATCAGCTTTGACAGTGAACGTGTTAAAACGTAGACTTGTTAAAACTTAAACACTTGTTGAAACTTAAACGCTTGTTAAAAATTAAATTATTATGAAGCACAGTAATGTTCGATTCCGTGAAATGTTTAACAATATATTTTATTAATTAAAACTTCTGTATTTGTAGAAATTAATCTCTAAGTTGCCTTTCAACTAATAAAGTATCACTTTAAATATTGTTTTTGTAAGTTAAAAAATTGTGGCGTTTATTTGAAATACGAATCTATAACAGAAAACCTTGATATTTAACAGCGATATATAATGAAGTATTTCTATTTTATCTATCTATTTTAGTCGTAGTTGGTGCTTATACGACAAATTTTTCTCTTTGATAATCTTTGTTTATATATAAATATAAACAAATGAAATATTAATAATAAATAGAGGCTCCAATAAAAACCATAAAAATAAACATGAAAACACACTTACTTAGAATGAATAATCATGTATCCAAAATGAATAAATAATATGCATTGAATTTTTTTAACTTATTGTAAAAGCTTTTGACAAGTGTTTGATTGTTAATAAGTAAGTTTTAACAAGTATTAGAGTTTTAACAAGTATTAGAGTTTTAACATGTATTTGAGTTTTAACAAGTGTTTGAGTTTCTTTCCTGTGTTTTACAACAAATGGAATATTTACTTCCGAGTAGAAATATTGGACATATATAGTTTACACAGCACAATTTCCATGTAGGCATATCGCAATGTGTCTCTCGATATTCTGAACAATTAAGCTTTGTCTTCTACCGTGAAATAGCACTTTTATGGACGAAGTGGTGCTTTCTAGAGTTGCAGAAGTTATTGGACAGCACTTTTTACGGGTTACACGGATAGTTATCCGTTATTGACTATCACCCACGTATATTCGATAGAGTGAAATTCCGCATCATTGTCTGTCTATGTATGTATTTATTCTGATCTGACCTTCACTCAACTCTAAGTATGGCACAATAAAACAAATTCTTCAGTTCCCGCTAGCTAAGATCGTTCTTACAATTTAGCTGTGACTACAATTTTAGTTCCCTAGGATGTAATTAAACTTCTATGCTTAGAAATTTCTTTGCCTTTCTGCTCAGATAAAGAGTAAGAGAAAATTTTAGCATTAGAGTTGTAAATTCCACAAGGAAATAATGTATAAATAAAATAATAATAATAATGTAATAATGAAATTGTAAATATTATATGTAATGAAATTATAAATAATATAATAATGAGTATAAATAATAATGGAAATTATAAATAGTATACAATAATAATGAAATTATAAATAGTATAATAATGAAATTATAAGTAATATAATGAAATTATGATAATAATAATGAGTATAAGTATTATAATTATAAATATTATAAAGTAATTAATAATAATTAATAGTAAAATTCTTAAAATTACTAAAACCCTTAAAATATGCATTTATTCTGGAAATACATCGTTTTTATGCATTTATATGCACTGACGCTAAAAACTGCTAAAATATTCAATCGCAGATACATTTAGATATAATTCGGGCTCTAATGATAATATTGAAAATCTAAAAGCAAAAATTGTTATCAAACGTTGTAATAAAAGTGTAAGTAATAAAATTCAATCTGTTCTTTCTTCTCTCCTTCATTTCTAACTTATTAAATGGAATAGTCATATTTCTGTGTTAAGTCAAAGGATTCGTCATATTTCTATGTTAAGTTAAAGGATTTATCTTGTTTCTATGTTAAGTCAAAAGATTCGTTATATTTCTATGTTAAGTCAAGGGATCATATCATGTTTCCATGCTAAGTCAAACGATTCGTCACATTTCTATATTAAGTCAAATGATTTGTCATATTTCTATGTTATGTCAAAAGATTCAACGTATATAAATTTTCAATTCTTCTTCACAATATATAACTAACATATTTATTACATGTTGAAAAATTATTTAAATGTTTTTCATATATTAGTACATCCTTCCTGTTTTACCAAGTTTAAAAATATTTTACAATACGCATGGCTAGTTAATGACTCTGTGCTGCGCTTCATTTTGAGGTATAGTTCTGTCTGATTGGACTGTGATTAGATCCAAGATTAATAATCTGTTGACAAAATAGATTTCGATACTTCACAGCACTTTACTCTTATTGTCCTCAAGTGTATAGAAAACATTTGATACTAACAAAGGGAACATATTTTTACATTTTTGTTGCTTTAAGTTATTTCTGTGTTACAATTCTCTCTCAAAATAGCAACTATTTTGAAAAATTAAAATTTTCATACACAAGCTACAGCTCTCTCTCTTTCGTCAATTTCAAAGAATCGAATCGGTTGCTTCAGTTACTCAACTGACTGGAAGATTCGTCAAAAAAAATAGATGGTTCGAGTGCACTTCTGTGCGACGCACGTCTTCCCTATAAATTAATGCGCGTCAGTGAATTTACGACTAAAAACTTTCAGTTCACTAAACAGAGCTGGTATGTTGTGAATGAATAAGGGGAAGTGAAAAATACAAAATAACACAGTTAACCCTGAAGCGAAAGATTGGGAGAAAAGCGAAACAGATGTAGAAAAAAAAGAGGACGGATAAATGTGCTTGAGTGGGTTAAAGACTTGGATAGAAAGAATTGTCTGTAAGTGAAAAGAGATGGGCAAATAAATAAATATAATGCCAGTAGCTCGTGTTGACTGCTAACCTCCCACTCGGAGGGACATGGGACAGGAGGAAGGAAAAATACGTTTAAAGGAACAAATAGAAGAAATTTTTGAACTCATAAAGCATACGTTTTCACGTTTACAATTAAGTTTTAATGAGATATAAAGTCGGAATTTTCAACTTTGTTTTAATTTTAAGTTCTCGAAAACTGTCAGAGAAATTGTTTTGGGCACCGTTAGTGGGCAGGTAATAGATTGACTTCTCGTTTAACTATTGCTTGAATGAATTATTGATTGTATTCTCATTGATTAATATTATAAGAGAACCATATATACCAAAGGAAATATTTCACGATGTTTTTGAAATTCCATCACTTGATTGGCGCAGAATGACTTTTGCTATCCTTGCGTCATAAAAAACAACCAACTAAGAAATTCCATCTGTCCGGATTAACAGCATTGTCTGTACCAGAATGGTAATCAGCTCGAACACCCCCCCTCCCCCACCGAATAAACAAAAGTTCTACACATATCGCACCCTTGCAACGAAAGTGTTACAACTCAAAAAATCCCAATTTTCAAAAAACAAAAAATTCTGGCTAAATTGAGGGACGTTGCGTTCATCTAATGACATGTGCCAACTACTGGCAACCCGAATAACTTATGGCCTAACATTTTGCATGGCAAAATGCAGCACTGTTTTCTACATCTGGCTGAACACTAAGTCATTTTGGTCACTTCTTGTAAGTCAAATTTGCTGTTTTGTGGAAACGCTTTTTTTTGGCCTAAAGAGATATTTAGTAACTGATTAAGTTAAAATCTCACATCTAAAACTATGTAAATTTAACACTTTTTCACTAATTTAAAAACTCGTACTTCTGAGATCTCACTAAGTGCATGTATACTTGAGCATATGTATTCTTACGGTAGAATAAAATACATTTTTATTAAATATCTCTGTGAAAATGCAATTAATATTTATCGTGTTCGTGGAGACTATTATGTAATTTTTGTCTTACTTAACTAAGAAAATTTTACACGTTATATTTAAAAAAAAAGGTGTAAATTTGAATTATGTTCTTTTAAACTTCTTTCTTTCTTTTTGGTTTTACGGCTCAAAGACTACAGTGGTCATGCTGCGCCGGGACCTACTGTTTTCCGAGGAATCCGAACCTCTTAAGGCCTGGGGAACCAAACCCCGGACTACAGTGAGCAGTGCGATCTTTTATGAGATCTCTGAGTAAGCGTTCTTTTTGCACTGCTGGGAGTCGAACCCGGATTAGCCGCGCAATAGGAGAACGCGTTACCACACTGCGCCACCGCAGGGCCACCTTTTAAACACATCTATAACCACTTGCACACGCACAATCATCCATCCTTTCATATTCATTTAAATTATTGATAATACATATATATTTTATATTTTTGTGCACTTTAAATATAAATATTTTAAAAAACAGTAAATTAGATGCAATAGAGTTGCATACATGAGCTGACAAGTGTCTGCTGCAAAATATATTATTTTAAAAAAATATTTGACTAAAATGCAGAGAAAGAAATCATAATGCTACTCGGATGTTATTTCTGAACTATGTTCTAAAAAATAAATATGTTACCTTCAATAACAATAAACTTACGCAACTTCATAAAACCAGGACACAGAATTTGAAAGACGTTTAAAAAGTTTCCAGCAGTGAGAAAGTTGGAGGTGCATTGACGCGTATGTTGGTTGTCAGGACAATCGAATCAGATAATGATTCTGCAGAGATTTCGGATCAGTGGAGACGAATGCAGTTTATGAAGAGATCATCGATAGCTGGGGAGTTTGATGTGAGTGAGAGAAAAGTATTGTAATAACATTTTTATCAGAGAAAAGAGGAGATTTTGAGGGAACCACCAACCCGTAAAACTTACGGATCATACTTTGGAAGCATGGTGAAAAGAAGATTGAAGAGCAGATTATAGAGAAATATCACTACACAAAAATCAGTTGGGATTCATCAAACGGCAGGGAAGCCATGGATACCACAATTTTATAACAAGTATGGTAAAAAATGTGGTATTTTTGGTATAAAGCTAAACTTCCAGAATATCTTCAAATATCGTTTCCTGTCTTGCTGTTCGGTAGTTTTCATGCCGCAAGGAGAGAAAACGTAATGCTGTGTCTTTACTTATGGTTCTCTAAGGAAGCTAAGCCCATGTTACCGGGGAACCTAAACCCCAGACTGCGTTGAACAGAAAAACGACATGATACCATGGGGAATCGAGGCTGGATTAATGGCACAATAGAAAACTGCCCTACTACATGCAATCGTAGGGTAGTGGATCTACAATTTCTCGAAGAATCCGAATATCCTAAGGCCCATTAAATCAACCTCAAGAGTACAGTGGTATGTTAGTTTGTAAGCGTTCCTTCTCTTTAGAACAGTTATAATTCGTCTTTGGCACAGCTGGAAGACTTTTATGGCGCAGATGGAGGTCTTTTGGCACAGTTAGAAGTATTCTTGGCACAGTTGGAAGTCTTCTTTTGCACAGTTGGAAGTCTTCTTTTGCACAGTTGGGAGCCTACTTTAGCACAGTTGGGAGTTTGGCACAGTTGAGTCATCCTTAGCACAGTTGGAAGTCTTTTTTGACAAAGTTGGAAGTCTTCTTTGGCACAATTGGAATTGGATTAATTAATCTAAAAAGGCGACCCTGAGGTGGCACAGTGATAATGCGTCAAACGCGCCGATGACGCACTATCACTGTGCCACCTCAGGGCCCCCTTTCCTGCCTTAAAATTTTGACACGTGGATTTACTGAGGAGGTTATCTTGAAAATGCTTCAAAGGAACCTATATATCTAAAGTATACGTCATCGTCGGTATTTGAGATATTAGAACCAGCGCGAAATGAGCAATTAGATTCAGAGGTCAATTCTTTGTAACTTTTTGTTTCATCACGGTTGTGCCCCCAATTCGTTTCTGTTCATCAGGAACACAATAACACTTAGTACCTAATAAGACACATTGGATGAATTGCTTTTTGCTAATGACTTTATCATATGTGGTGGCACAAAACTGAAAACGCCAAGGAATTTTTCAACGTAAGTTGATACGACGAGGAACAAATATTGAAGAAGATTGATTGAAAGTAAATTGATATGAAATAGAACATATGGAACTCATTGTAGAAAAGATGATTGACTACCAGATCTGCAATAAAATCTTTGAGAAAGTACAAATTTGGCAACTATACGTATCTGGAATTGATGTTGGACGATCGGCTAGGGTGCGAACAGAATTTAGGATTGGCTTCTGCAGAAAACGGTAAGAATAGATAATATGTCAGAAATTTTGTCGAACAAGGAAATATAAAAAGGATTGAAACAGAATTTGCAAATATATTTCTAGACGTTATACTATGCATATGCTAGATGAAGGTCCCTTCTACAAATATCTATTTTGAGCAATTCATTTTTGTGTTGACCAGATCTGTTTTGTCTTATCGCTCCATCTAGTCTAAGAAGATTTCCTCAGTTTTGATATATTTTGTAAATCCAGTTAAGAAATTCAATTGTCCATCGTTGCCTAGTTCTTATATTATTTGTAATATCTGCAAGTAAGTATTGGGCATTTAAAAGTAAAGATAGCCTATACTGAATAAATGCACTGTAAAATCACTTACTCTTTCCCAACTCGTCCCGCATTGATAAGTCACCGCTTTATCGAGCTTCCTCTGTCTGCCCAGTTCGCTTGTTCAAAAAGTGATTAAAAACATACAAAAATCATGAATTTTTTTTCAATAATAGGTCCCACGGTATGCACCCATCTGTTAATTAGTGATGTATCTGTGGACTCCCACAACAGAAACACTATATTCACTTCGCAGGCTTTCTTAACAGTTGCCACTTAGAAACACAAGGAAAGCAAACTTAATAAGTTCATTTTCTAAAATTGGCAAAATGTCAAATTGTTTCCTTTTACAAGATGTTTTGCACATGTGTATAATTTTACTTTCCGTATCTGGCAACAAATATATTGATTGTATAATTATAATATCACATTTTATATTCGGCAACAGTACGTGTAATTGTTTTCCTAATTTTAAAATCAAACCAGTCTTCAATTTACCATTGACGTGTGCATACGTACCTCGAAGGCTCCGTCAAAAAAAAAAAAGGCGTACTAAATTTATTTGACTATGTATTCTAATTAAATTTATTTATTGGGTGTATTAATGAATTAACTTAAACATTTAAAGAATTAATAAATATTAATTTAACTGCATGGTATTACTTCATTCCTTCAATACTAACCTCTGCATATCTACCTTCAAAATTTGATTATGTGTAATTATTTCCTTTTATCAAATTTTTCCGATTTTGATTAGAATTTTTAAAACAGTGCTACAACGTTTTTATCTACATGTCTTTTTGGTTCAAATAATCATTTTAATATCAGTTCAGTTATAGAACTAATCAATTACTATACGTAACCTTCCATTAGAATACCTGGATTTCATCTCCTTTTCTATGCACAGCTCAATTTTTAGAATAATTGACAAGATCACTAACTGACTAGACTCCCAGTTCCGTCCTGATTGGTTAAGAAGAAGTCTGATCTAGTTAAAGATCGGAACTGCCTTTCAATGTAACGCTGAGAAATGAAACGCCTAACTAAAACCCTCGAGATTCGAAATGAAGATAAAGTGTCGAAAAGATCAGAGGGGAAAAACTTTCTCTTTTTTTGGGGGGGGCGGGGGGGAGTATGCCATAAAATCGATAGAATATCGAATACTTTAAAGTGACGTCAAGAAAAAACTAACCAGTAAGCGAAAGAAAGAGACTGAAAATTCGAAGCTGAAAAATGAAAACGAAACACTTATTGGAAAACTTTAGCCTGAAAAGATTTAGCGGATGGTGCTCAAAACCGAAAGAATATAAAATTATAAAATTCCACTGCTATGTTTTTGGCGCTGAGTAGAGAAATACAGTGAGATAAAAAAGAACTAAGATGGTTCCGTCTACATCCTTTATAACGATTTTGGAAAGAAAATTTTTAATTCACATGCACAAGGTGATCGTTAATGCCTTGAAATTGATTATCTACATCTAAAGTCTCCGGAGAAGGTCGATTATATGTTTGCCATTTATGCAACAATGGGCTTAATAAATTCTTACGTCATTTTATCAACTCTGTAAGTATATAAAATTCGCATTGTATACATAGATGATTATTGAAAATTTCATAATTCGTTCTACGAGGTAAAAGATTACGTGGAAAGCATCTAATGGCGTTACACACACCACCTCCTTGAGTACGGCAATGCTAAGAGAACCATCTTATTCTTGGAACCTGAGAGTGTACGTGAAAAGTGGGGTTTGAGTAATATATCCTTTCCTGGAATACATAGAAAAAAACAAACTAATTAAATTAAAGGTAAGAAATTAGCAATAAAACATTGACGAATTGATGCAGTAATAATAGGGCACGTGATGCTCAAAAGTTCATCTGAAACAGGTATGACCCTGCTGTGGTGACCCTGCGTGTTCTCCGAGCATGCGGTTATCCCGGATTCAGCCGCAACTGTTGCAAAAAAAGAAACCTTATCGCCTGGTTGCTCACCGTATTCCGGGGGTTGGTTCCCGAAGCCTTAAGAGGTTCAGATTCCTCAGAAAACTGTAGGTTCTGACCTAGCATGACCCTTGCTGTCCGTGCGCCGTAAAACCAAAAAAAAACAAAAAAAAAACAATGAAACAGATATGACAATTAAACAGTTTGTATTAACACAGAAGAGGAACAACTCAGGTTGAACGTGAAGGAGAGGAGTGATGAAATCTGTGCTCTAAAAAGTACGTTGACAGTAAATTGGGATAAAATAATTTCGGTTAAAATAATTTACAATGCACTGATTTTGTGATAGTGATCTGTTTTGTGATAATGAACTGTTACATAATGCTTATAGATAATACTTCCTGATAGTCACGTTTGAGATCAAACTAAAGCTTCCGATGCACAGGAAAACAAAAAAGACATCTACGTGGCTTAGAGTCGAACTAGGGACCCTCCTTTAGATAGGTGTGCCTTAACCGCTAGAACACCGAGGACAGGAACGACGCGCCCTATTTCCATATGTAAGATTGTAAGATATTACTTTCTCAGGGATAATAAAATTGCCAAATAATGGTCAACACACAAAGCCACGGCTTTGTGTGTTGGACATTAAGACAACCAAGGTCCGGGAACGACACGAGAACTCCCTTCGCTTTAAAAACAAGGTTTTTGTAAGATATTAGAATTCCCAAGGTTAAAACAATTGAGGCTTGAAAGAAGAGCGAACCCATCATCTAACCTTTTTTTTTTGACCCTCCTATTCAAGAATACCTGCATTACATGCCATACGCCTAATTTGTTGAGTTCGCTTTTTTACACTTGAAAATACATCATGAAAATAAATTTAAGTCCTTTTCGAGCATTCAGAATGCGGACGGGCAGTAAGGGCGAACTCCGCAACCACTTCGTAAGCAATCGCGGCATTAGCCGCTTATGAGCAAAACGATGATGACCAAGTTGATTATGACGTTTAAATAACGTAGGAAATGTTATTACATATTGTGGTGCTAATATTGAAAAATGAATGATTAAGTAATTATTTTTCTGGTTTCGCAGACAGCTGTCTGTGAATTTCAGTTATTTCGCTATATATCTCTACCCTAAGTAATTACATACCTCCCCAAATAAAAAAAAATTGTTTCCTGTAATATGGACAAAACCATTGCGATACATAGGAAGCACTTTTTTTCCTTTGATAAATACTCCCATCAGAACGTTGTACTGAGGGAATAAAATATTTTTCTCTTGGTATTAACGTTACATTTAATAATTGTAAGATAATTTATATTAAAACTACGACCTCATTGTACAACGAAAAAGGTGTATTCACGCAAATTTCATAATCGATTACTTGTTGAGGTATCGATCAATCGTTTCAAATGGTTTTTTTTTAAAGGTTTTTAGTTTAAAAGAACTTAGGATTGGAAAATTTCCCCTTTTTTGCAGGGTAGGTCGGATTACGGGAAGTAAACCATTATTTAAGGGGCTGGGTACATTCTAGATACACAAACTGTTTTAAAGGGATTTTTCTCAAAACATGCCTTTGTTGAGTTTACCCTTCTTGCACGGAACGCCTTTTTGTTGAATTCGCTCAATCCAAAGGCTTTTTTCAAAATATGCCTTTGTTGAGTTCGCCTTTCTTGCATGTAACTCTTTTTTTGTTGAATTCACCCAAGTCAAACTTTTTTAAAAAGCTTTTTCTCAAAACATGCCTTCGTCGAGTTCGCCCTTCTTTCACGTAACGCCTTCATTGGCAAATGGTCGGCACATAAAGCCACTAAGGTATTTGCTTTTGTAATATTTCGTGGGGAATTTTTTATTATGAATAGCGGCCGATGTCTCTTTTTCTCCTATAAATTCAAAGCTCTAGTTTGAGATTAAGCATGGGTGTCAGCAATTAATATCTATAGTGGAAAATTCCCTACGAAAAATTTAAAAAAACACGTCCCCGTAGCTTCGTGTGTTCATTATTTGGCAATTGTGTTATCCCATAGAAGGATGATAATATCACAATAAAAGACGGAATGATTGTAGTAATAATGGTCTGTGAGAGTGTGGTTATAACTATCTCCGATAAAGTAATTGTTACAACGATCTGCGATACGCTGATTGTGCTTGAACGATCTGTGATACGCTGATTGTGATTACAACGATCTGTGATACAATGCTTGTGGTGATAATAATCTGTGATACAGTAATAATGTTTTGTGGTGGAGTAATTGCTATTTAAATGACGTGTGATACATTAATTGTAGTCACAATATTCTGTTGTAGGTTAATTGCTGTCACAATGATCTGTGATCGATGAACTCATTGCAGTTTGCAATAATTTGTGATTGATACATTGATTGCAGTTACAGTGATTGAAATGACGCACGTATGACAAATTAAATAATTTGCAAACGCAACTGATTCGAAAAAACCTCTTTTGCTAAAGGAATCAATGAAAAATGTTGCCCATTTCTCACAAGCGATCAGAATTGTTCTGCGATCGAATGATTTGGTCCACCGCTAGTAAATGTCTCTTTTTTTTCTGCTTAATATGAAAAGACATCAACCCACAGCCGAACCAAAGGTACTAGCATTTACAGGACATGCCAGGAAATGACAGCTTGTCAACCACATGAAAAGCAAGACCGAAAGCAAAAAGGACGCAATGCTTTTAATCCTTAAATGGAGGAATGAGGTTACCATATTTGGTTATCAATCACCCCAATAAAAGCAAATATTCAGCCATTTCAAAAGAACTATTAATAATACTGTCAAATTATTTTTAATTTATATATAGCAAAGCCTACTTTCGGAGACTACGGCTGGTTCCGTGAAAAAGTGGTCACTCAAAGCGGTGGTCTGTTGGTGGAGGTATATTTTGAAAGAGTAAGCACATGTATGAAATTGAACAATAAATAGTTGACGTTATATAAATAGATGAACTTTTTTTCACATTAGTATGCAAAATATAAAATTAAAAAAAAAAATGACCTGGTAAATTTTGTTGCAAGCTATGATATACAGGGTGCTCCTGAACTCTACCAACAAAATGAGAGAGGTTGTTGGGGACAGCAAATTCTGAAACATTAATTTCAAATTGTAATGAAGGACCTGCGGTGTTGCAATGGTACCGCGCTCATTTAGCGTACTATTTTTTCGCGAGTTTGACTCCCAACAGTAAAAAAAAAAAAATCACCGATTAATTAACTGCCCAATGTAAAGGGAGGTTGGTTCCCTGGACCTTAAAAGGTTTAGATTAAAAAACACTCTAGGCCCGGACGCAGTCCATCTATTACTGTCCGTGCGCAGTAACACCCATGAACAATAAATTAACCACATATTTTATAATGATTAAACCTTGAGGGTGAAGGTCCGAGCTAAATTGTTTATTTCATTTAAGGTGTGAGCTTCCGCAACAGAAATACTACTTATTCGTTTTGTTGGCTTCCTTGGTTGTTGCCACTTGTTATACTAAGAAACGTAAACTTAGCAATTACAGTTTCGAAAACTGGCAACGGGCAATTTTTTTTTATTTTCGTGTTTTAACAATTGACAATAATCCAAATTCCTATTTTACCTTTTTATAACCACTATATAGTATTTAACTTTGTGTATTTAGCAAAGATGTGAATATTTGCGTTCCGAATTCTAAAATAATGCCTAGACTTTTTAATTACCATTAATGTGTATACACATATCGTCTAATGCTCTGCTAAGATGACAGATTAAATTATCTTAACGTTGCATTATAATGACTTTGTTTTTTGACTTGTTAATGAACTATCCAAAATATTTAAATCTTTAATAAGTATTGTTTTTAATTGGACGAATTTCGCATGAATTTATCAACCTTTGCTTCATGCTAACTAAATTGATCAATTTCAAAATATCTTTATCCACAAAGGTCAGAAAATAACGAGATCAATTTCCAAAATGTGGTCTCCCCTCTCTCGGCGCTTTATTACACTTGCAATATGCTTGGTTGTGTATAAATGTATTGTGGTTCGATAATCGCGTTAAATCTCTGGTCAGGTTAAACGTCTAGAGTCCTGTAACACGTCCGTCGCTCCCGTCCCAGATGACCCATGGTTCAGTCTTGAGACGAAACATATGAACAAACTACATGAAAATTTTCATTTTACGTCTCAAAACTAAGCCATGGGTCATCTCAGAAGAGACTTTTTACGTGACCCTAGACGTTTTAAGTGACTACCGAACCACAACACGTTTATACAGAACCAAACTTATTGGCAGTTGAGTAGTATAGTGCTATCTAAGAAGTTGTCGTTTATATTCACTCAGGTACTCAACAAAGAAAATACGATCTGTTTTCCACTATAATATATTGCATTATATAATAATTTTTATTTTGCCACCCAAGTATACAAGTATATATAGCTCAAACTTGAGCTTTGTTTGATTTTGGAGAAAAATGGACGCTTTCCCCCTCCTGGATTCGAACCAGGGTCCCTCAGTTGAGCCCGGAGTGTCTTAGACCACTAGACGATCGAGGACAGGAAACAAGTAAAGTGTGTTCCACCGAAATAAAGCCACCGTTATTGTGTGCCATAACTGGCCACGAAATAAACCAATAAGAACGTAGCAAATATATTAAGAAAGTCTATATACAAATACATATTTACAAGGAGTAACTCACTCCCTACCCCACCTGGGCAGGAAAAAAAAATGAACGTGTAAAAAAACAGGGAAAAAAGTGTCCCGCCAAAATAAATCCACTACTGTTAATAGCCAATATATCCGCCATAATTATATATGACTTGGAAAACACGATGTGGCATACCATTTACTAATCCGTGGAGGACAGTGGCATCAATATTATCCCAG
>QLNU02014802.1:107799228-107814608 GCA_006491805.2 Dysdera silvatica | reverse complement strand
GATAAGGACATCTTCCCAACCACCCGATTGTATGCTGTAAAAGCGATATCACTATTCGGGAACATACACGTCTGCGAACAGTTCTTTTCAAGGACGAAGTTAGTAAAATCAAAAATTAGGACCAGAATAACCGACGAAAGCGCGTGGACACTGGGGGGTCATCCAACCTTCACGATAAATGGTGTTATTCCAAGACCATGGCAAATTATGTCTCTGATCCCCCAAAAGGAAAGACTTTGTCTGCCCACGAACTGACGTTCACCTTCAAAACACTCTTAGGGTTGCAACGTCAAAAATAAGACCTGACAGGCTTGTTAAAAATAAACAGTGCTAAAAATCTCACTAAAAGGTTTGATTTCGCTTTATATATTAACAACTAAAAGTATTGTAAATTTTTTTTTTTTGCTTCAATGTGTATTTTACGTTGTAATATATGCATATTCAGTTACAGCGGTGGATCTAGAAAATATTTTCGGGGCGTGGGGCAAACAAATATAGCGAGTAAAAAAAAATCGCATCCAGGGGGATCACACACTATGCCCACCCCCAGGATCCGCCTTTGTTCAGTCATAATATTGTCGGTACAGTAGTGAGGACCGCGGGCCAACAAGAATAAGCAAAATTGGCCCTTGGACTGAAAAAGGTTGAAGACCCCTGATGTAGTATAGTACAAGGTACAAGTTTTGGCTGCTTCTGCCTCCACCACCCTGTAGAGGGACAATTGAAGTGAAATATTTTACACCTGAAGTTTGCCTTGGCAGACCTTTCCAACAATAAGGTGTGTCCCACCGAAATAAAGCCACCGTGATTGTGTGCCATGACTGGCAACGAAACAAACCAATAAGAACGTAGCAAATATATTAAGAAAGTCTATATACAAATACATATTTACAAGGAGTAACTCACTCCCTGCCCCACCTGGGCAGGAAAAAAAATGAACGTGTAAAAAAAGAGGGGAAAAAGTGTCCCGCCGAAATAAAGCCACTACTGTTAATAGCCAATATATCCGCCATGATTATATATGACTTGGAAAACACGATGTGGCATACCATTTACCAATCCCTGGAGGACAATGGCATCAATATTATCCCAGACTTCAATGATGGCAGCCTTCAATTCTGCCACAGACTGAAACTGTCTGCCATTGGCATATACAGCCCTACTGAGGTTACCCCCACACATTTTCTTGGGAAATAAGATCAAGGGAAAGGGCGAGTCATTCCATGACATGTACCCCATTATGCAAAAAACATTCACAAGAGGGTTTTGCAACGTGAATGGGGGCGTTGTCCTGCTGGAAAATCCAACTTGGGCCACCAATTCTCTCTGCAAATGGCAGTAACTGGATTTCTAGCATTTCTTGGTAATCGGTAGCCTTTATGCGGCCTAAGGGGAAAGCCAGGTTAAGTTTACCACCATAGCCGAAGCCTCCCCACACCATTAATGAGCCTCCACCTTATTATCTTTTGGAGAAGATTTCCTCTTCTTCCCTCATGTCACGCCAACAGAGTGCAAGGCCGTCTGGGCCATACAAATTAAGTTTTTTCTCATCTGAGAATATAACACGATGCCACTGGTCTTTCCAGGTTTGATGATATTTGGCCCAATCTACTATCCTTTGCTTGTGGATAGCTTTCAACATGGGCTGCTGTTTCCTTTTTTATATTGGAAGTTTTTTGTATATTTTACAATCCGTGACAGAGTTGATTTTGTCACAGGGATGTTATCCTCTTTGGCCAATTGTCTGAGAGAAATACCACCTTGTGAAAGACGATGCACAATATCTCTTTCCTGCCTGGAAGTCATTTTTCTGCCTGTACACCTCCTTTTTTTATACCTGTACGCATTGCCCTGATTCACAAAATTGTCTATTACGGTTTTAGATCGTTTGATTTGCTTAGATATTTGTCTATATGAAAGACTTTGTTCCTTAAAAGCTGTTAGCTGGCCTTTCTCGAACTCTGATAGCTGGGTTCGTTTTCCCATTGCAATACTGCAGGAGAAATAGAAAATACAACCTTCTGAAGTCAACATTCGACTGGGATAGAACAGGTAAGTTATTTGACAACTTCCTGACGTCATAAACCTGTTTACCTGTAGCAGCTCGAATATTGAGAGTTACCTAAAACACTAATAGGGATGGTGGCTTTATTTCGGCTGGACACTTTTTCCCCCTCTTTTTTACACATTCATTTTTTTTTCCTGCCCAAGTGGGGCAGGGAGTGAGTTACTCCTTGCAAATATGTATTTGTATACAGACTTTCTTAATATATTTGTTTCGTTCTTATTGGTTTGTTTCGTGTCCAGTTACGGCATATAATCACGGTGGCTTCATTTCGGTGGGACACACCTTATATATAAGGATATAAGATATTATTACCCTTCACAGGGATAACACAATTGCCAAATAATGGTCAACACAGAAAAGCCTCCGGGGCGAGATTTTTGTGAGTATTTCGTGGGGGAATTTATTATACAATAATTTTTGCCACCCATGTATATATATAGCTCAAACTAGAGCTTTTTAGATTTTGCAGAAAAAAAAGCCTAGTCTAGCGGTCTAAGACACTCCGGTCTAAACGGATGTACCCTGGTTCGAATCTAAAAAGCGTCCCCTTTTCTACAAAAACAAAAAAAGCTCTAGCTTGAGCTAAATATACGTGGGTGGCAAACATTATTGTATAATAAATTCCCCCACGAAAAACTCACAAAAATCTCGCCCCGGAGGCTTTTCTGTGTTGACCATTATTTGGCAATTGTGTTATCCCTTGGAAGGGTAATAATATCTTACAAATATATTGTATACTTTACTACAGTATAATGTTATAATCTTTATGTGTAATTTTTCCTCCTCTTACGTTCGAGCTAGTGAATGTTTTCTAGGAGATAAGGGGTAATCTATTAGCCAGGAAATGCTCTCATTATTACCAGGAACTTAATTATGTCTGTTGTAGCATTTGGGTTAAGAGAAAAATGTCATTATGTTTCTCTAAATTACCGCAAACCTAAAAAAAATAAATAAAGATAAACTTTATGCCTCTCTAAATGAGAATAAATAGGTTTTGTCGTAAATAAAATGGTTATTTATTATCCAAAACTATCCACAGGTGCTCAAATCTTTTCAGAAATGAAAATATTTTAATTTTTTTTAATCGCGGGTCCCTCAACAACGACATGGATTTTATTATTATTTTTCTAAATTTTACTCGAACGGAAAGGCATATGACTTGTATTTAAAATGTAAATTTCAAATGTGAGTTTAATTAAAGGTTATTCTTCATATGAGTTGCAGTTTTAATTATAAACCAAATCCCAGAAACTAAATAAAACGTTGAACTGATGTCATGTGCATTTCTACACTTAATTAGTATATCTTCTGAATGTAATTTATATTTATGAAGATAGTGCACAACTTTGAATTAACTTTTAAGTCGGTACAGTTGCGGTTAAATTTATGTATAATTCAAAATATCCGTTAATTAAACCACGTCTTTAAATAAATAAAATCATGTACAAACTTCGGAATTATGCGTGTATATAAAACACATTGTAAAAAAGTTCAGCTCATTATGATATAAAGTAATTTAAAATATGCAAAATTATTCTGTAATGCTATATCAAAATTGAGTTTCAGGATAGATGCATGTATCGATATTTTTTCTCAAATCGATTGTGAAGTCCCCTTCTTATTTGTCTAAAGCAGCGGGAGTTCGTGGCACGGACGACCATATAAGTGGGCAAGGGGTTCGATCACCCCCTAGCCGTTTAAAAATTTGATTTGCCCGATTCTGCTATGCATTTACTTTCAAAAGTTTTACAGTCACATTTTAAAATAAGGTACTTTTTAGCTCATTACTAATTGTCAAGCAGTATCAATTATTTTTGTAGCCTTTTGGTATCTTGTACATTCACTAAAATGTTTGACAGCTATGAGAAGGAGGTAATAATTTTTTTTTGAATCCCCCACCCCAGAAGTACTCATATGGACGCCTATGGTTCATTGCATTACCGTGTGATGGAGTTGCTTACTATATAGAATTACTACTTAATGATTTTGTAATAATTTTTTACAAAATTTACTTATGACTGATACTAATTAACAAATAAAATTGTTGACTAAAAATTTTAACGAATCATTTTGTTTTTCTCTATGGAAAGCTGAATTAAACTGGTCACTGACTTGCGAAATATCTTTCACAACGTTGTCCGACAAGAGAGACATACAGAGTAGAGATGAAACTAATCTTTGTAGGTCCTTTGATTACGTTTCAAATCGTGGTACTTTATCTCCATTTTAACACGTTTTATCGATTTTCCCGTGACAAGTTTCTGTGGAAATTGATTACCTCTAATTGCGCTTGAAGATCATAACCCTAAATCGCTTCATTTAAATTTAACAAATACCCCCCCCCACCCCCACATTATAAATTATGATTTCAAAATTATAAAAAAAATCATTTTACATGATAAGACTAGAAAATTTGAGTGACGCAGAGTCCCCATCACCAAGTTCTAAGCACGAGCACCCCCCCCCGGTCCAAAATAAAGGATAAAGCAAATTTTGGTATCTTATTTTATAAAGTATATATATTCCGTTTTCTTTTATTCTGTTTCGAAACTTCACGTTTAGTTGCACTTAAATACAAAAGCCGACGAAACACCCAAGCGTAAACAAATTTTGACGAAACCTTTAGTATTCGTTTTACTGTGGTAACGTTAAGTTTGCCGGAAAGCAACACTTCTAGGAGAAAGCACACATTTTATTTCACGTTATCTTTACCACTTTTGAAGTAGGCACTTTCTGAGGGGCTGCAGAGGTAACCTCAATCGTCCATTCTCTCCCCATAAAACGTTTTAGGTATCATGTTAAAAACGCATCAAGCGTGGTTAAATATAAAACAGTCTTAAAACGCAAGATGGAGTGGCAGCATACACAAAATCAACAAACTTCACTCGGAAACTTACATTTAATGGTTGGTTTTTATGAAGCAAATGGAAATAATTTATGAGAAAAATGTATTGAAGTGTAGTTTTATATTTTCCAAATCATTTATGATGCATTAATATTAAAAGTTCGGTTTTTACGGCAAGGAATCATTCCATGCTCTTGGTTGATAAAACGCTGAAAACCATTTTCTATGAAGTGTCCTGCCTAAAGTTATGCCTACTTCTGCAATTAGGGATATTAAATTTTAAATATATAATATATATACTAATATCAAATACTCCATTTTAGAAAATTAAGTAATATATATAATATACACTCTATAACAAAAAAATCGACGCACCAAGACAGATTTGTCCGATTTCGATAAAAATTGGTGGATGTGAAGAACATACATAGAAAAAGAAACGATTAAAATTTCAGAACAATTGAATGATTTATTGCAGAGTTTGACCGTTACAAAGGGAGGAAGTCAATAAGGCGTTGGTTCACCTCTGGCCTGGATGCAAGCTGTCACCCGGCGTGGCATAGACTGATAAAGATCCCGGATGGTGTCCTGCGGAATTTCTTGCCAAATTGTCTCCAACTGTCGGGCTAAATCGTCAACATTCCGGGATGGTTGCAATCGCCTTCCCATAGCGTCCCAAATGTGCTCTATGGGAGAGAGATCAGGAGACCTAGCTTGCCAAGGAAGTGTTGGGCAAGCTTGAAGACAATTCATAGCAACACGTGCCGTGTGCGGCCGGGCATTGTCTTGTTGAAACGTAAGTCCAGGGTGTCGCAAAAGGAACGGTAACACAACCGGTCGTAGAATGTCGTCTACGTACCGCTGTGCTGTAAATGTGCCAGAAAATGACCACCAAAGGGGTCCGGCTATCAAAGGAGATGGCATCCCAGACCATAACGCCCTGTTGTGGGCATGTGTGGCGTGCGATAGTAAGGGCAGGATCCCCACGCTGCCCTGGACGTCTCCAGACACGTCTGCGGTTGTCGTCAGGACACAGTTGGAAACGGGACTCGTCACTAAAGACTATACGTCCCCAGTCAGCGCAGTTCCAAGTTGATCGAGCCCGGCACCACTGTAATCGGACTTGACGGTGTAAAGGCGTGAGAGGTACGCGGCGTATCGGTTGGCGCGAGCGTAAATTCCGCTCTCTCAGTCGTCTGCAGAGGGTCATGTTGGACACATGTGTGCGGACCACACAGTGGATAGCTGATAACGACGAATCCGGTGCTGTGACAGCTGCTCTGACAATCGCTCTGTCTTCCCGTTCTGTTGTGGCCCTAGGTCGACCGCTGCCGTCCCGACGCTGACATCTGCCGTTGTTGACCCACTCTTGCCAGCACCGTCCAATCGCCGCATCGCTTCGACCCACATGTCCAGCGATTCTTCGATTCGTCCAACCAGCCTCTTTCAATCCGATAGCACGACCTCTTTCAAACTCTGACATATGCTCGTAATGAGCACGAATCTTTCGGCGAGGCATTGTTACAGTCGACGTAAGATATCCGCAGTCAAAATGCAACAGAAATTTTGACCACATATTGAGAATCGCTCCTTATATACACCTGCTGAATGCGCAGTTCCGATGCACTGGAGTTCCCGCTATTCATTCATTGGACACCAAATTTTAATCATTTGCATGTTCGGTCAAAAAGTCGTTCTAAACGAAATTTCATTACAATCGGACAACTTCTTGGTGCGTCGATTTTTCTTTTTTTTGTGTTATAGAATGTATGTATTTTTTTTTTCAAAAGTACAGTAAGCCTTCAGCAGTCAAGAAACAGAAAAATTCATTTCCATTATTTTTCCAATCGCTGCGAGGAAACCTATTTCTCTTTGACGTTATTTTGCAATTTTGGATAATTATAATTGTTCTTTGTGTTATTCGTAATTAATTTTACCAAGGATTGTTTTGTGCACTCTGTACTTTGGCAATGATTAGTTGTTTTGGTATAAGTTAGATTCATTGTTATCACTTTATATCGCTAACAGTTTGCGCTACTGGGAATTTTGAATTTATGTCTTGTACTGGGATATCGTTATCATTAATAATTGCGCTGGAATTGTGATATTTCCTTACTAAATTGAGCAATTTACTGTTAGAGTTTGATATTAATATTTAACATCATGATACAGAAGGCAGCTTGGTTTTAACATTGTCAATCCATTTCATATTTGATCAAATAATGGTTGTGAAAATATCCAATTTGCTCATGTGTTCAAGAAAATATGCATGTTTAAATTCATCCACAAGATATAATGGCGATGGGAAACGGTGAAATATATGGCATATTAAATAGATGTGGAATATGCATTTATAAACGCAACATGGTTTCCCTAAATTTATATTCCTGATAATTTAGTATATATTTTAGATCATTTATAAGCACACTATCATTCTTCATTGCTTTAAAGCTTCTTTGATAACTCATGTCTGGTTTTGAGATAATCCGTAATCTAGGGTTTGACTTTTGACCACTGGAGTATATTATGCTAGCTTAGGATGTTTTTAACTATATAAATTATATTTTTGATTATGTAAAGTACATTTTTGATTATGTAAATATATTTTGACTCTAAAAACAATATTTTTGCTCATTTAAGGTAATGGTTTTCAAAATGTGTAACACAGGGTTCTGCGGAATAGCAAGAATAGCAACGAAAAATGTTCTACCCTGCATTCCAGAAAATATTAAGTTCTACGAATATTGCG
This sequence comes from Dysdera silvatica, assembly GCA_006491805.2. Classification (NCBI taxonomy): domain Eukaryota; kingdom Metazoa; phylum Arthropoda; class Arachnida; order Araneae; family Dysderidae; genus Dysdera; species Dysdera silvatica. Next base: position 107,806,946 of record QLNU02014802.1, on the reverse strand, counting down.
GAAACCGAACCTTTCCATCCATAAAAAGGTAATAAGACTTGTAGTTATATATGAAGCCGAGAGGCGTAAACATTGACTGCTAGAGACAGAAAAGAATTTCTGAGAGTATGGGAAAGAAGAGTACTTCCGAAAATATACGAGGTAGTTAGTGGAAACGGCGACTGGAGAATTAGAAAAAGAAATAATAAAATATTCTATCTGCATAAAGATGTAGGATTCGTGGCAGAAATAAAGAAAAGAAGATTTATGCGGCCCGAATATATAGAAAGAATGGAAAAAGTTAGACTACATTAGATTATGGGAATTAAGCCAGAAGGGAGAAGAAAAGTGGGATGCGTCAGGAAGACACGGCTGGATGTAGTGGAAGAGGACCTTAAAAAAACAGGAGTAAGAGAATTTTACAGAGCAATCGGAGATACAGAGGGAAGCAGACAACGATCTTGAAAGATAAGTAGCTGCTTCAAAAACTGTGAGGTCAGAAAAACAAGAAGAAAAATGGTTCTTCTGGATACTGTAGAACTCTCATTAAGGTGTTGTGATAAATGTATTTTCAAACCTCACGCTACTTTCCAAAAACGTAGTCCCGTTTTTGTCGTTGTAGACAATGTAGTTCTGTTAATATGGTTTCTTGACTTGTCTCTCATTTGCGCAAGATCGGAGGTCCATCTCGGCTCCTTTTACTCTTAATTCAATGTTCTCTCGACTTTCTACGGTTTTACGCGTCATATTAATTATAGCATAATTTATAGTTATTATTTGATGATGAAGCTTGCTTTTGCTATAAGAATTTTCTGTTTTAATTTTATTTTCATCCAGAATACTACTTTATTACCCGTCTAATTATTCGAGAAGTGATAAGTCTTAGGCATATCCTAAGGCAGTTTTTCGCAACCTCTTACAAGCCGCAGCTTACTTTTATAGTAGCCAAGTAATCTGCGACCCCCTTTTTATAGTAACGGAAAGATCCGCGACCTCCCTTTGTCTGCCGCCACATTAGCAATAATAAAAGCATTTTTAACAGAGTAAAGAAAACACATTAAATATAAAATTATATTATATTAATCGTATATATGCACAATTAATGTGATGTATATATATATTATATTAGGGAACGTTCAAGTATTACGTTAGCACCTATGGGGGTTGTATTTGTTCTTATTTTACTCAATAATGTTTGCTTACGGTGGGGGTGGGGTTGAAATGGCCAAAATATTGCTTACGTAATACTTGAACGTTCCCTCAATTATATATATATTATTGCGTATCATAGGTATAAAGTTAACAACATATTATCATAGGCATAAAGTTAACAACCATTAGTAGAATATTGCAATATGTGTAGCCATGTTGAAATATAAAACTGTCGACAACGTTTGGTATAAAATTCCTTATAAAAATAATTGCAACTAAAAATAGTTGCGGCGACCCACAGAAACCTGTTCACGACCCCCAGGTTGGGAACCACTGTCCTAGAGAATAATAAGCTAATATGAAGACTTAACAGGAATTTCTTAACTATCGTGTTTTGACGCTGATGTAAATTTTAAGAACACAACGTTTTGGAAATCAACTAATCCTTTTATCAAATGACTACAGAATGAAGAGGAAATCAAAGCTTATGTACCATCTTATTGTGAATCCCCCGTGACAGTGGGTTCCGATCAAGAGTGTCGCAACATTGACTAAAAGTTTACATAAGATGTTATATAAAAATGTAACATGTGTTTTGAACGTGTTCGCACATTTGGAAGCTGCCAATAACGTGAGAGATCAAGGTAGCCGTGGGTCAAAAAAGTTTGACAACTCCTGCGACGAAAAGCTATTTCCATTTTCCAAACTACCAGCTAATAAACTTCTCGCTCCTTAATTTAGCTTTCCTAAGTTAAAATACATTCTGGTTTCTTTTGCTTGGGAAATGGTTTCATTTAGCAAGATCGAACTACTTAAAAAAAAAAGGCGAAATCTCTGAATTGAACCCCGTACGTTTCAGTGACTTAACGTTCCTTTCGTTGTTTTAAGATGACTATCTATTTGCTAGCTGTTAAACATGTCATCCACTGGTTTTAGTTTTTCTTTACTAATACATATTCTGCTTTCTTACGTTTGGGAAATGATTTTATTTGAAAGGACAAAACTTGTTACAAAAAAAATGTTTGCAATAGCGGAATCGAACTTGAAACCCTCTATAGTAAAGGAAAGCAACTTTTCTTATCGAAGACAATTAAATTTTCCAGCTACTAAATACTTTGTTCCTTTATTTTGGCGTTTCTTGTTTAAATGCATTCTGTTTTCATTTGTATAGGAAATAACTTCATATATATGCACTTATGCTATGATATAGCCAGGACAGACGCTTTTCCTAAAGAAAAAAAAAAGAGACAACGTTTCCAATCTCGATATCGAATCCAGAACCCTGCCTACTAACGTAAAACTACTTCTATCGTTAATGGCTAGGGCCTGGGTTATATGCAGATGTATATGTTTATATGTAAATATATACATTATATGTTTATATATAACTACATACATTATATGTTTATATATAACTACATGCGTTATATGTTTATATATAATTTTAGCTCTTCCTTTAACTTTACTGAATATAAATGCATAAAATCTGTGGGTTGTTAGAATGAAAGCATACTTTAAGCGTTTCAGTAATTTCAAACATTTTACTGGAAAAATTCTCCCAATAATTAAAGTTAAATTTTCCTTTCGCTTCCATCTAAGCAGAAAGAAAAAGGGACTTGTAAATACACAGATTTGATTATATCCTAAGGCGTCAGGAAAGTAGATGTATTCGTGGCTGAATTCCTCGTTCTCCTTAATCAGGGAACGACATTTTTTGTTGATTCTGTTGTGCCAGGACGGCAGTTGTCCTAAGGTCAGATTAAATACAATAATCACTTATATAAGGTAAAATTACACACTATCTATTAGCAATAGGCATTGGTGATCATTTGTCTGCAAAATATTTTATGAATAATGTTTGGATCTCTTTAATAGATGTCGATAGGGTACTTCTAATCCACAAAATGCTGTTGAATAATAAAAATAGCTTAACACTGTTCAAAATAACAAGATAGGCAGTACAATCTCTCTATAGTAATGCTTAATGAACTTGGAAACGATAGGGTTATAGACGATTATTCATTATAGACAATTTTATTGTTATACATGGTATTAGATTATTATTTTAAACAGATTCCACTGTATTGAAACAGAAATTATGCAGTATAAAATATATAATTTTGCGTATATCAAAAAGTTTTACTAATTTACTAATGAAAATAAGGTTAATTACTAAATAATCAAACGCCTGGCATTCTCTGATGGTACAGTAACCGGTGGATGAAGTAATGAATGTGAGCCATTGATGACCGTGATATAAGTAATGAAATGAAATAATAAAGTAAAATACATTAATAAAAACAATAGTGAAGCAATAAAATGAATGAATGAAGTAATAAAATAATGAAGTAATGAATGACTTCGTTTTAAGATGTAGGATAGTTTTTTCCGACTAAAAAAGTATTTGAGCGAGTATTGTTATATTTCAGTACGTTTTTCTATTTCAATATCATTGCATTTGGATCCTGGACTTGTTATATAGATGTGTTTTTCTGTGACCCGCTATAATATGTAAACGACTTCATGTTGTGTCATGTATATGTAGAAAATAAAAATTATTTTATCTTTTGTTCGTATTTGCATGCATGTTTTATTGAATTTTTATTGCATATAATCCGGTCTCTGTTAATGACCATTAAACTGCATATTCAAAATCTCGCGTCCCCATCAGTTTAGTTTTTCCTCAATAAATACATTTTTTCTTTTATTTTAGTGGAGAAAAGCTTCATATCTGGAAGGGTAAATGTGCTTCTGTGTTTTTTAAATAACGAAACTTGAAATTTTGGTATCGAACCGAAAACTCTATAGAGAAAGGGCTTTCAAATTGTGCATTATGGTCCCTTTCGCAATCGTGACAGTAACTAGCATATTACATGGTATCTTATATGAAAATACTCAGAATATGTGCATTAAATTTTATTGCATATTTGGGGCCTTAGACAATTTATAAGAGGTGAAAGTAATCGTGGGTCAAAATGGTTCGGAAACCCCTGCTATATGAAGAAATATTAAGAAGGAAAAATTTCACATTTCTGCTAATCCAACGTGGGAAAATTCCGTCTGCGAGAATCATCTCCATCGGATAAAACCATATGGTCATTCTCAACTCCAGGTTTGGCGAACATTTTGTAAGGTTGTGGAAGAAGTTCTAAAACGTTAACGGTGCAGTGCTTTATGTTACATGTTTTTCCAAAACACGTAGTCCACTACTTAGGTTTGTTGAGTTCTGCTGTGAAATTTTTACGAAGTTCCAGTCCTCTTCATGACTTCCTGTAAAAATACGTATATAAAATTGGTTAGATTTGTCTCTTTTGGCTACTGTGTGATGCATATGCTTCTTTTGTCTTTGGCATATCGACCCTCTGCTTTTATATTCTAGAGCGTGTCACAATTTTCATGAGGTATTTGCAAATTGCCTCCAGTTTTTTCTCATCACAGAAACATGGATATTGATTTCATATTTTTCATCCGTATATGAAGAATCTTGGTAGAAAGTGCCTTCTGTAAACATGGAAGACATGAAAATTGAGAAATCGTACCGCTAAATCATTTCCAAACTTCTACATGAACTATATAAGACTTCAGCTAAATCTTGATTTCGGAATGCCATCTGGTATTATCCGCTTGAGGTAAGATAAGATTTTCCCAATTTGGAATTCCTAACAAGGGAGTATATAAACCTAAAATTTTCGTTCTCTCGTTTTCTTTATCCTCCCTCCACTTGAAAAAAGGGGCAGTTTGTCCCTGAAAAGTTATATTTTTAAATCTTACATCAGTATCGAAATAATGGTCGTTCTAGGAGGCAGTTTCAAAGAAATATTTCAAGAAGTAGATTTTTCTTACTCGTTAGGGTATTGTAGCCCATTTTCCTTATTGGCAGATCTACCACATTCCGGTTCGTTTACTCATTGTAACTGTACGTTGTAAACTCACTGTTGTAACTCATTAACGTTGTAAACTCATTGTAAGGGCGCCGTTGAAGATAAACATTGAGAAGAGCTGCTTTGGAGAATCTTTCAAACCCTTGGTTTCTTTGTAAACAGGAAGACTAAACACTAACTGTTTCTTAAATAACTGCTACTTGGATGAGTGGACACACAGGATTTAAAATACAGACAGGAGTAATGCCTATAATAATGTCCAGTAACAGTAATAATATGGTGCAGTAAAAATTATGCTGAACTATAATATACATTATAGAGCTTTGCGGGATATTTCGACACGTCTGTTTATTAAAAACACTTAAAGTTTCACTCCGTACTATGCGGAGCATCCTCAGAAGCAACAGTCGACCAAGTTTCCCACTGCATGCAAACAAGAAGAAGTCTTGCATTTTTGCAGAGGGGAACTTGGTCTGCTGTTGCGTCTGAGAATGCTTTGTATAGCACGGAGTGAAACGTTAAGTGTTTTTAAAAGAACAGATGCGACGGAATATCCCGCAAAGCTCCGTAATGTATATTAATAGAAACCATGGAAGTCTTTGTGAATGTATATAAACTATAATGTTTAATTCTTAACACAAAAATCGTTTCGACACACGTATTACCTACTTCTGTATGTTGCGTACGTCAATTGTTATATTTTATATACTATTGTGAAACCGAGAATGATATATGGCACTGTCGAATATGGAAGTGAAAAATACATTGAATCGCAAAATGCAATAATGCAGTCCATGCTTTCTGAAACTTTAGCTCGCAATGCGTGAATGCATCGAAACGTGAAAAAGAGCTAAAGTATCGAAAAGAATCATAATGCAGAAAATCTCTTCAATTTTTAAACTTCCTTTGTTATCGCCCCCAACAACTGCAACTGTTATCTTCAATATTCCAGCTTCACTTTTCTCAACGACATATTCATTTTCGCGGAAAAACGTCATTCGCCTATTTTGAAATGCTTATCTATCTCTTCTGCTGTTTTAGAAATATTGATTTTCATGTAATGATAAAAAATACTTTTAAAATTTTTAATTTATTATTATGTAGTTTTTTGATCATATATATATGCCAGAATTAAATGTCTTTAGGCAACATTTTCCACTAGCATTCTGTGTCAATGGATCGTATACTCAGGTACATAGGCGTACGCAAAAACTGCGTAAGGAGTAGTTATATGCTCAATGGGTGGGGGAGGGGTGATAACATAGCTGCAACTCATATATTCCTATGTTAAATATGCAAAATTCCATTGCAGTGGGGGATTATAACCCTCATCAACACCCTCTGAGTACGCCAATGCATAGGCGTATAGTTATATGGGCCCGCGGGGCTCCAGCCCCCTATAATTTATAATTTTGGCTCTATTGTAATATATAAATATCTTTAATATGTAATTGCCCCCCCTCTAAATAATTTTGAAAACTCTACGCTTATGATCGCATACTAAAAAAATGCTTATTATAATAAATCATTTTTATTTAAATTAATTTTTTTTATTTTAATTAATCCTTTGGGTAAGACATGAAGAAGAGTTTTGATGAGTAATCATCAAAACTCTTGATGAGTAATCATCAAAACTCTTGATGAGTAATCATAAAACTGCAGGAATGGCAAATTTTTACTTTACGGGAATGAATATAAAAAATAAAATTTATGGTTGGTATAATTTTGCAGAAGGAAAAATTTCTATGTCAAATACAATGCCAAAAATTTCGCTTTTTTTCTTCCTAAAATAACCGAATTTGAAGACTTGAAATGTAAATGTTCGTAAGAGTTTTTACATGTTTGTTTCTTTCTTAGCTAAAAATTCTCTTTTTTTAAATTCAAACGAGATCTGAAAATATGAACGTATATTAGAATTTACGTAATATTATATATGAAAATGCTTCGGGCATTTGAAGATTAGCTTTCCTTCTAGTTTTAGTCATTAGTTTCTCAACTTAAATCGTTAGAGATTTTTATTAAGATTTGTTTATTCTAATGTCTCTTCGCTGATTTGTATGAAACGCACTTCTACACTTTAAAACTCAATTTATTTACCTAAGTAATAGGATTTGGAACTCCGAATCCAACTAGCTACACCTTTTAAAATAATGAAATATTAAAATGCAAATTTAATGTTTGCGTTCTTTAGGTGATACAGTTTAAAGCATACATTTCCATATTAAATACTCATAATTAAAAGTCCCGTAGCATTTCTGGTTACGAGAAACATTTAGTCAATTTGTATTTATCGAATCACTATGTTTTAATATTAATTATACAATAATTTTTGCCACCCACGTATTAATTAGCTCAAACTAGAGCTTATTCGTTTTGGAGAAAAAGAGACGCTTTCCCCATCCTGGATTCGAACCAGGGTCCCTCCGTTTAGCCCGGAGTGTCTTGGACCGCTAGACGAATGAGGACAGGAAACAACGCTCTCTTTCTCCGTATGTAAAGATGTTAAGGTATTATTACCCTCCGCAGGGATAACACAATTGCCAAATATGGTCAACACAAGAAAGCCTCCGGGGCGAGAATTTTGTGAGTTTTCGTGGGGGAATTTATTATACTATAATTTTTGCCACCCACGTATTAATTACAGCTCAAACTAGAGCTTATGTAATTTTGGAGAAAAAGAGACGCTTTCCCCATCCTGGACTCGAA
>QLNU02014802.1:107766071-107788319 GCA_006491805.2 Dysdera silvatica | reverse complement strand
ATTCAGTACAGTGGACCATATTCAAGTATTAAGAGAATTAATTGAAAGAACACATGAATATGAACTTCCATTGTGTGTTGCATTTATTGACTATGAGAAGGCCTTTGACTCTATTAAAACATCAGCAGTCATCAACTCTTTAAGATCAACAGACATTGAGGATGTGTACATTGACATGGTGAAACGTGTGTATAAAAATGCAAGTGCAAAATTTCGGTTACATAAAGATACCAAAACTATCAAAATTGGTAAAGGTGTGAGGCAGGGAGATACCATTTCTCCAAAACTTTTTACTTCAGCTTTACAGATGATTTTTCAGCTGATAAATTGGAATAACAAGGGAATAAAAATAAATGGTGAATATTTAAATCATTTGCGGTTTGCTGATGACATTGTTATTTTTTCAACGGACCCATCAGAACTCCAAGACATGGTACAGGAGCTCTCAACTAGAAGTAAAGAAGTTGGACTCAAGATGAACCTACAAAAAACTAAGATCATGTTCAATAATTTTGTAGAGGAAACAAAAATACAAGTTGACAACATTGAGCTAGAAATTGCTGATTCATATATTTACCTTGGCCAGCTGATTTCAATGGATGGCAACATTATGAAAGAACTCAACAGACGTATTAAACTTGGCTGGAGTGCATTTGGAAGAAACAGTTTTATCCTGAAGGGGAAATTGCCTTTGTGTCTAAAAAGAAAGGTCTTCAACCAGTGTGTATTGCCAGTCCTCTCTTATGGATCAGAGACATGGAGTCTAACAGTTGGAGCAATACGAAAGTTACAGACAACGCAAAGGAGCATGGAGAGGTGCATGCTTGGAATAACTAGGAGAGATCGAAAAAGAAACACTTGGGTGAGAGAGCAAACTAGAGTAGAGGACATCATTGTTAAAGTAAAAGGGCTGAAATGGCGATGGGCTGGGCATATTGCAAGAAGAACTGATCAACGATGGACAACAGAAATTCTGAACTGGATTCCAAGAGACCACCGAAGACCTAGAAAACGTCCTCAAACTAGATGGGTGGATGAAATAAGAAAACAGGTTGGGGTGACGTGGAAACGAATGGCCCAGGATAGACTTGTGTGGAAAGCATTTGGAGAGACCTTCATCCAGCAGTGGATAGATAATGGTTGAATATGATGATGATGATGATATATATATATATACACACACACACACACATATATACATACATACTTACTTATTACACCGCTATATGAGGCTTTAGTATTCGCGGTTTCGACGATTCGTGCTTCATTTTTTTCATTTCTCGAAAAACGAAGTTTTTTTCAAAATTAGAAATTTATAGATCAACACAACAATGTATACATACTAGGCATAGGTGTTGTATTTCTTTTCTTTTATATATATATATATATATAATATGGTATCTGTTATAATTAAATTTAGATTTTTTATTCAAGGAGGATAATTGTCACGTAGTCTGACTTGATTCTTGAATGCTAGATATTCATTGTATAAGCTTATTAATTTAGATAAAGTACCAGCAATAACCTCTCAGTTTAATTTAGTGGCCCTGCCGAACGCAAAAATATGCTGAATACTTGCCAATATAAAGCAATGTTTATATACATATATATATTTTAATTCATCTTCAGGTTTTCAAACAAAAAAAACACATATTTCCGGGTTAGATACTATTGCAGTTTCATTTCTAACCACATGGTGTCACTACAATGGACATACATGTCATTTCTTTTAATACAATTTCAACATTGGTAACTTCATACTGAGTTATTAAACGTTTTTTCTGGAAACATGAACATTAAAACTATTATTTTCACAATACTGATGACTATTAAAAATACATATTTTTTCCTGTATCTGTAGTGCTGGATTTCAACATATTTATTATTTTATTGTTTGCATAAAGAAAAATGTTCAGTCAAATATTAAGTTCCTCGTGGTATTTTTTTTCCCAGTTAATGTAATGCAAAGCTCTTGACAATTCTTATTTGTCCTGGTTGTGTTGGTTAAAAGTTTTTAATAAAGTTTTTCTCTTGGGGCAATGGTAGTTTCAGTCAATGTATGTAGCTTGTCAGGCGGCATCAGGCTGGAGTGTGCAGGTGAACAACAGTAGAGACATTCGTGATAATTGCAACTTTATTTACAAATAGGCAAAGGCTGAAATAAATAACAACAAAGCGGCAGTATCTGGACTAATAATAAAAAAAATTTAAATGAAAAAATATTTACAATGTGGAGAGGTAATGGGTTGGCCTAGTTATATGCATTTTTGAAATTTGAATAAGTGATTTAATGCTTTATATATATTTGTATTCTGTAGGCATAATTTTATGAAAGATAATTTTGATTAATTTTCAATTCAACATAGGCCTACTATATAACGTACTCAAAAGAAACGCATAAAGATGGAGTATACACATACAGGAACATGTGAGGTGTGAATATTATATATATATATAACATGTGAATAATAGTTAGTGATATAAAACATAAGTAGTAAATTTTCAAACTGGTATTTATAATCGTCATTTTATATCGATGAAAACATCACACGAATTAAAAATTATAAGTTAAGCGCATTTGTATAATATTTAACAAATTCTCCATCAATAACAAATCAATGTTATAAGCTAACATTAAATATGCTCTTTTAAAAAATATGAATATATCCATGTAAAGTAAAAATCCATAACAATGTGGTGGTGTCATTTCGATTTTACTAACTTTGTAATTCTTATTATTTCAATTTCAACTATTAATCTTTTTCTCATTAATTTGAAACTTTTATGCGCCTTTGTAATGCCTTCCACAAACATTGATAAAAACTAACAACTAACGTTACCAAAAGAATAGAGTATCGTCGAAAATTACAACGCATATGCTTGACATAGATGTAATTGAAGGGCATATGAAAAAATTAATTTTAAAACGTTTTTAATTGTACGTCTTGTTAGTTTCAGGTGGCAGGATTTTTTCTTAAAAATACTTTGATTATTTTTGTTGCAATTGCATTTTCTTTTAGAAATTGGAATCTATTTTTGTCTGTTCCTAATTAAAAAATTTAATTCCAAAGAAGTCTCAGCAAGGGAACTGAAAAATTGGTTTAAGGGTCTGATTATAAAATGGCTTTGGGATATTCTAGAAACTGTTTCTAGATTTCCCATTAAATTATTTTCGAATAGAAAGAAATCAGTAATTTCTAGGTTACAGTTTCCTGGGGAATTTTATGGTAACTCTTTCAAATACAGCTTTCCACCTTAACTTTGAATCGACAGCTAAAATTATCTTTCCAAGCAGAACGTACATTTCTATAAAATTGAAAATGGGGTTTCCTACTTTTGAAAAAAATTAATCTATGAATGAATTAATTTAGGTGTTTTTATTCTTTTCATTTTTGAAGAATTAAGAAGTTCACTTTATTTTTCATGATAGATTTTTTTAAGGAATCACTACAACTTATAAACTTTTTCATTCATCACCTCGTCATATAAACTAAATTGTATAAATAAAAATAAATTCATTAAGTGATAATCTTCTTTACGTTTCAGAACTGTTGCAAGTGCGATATTAACTATAAAACGATAAAATAAAAACTTCATGAATATACATGGTGGTTAAGAACGTAAAGAACGTTGGCGAACCTTAAATAGTTTAAATAAGCTCCGTTGATTTTTAACCCTCTTTGATCCTGGTCTAACTTGCGAAAGACTTCTCCAATGTAAGCTGAAAATAGTATAGGTGAAATAATAGCTCCCTGTCGTACACCTTTTCCAAAGTTAATATCAACTTTATGTTTGTTTATTGATATAGTCGCTTTTGCTTTTTCATACATGGACAGAAGTAAGTTAATAAAATCTGGGCCTAAACATTTTTTTGTGGTATATTCAAAATAACTGGTTTTTAAATTGACTCAAAAGCTTTTTCATAGTCAATAAAAGCAATGCACAGTGGTAAAATGTATTGATTATATCTTTTATTTGCTAAAGAACCATGGATGTTGCTAAAACCTAAAGTTACTTTAAAGTAATGTTTCTTTTATGTGTTGGGCATAGTTTAACATTCCAGAAATTCTTTTCGCAATGATTCTGCTAAAATCTACGTAAACGATAGGAAAAACTAATTAGTCGATAGTTCTTAAGCTCATCTTGAGCTCCCTTCTTGTAGAAAAGGACAACATAGGCATTTTTTCACGCATTGAGAATTTTCTGTTCCTTAAGACATCTTGAGAAAAGATTTTCTAATATTTTATAAAGCATTTTACCTCCAGTATTTAGCATTTCGACAAAAATTCATCTTTTTCTACGTATTTTCTATTTTTCATTGATCAAGTAGTACCTGATACCTCTGATATTTGAACACCTGGAATTTTTTCTCTGTAACCTGTAATTGCTGTCAAATTTTGTTGATCATTAACTTTACAAAGGTCTTTATAGAATTTCGCAAACCTCTTTAGCATTTTCTGGCGTGTTCTGCACATTAAGCTATCGTTACATTTTATGGCAAGTATCTGCTTTTCTTCTTAAATTAATCTATGTTTTTTCATTTTTGATGCCTTTAATTTCTTTAATTGTTTTGTGCACTAAGTTTGTATTAAATTACAAGTTTCTTCCTGGATACGTTTCCTTATTGTCTTGCAAATTTCTAAATTTTTCACTTCGTTAGCATACTTTACTGTATGCTCCAATGACCGTCGTTTTTTCATTAGACACATTTTTTTAAAGGCTTTTAATTCTTCAGACTGCAATGTTGGTGTTGTTCGAGATCTGGCTGTTGTAAAAAGTTATTAGTGATTTCTTCATTTTGTTCTGTTATATATATCCTAAAGATTTCTTAATTTCGCAAAGACATTTGAAAGTGAAAGTTCAAATTCTGTTATTTTCTTCTTCTTCTTCTCAGTGATGACTTTGACGTTTTTGGAGAGATACATCACATCCTGCTGCTTTCTTTACGGCAGTTTATCTTAACTTTAACTCTTGCCATTCTCTGGTCACTTCCGACTTTGAAATTATTAAGAACTGTACAGTCACTGAATACACTTTCGTTATTGAACCAAACATATTCAATCTCGCTTTTGTTTTTCTCCAGACTTTTCACTGTCCGTCAAGCGCAGATAAAGTGGGCAGGTGGGAAGATCCCCGACTTGAGCTCTGGGGTTATACCATGGAATGTGAAAATAAAAGTACCGGATACGTGGCTAAAATTATAGGAAACAAATCGCCCCCCCACCCGAAAGATTTCTGGATCTACCCTTTCACTCCATTTCCTATTCGCTTTCTTTTCCTAAAAAGAGTTCAAAAGTCAATCGTTGAGTCTCCTCTTGAATCTCTATTACCACTGTCATATAGGCCCGTTTCGCATTCACTGTTTTTCGAATTTTGGCATTAAAGTCCCCCATTAAAATTTTAAAGTAGCAATTAATTCTCTTCATTTTGGAAGTGTGCCAAATCATATGTCTACTGATTAGTGCGTAGGCTTTTATAATTTGATTCTATAATTGGTTTTTCTTTTATTTTCACACTTCTTTTATTTTCACACTTCTTTCATTTTTACACCATTCTTCATCGTTTACATTTTCACATCCTTCTTCATTGTTCACATTTTCACATCAAACTTTAATTCCTCTTCATATGTTTATTTAAGATCACACATCTCCATTATGTGTTTACTTAAGGTCAGACTTAATAAAAATCAAACCTATCTAGATGAACTTAAAGCTTACGTTCTTTGTAATTGGTCCACTGAGTACCTTATTAATTTTGATGATGTGTCAAGTATTGTATAATTTTCGGTGATGAAAAAGCTGTAATTTGGGAAGTCTTACCAAAACCAAATATAAATATGGGCTAAAGAATTACCCTTTCTTTTTGCCCTATGCATATTACTTCGTATTGTTAGAGGATTTCACATTTAAATACTATTCAATCTCTCTGATGAAACGATTCATTAAATCTCTCTGAAGAAACCACTTCAATATCCGATGATATGATTTCAATATCCGATGATATGATTTCAATATCCGATGATATGATTTCAATATCCGATGATATGATTTCAATATCTGATGATATGATTTCAATATCCCATGATATGATTTCAATATCCCATGATATGTGATTTCAATATCCGATGATATGTGATTTCAATATCCAATGATATGATTTAAATTCTCTAAGGGTGCGATTCAATATCTCTGGTGATATCATTCAATCTGTATGATACGATTAAATCTCTGTAGTACGAATCAATCTCTGTGATGAGATTCAACCTCTATGATAGATTCAATCTCTCCAATGATACGATTCAATCTCTCTAATGATACGATTAAATCTCTCTAATGATACGATTCAATCTCTCTAATGATACGATTCAATTTCCCTAATGATACGATTCAAACTCTGACAAAATATTGCCGATTTTAGTAATTCAATTACAAAATTCTTGAACCAAACTTTCTGCGTTCCATCCGATACGAAAGGAGGAAATTTTGAGCGATATACATGTATTTTATCTGATAAGATTAAATTCATTTAGAAATGAATAGCAAATGCATTGTATACTTCATTTTTCAAGTGTCTGTCTGTGTGCGACAGCAGAATCATTAAGTGCAATAGAAGGGGAGATCAGAACCCTTCTGGTTGTTAAAACTAAACCTATCTTATGTAAAATAGGATCCTCAGGGTGTAATACGAAAGAGAGGACTTCACGCTTTATGCCGCCGAGATTAATTACTGAATATCGTAAATTCCGCCCACTTATTAAGGTTCATTATTTTAATATATATCGCTTTCTTGAATATTTATAGTTAGGGGCTTAAAAATACAGGAGTTCAGTACATCAGTCTAATTGCTGCGCAGACATGGATTCAAACAGCAGTATGATTAATTTATATTAATTTTACTAATTATTTTAAGTATTAATTAATGTTAATGTTCTTAATGCCAATTAGTGGTTTAAATGCAAACCAATTCGGACTAAATAAAGTTAGCCAAAAAATTATAACATCATTAGAGAATCTAAGACGCATCCAACGTTCATTAGTTGCAAAAAAGGTTCCAGGATGGTTTAGACATAATATCTTAGGTAAGTAGCGATTATATTGGATTATCCGGAAAGTTCTTTCCGATTTTTGGTAGGTAGCGTAAGGACAGGTCTGAATATATCAGAACGATTAAAAACAAATGGCATGCGTAAACATCGTAAAAGAAGGTACTTCAGGCATATTTGGCAAAAAAATTGTTTACGATACGTTAATTTTTGTCATATTTATATACCTCCTTTGAATATGGGAGAAAACTAAGTTCATTTTAGGCATTTAATGCTTTTCTTTTACCGGAAAGGCAAAAATGCCACACAAGCAGCAAACAAGATATGCGCTGTTTTTGGCGAAGGTGCTGTAGCTGAAAGAACTGTGCAGAAGTGGTTTGCTAGGTTTAAAGCTGGTGATTTCATCCAAAGAAGGTGATACTCTGTGTCTAGTAGGATTGGAAAGGGATCCTGTATTATGAGCTTTTACCAAACAACGAGACGATAAATTCAGAGAAGTATTGTTCCCAGTTAGACGAATTAAAGACAGCAATTGAATAAAAACGTCCAGAAATAGCGAATCGGAAGGGCGTCGTGTTTCAACACGACAATGCGCGGCCTCATGTGTCTTTGATAGCTCGACAAAAGTTGTTGGAGCTCGGTTGGGATGTTCTACCCCATCCACCATACCTCTCGCCCTCTGATTACCACCTATTTCGGTCATTACAAAATTCCCTTGATGGAAAAAACTTCAACTCTTTGGTCCAGATAAAAAATCACGTAGAAAAGTTTTTCGCTGAAAGATTACCTGAGAGATTCTGGAAGAAAGGAATTTTCAAGTTGCCTGAAAGATGGAGAAAGGTTGTAGAACAGAATGGCACCTATATGATTTATTAAATGTATACTAAAATTTAAATCTGCGTTTCAATTTTCCTTCAAAATCGGCACGAACTTTCCAGACAACCCAATACTATACGTACAAGCTGTGACAATGAATCACAACTTCCAATATGTCATCTATGCGCTCTGTATTTAGCATGCATCCAATAGGCTTCATGTGTCGAATAGATTCAATAAGCAATATATGTCGAATATATTCAATAGGAAATATATATGTCGTATATATTCAGTAAGCATTATACATTAAGTTAATATTATACCAATATGCATGTATTTAATAATAAATCGCATGCATCAGTATGCTTCATGTGTCATTTCATATACATATCCTATGCTCTCTATAACGCGGAACGTCGTTACATGTAATGCGCATTTTGTAATTCTTCGTGAGGTCTTGGAATATGTAGCTTAATAAAAACACATTTAATATTAATCGTTGAAAAAATATAAAATAAGAAATTTTTTTTCAGTTTCTCAAAAAAAACAAACCTAAAAAAACCGATTATATATGATATGTGAAAATAATCGTTTGTGTTCATCGTTTTGGGTGTCCCACTGGTTATGATCAGACCTCGAGCCCGCTGGATTAGGAGCGACTCCTATTTACCTTGACTGTATGTTAAGGTGTCGTGGTTCAAGGCAGGGGCGAACTGGGCCTCCGCCCCAAATGGGCTATAGGACTGGTGTCTTCGAATGGACAAGGACCCGCACCCTTTAAGAGGTCCCAGTTCGCCCCTGGTTCAAAGGTCACATTAAAACGACATTCTTGTCCAAATGACCCATAGCGCCCTCTTCGAACGTAAAATACACGACAAATATATTTCCATCATATGTCTTAGTAATTGTCAAATTGCAAATCATTATTTAAATTTAAGGGCACCGCGTTATTGATACTTAAACTTTGCGAGAGCACCAGTTAAACATTAGCTTAAACGATTTCTGGTTCCGGGAGTCCATCGTAAATTAAACGTAACTTATAATTTGTTCGAGCAGACTTGACGTCCGATCCCGTTACCAGACGGGTTAGTCCATTGCAGTTTAGGGAAGGGCGTCTTGCCGTAACTGGTTTTTCCCGCGCAAAAAAACAGTGCGGGCAAGACTCTCGTTACCCGTCTGGTAACGGTATCGGGCGACAACTGAGCGCGAACGCACTATAGTTACCTGAGATTAGTTAATGTGTCAGTTGGTTATTTGATTAATTTTTTTTCAGTGTTTAGATCAGTGGTCCTCAAACATTTTATCCCTCAAAAACCGTTTCTTACCATGCGCTTAGCTACAGAAACCGTTTCTTACCATGCTCTTAGCCACAGAACCCGTTTCCTACAATGCACTTAGCCACAGAATCCGTTTCTTACCATGCATTTAGCCACAGAATCCGTTTCTTACCATGCACTTAGCCACAGAATCCGTTTCTTACCATGCACTTAGCCACAGAATCCCTTTCTTACCATGCGCTTAGCCACAGAACCCTGCTATAAATATTTTAGGTAATTTTAAAAAGCTACCATTCGTTACTGCTTGGAGAAAAACATACAACTAAACAATGAATATGCCAGGGTAAGTACATACTACTAATTTGGCGCAGTATAGCCCAGATGCTCTTGCGCCATAAAAAAGCCAAACAAACATACTACTTGTCCGTTGTTGCTGGATGTTGGTTATGATTACAAACCCTACCTATGTGGCTGCCATGTGGAACATTTCCAGAAAATTTGAAAATTCTGCAATTTTCGGGGATGTTTAACAAATTGCTTACGGAACCCTTGGAAGGTTGTCGAGGCACCCTGGAGTTCCGTGAAACTCACTTTGAGAAACGCTGATCCAGACGATTAAACTCAGAAGCAGAGAGCGTTGGCGTACAGAAGACGGGGGGTTAGCTGATGTTATGCAAAGTGCGAAGACGGGAGGGAAATGAGTACTGTTTTAATAATTTATACCGTATCTTAGTCAATTTATCTTGACTATAGTATATTATGATCAATGCATGTCAGTTTGTGTCATAATATTACTATTTATTGATATGTTTCTATATAATTATTGTGAAATAATATCCTTAATTTTGTCATTTATTGATGGTTGCTTTATTTTAAAAATTTGCAAATTATGCTGACATATCTTGTGATTTGTATTTCCGCCTTCGTATAAGAATTTTTCAGGTATGAATAACTGTAAGCAATAACCTTACTCATAGGGCATTGATATATAAGCATATTAAGGAAAACCTCACTCTGCTTGAAAATATAAACTCGAAAAAACATTTAAGAGGTATTTATTTTTTACTTTCCAGTTTGATTAACGTTTAGTAATTATTGCGCTAATTACAAGATATTTATTGTATTAATTACTGAAGTAATTCTGTTAAAATCGAGTTAAAAACAATGAGTTTTGCCAGTAAACAACTTCCAATAATAATTGATGCTTTCTTCACATTTCAGTTTACCTAAAAAAATTTATGATTAGTCTTAATTAGTTAAAAATTAAGATTAAAGGACACTCTAAATTCCTTCAAGAAAATGACAGCAGCTCAGTGTATAAAAACAAACAAACAGTTTTTCGAAATGATTATTAAGGCCTCTTTTTATAGAACCACCCACCTGAGTTCCTGGAGAAATTCGTTTGATCTTTCAGATACGAAAATATATTTAGTTTCCTCCGACGCCTTGTCTTTTTTGTGAAAGGCTGTTAAGTGGAAAGACGAACAGACTAATTGGGATTACTTATAATATTTATTTAAAGCTCTGAACGTTTGTATTCTGTGTCGTAAGTCTTTCGTGTCTTTCGTGTTTCCTGTGTCGTGTGTCGTATCTCTTAATAATTTCTCTTCTGAAATTAGTGTGAAAACCCATCCGCTAAATATTAGCGATAGTTCAATTGTTAAAGCATAGGACATGTAAAGCGAGGATTGGTGTTTGCTTGACTTAACAATCTGTGGTCTCTTTCTCTTGCCTATTACATTGACGGCTTTATGAAGTTGAAGCTATGTACGTGGAATTGAAAGATGAAATAGAATTTCGTCTAGACATAATATGTATTTTGCATTTTAATTCACTTAAATAGTCCCCGTTTTATTTTTACATTGAATTGTGAACGTCTACAGTTACTCGAAAAACATTTATTCAATAATCTGAGTTATGGAAATAGCGAAATTTGCTCAAGCAAAAATCTTGAAAATTCTTCAAAACCACTACTATTTGCGGAAGTGTAAGAATTTGCTAAAGTGTTGTTAAAATCTTTCAGAATAATGGATATTGCAAAGGCAATTGGAACTTGGAAAAATTAATAAGGTGTTCTAAAGTACTCGAATTTCTAGAAAGAACAAGAGCAGCTTAAAGAAATAGTGGAATTTTCAGCAGCATTTCGATTTTAAAAAAGGGTAGTTTCATAAAGGCAATGAGAATTTGCAGAGAGTATTCTGTTTTGCAGAAGCAACATGTTGCGCAAAGCTATTGGACTTTTCAGAAAGCGTAAAAAAATGTACTAAATTAATAAAATTCACAGAAGAAGTCGAAAAATATAACAAAGTAGTAGAGTTCACAGAAACAGTGGAAAAATAAACCAAAATAATAAAATTTGAAAACGCATTGAATTTTGTAAGGGCTGTTAAAGATATCAGCGTTATAATTTATAGAAGTGGTGAAAAAACTTAGAGAAACGATGTAATGTAGAAAAGAAGTTGAAGTAACATAGAGAAAAAACAGATTAGTCCCTAAAAGGGCATAATGCATAAAAAGGAGCATATGCGTGCGGTAGCTAGGGGAGACGATTCAAGCCAGTTGGCTGAACATGTCTTCAGGGAGGGTCACGAACCAGATTGGCATTCGATGAAAATATTACATCAGAATGTGACGAATCTGGGGAGTAGACTTTTTCTGGAATCATGGGAAACCTACGGTTTGAGGAGTCGTGCAATAAACATCGCAAAACCTCTACCAGAACCTTACAGGATTTTTGCAAAACCTCGAGTTGTGGATAATAATCTGATGTCGTTAGATACGGGGGTTTCCATGGCGAGGGTTTCCTCACCCGGAACTATCCCGTGCCAAGATGGGGATTCCCAACATGCGGGTATATAAGCTTAGGACTTTCACGAACTCTTCATTCTGCCTTCACTTGACAAAGGGAGCAGTTGGCTCCCGAAACGTCGTGTTTTTAAACCTTACGCCAGTGTCGAAATAACTGTTTGTTATGGAATCTCCTGGTGAAGCTCTGTATTGCTTCGGGAATGAATGTAAACACGGGAGTGTGTTGCCATTCTTCGGAAACGTTTTTACAGAAAAAGAAATTCCACGCGTGAATGTTAGGAACTGGTGTGGAAATGGTTTCTTTTAACTCATTCTTTTGTCAAAATGTCATTGAGACTTAATAATTAAATTATTGTATGCTAAAAAAAGTCCTTTTCTAAAGTTTTTAATTAATATCGTGCGTAGTAGTGTCATTGTTCGTTAATTATGCACATGTAGATTTATTGGTTTAGGAAGTATTATTATATTATATATCAAATATTCGTAGAAAATTCAATTATGGGAAAATATTTCTTCAACCAAATGTATTATAAACGTTATTTTAACAATTAATAGTAAATAGGTCTTCTATTTATATAATTCAACAATGAAAAAAAAACACTTTTATAAATAACATAGCTTATACTAAAACATTTCCGTAAAAGTTATATTCCAATACTTTCATTCTTTCAAAACTTACCCGTGTAAAATTTTAAAAAAACATCAACGACTCTTGTATTTAAATAACAAACTTATTCGCTTTTTAATTTAGAGTGAGTTTGTGGTTCCGTGCGCAAGGATATCTGTGCTGATACTTAGTCTTCCGAGGGATCGGAACCTTTCTTGCCTAAGGCAATGCTTCTTCACGTCTGCTCCAACTTCGAGGTTCCGCGACAATCATTCAGGAGTTCTTCAGGCAATTTGTAAAACCTCGCTGAAGTTTTTAAAGAAGCCGTAAATTCTGTAATCTTTCCCTACAACAACAACCCCATGAATAACTTAATCAACCGCAACTAATATCTGGCAGCAATAGAAAAGTGTTTTCCAGGGTCGACGAGAGGAAGGGCAGTAACGGCTGCAGCCCTGGGGCCGGAGGAAATTTAGGGGCCCCGCATTGGCAAGGACCTATGCCCGGTCTCACCTACTACTCGGAAGGCCGGAAAAAATTGTTCTCTAAATCCAGATTAATAAGATTTTGTACATTTTTAATGTACAGTTTTTTAATTATACTTCATTAGCCTGTCTCGATTATTAAAAAAATAATAATAACAACCAGTAGCTTACGTTAGTTTCTTTTTTCAGCAGTGATCTTGTAAAATAAGTAATAAGTAAGTACAAAAAGCGCGTTCTTATCTTTTACTTTTTATTCATTTGGGGTTCAACAACCCCTTTCCCAAAAAAAGAAAAAATATCCATGCTGCTGCTGTCCAGGGAAGGGGTCATGGGGGCCCGTCGAATTGAGCTTTGGGGCCCGCGTTAGCTCTTGGCGCCCCTGCGGTTACCTACTCATATTTTTATTCTTACTTATTGCTTATTGTTATGTCTAAACACTGATAATAAGTAAGAACCTTTCAATGCTTTCCTTGAATAAAATTTTAGTGGGGTTCTGTGGCTAGGTATGTATGTATGGTGGTGATAAAAGTGTTCCACAGGATAAAGGTTTGAAAAACCCTGACCTATGGAACCCTTTTATCATCATCATCATCATACACATCTAGCTACAGAACCACCACATCCTAGACTACGATGGAACAAAAGAAAGCACATGTTTTCTGATATTATCAGAATGGAACAAAAAGCACCATGTTCTCCGCCATCAGGATGGAAATAGCATGTTCTCCGATACTATCAGGATGGAACAAAAGAAAGCACATGCTGCTCCAGATAGTATTATCAGGATGGAACAAAGAAAGCACATGTTCTCCGATACCATCCAGGATGGAACAAAAGAAAGCACATGTTCTCCGATACTATCAGGATGGAACAAAAGAAAGCACATGTTCTGGATACTATCAGGATGGAACAAAAGAAAGCACACGTTCTCCGATACTATCAGGATGGAACAAAAGAAAGCACATGTTCTCCGTGATGGAACAAAAGAAAGCACACGTTCTCCGATACTATCAGAATGGAACTGCATATAACGACATGATGGACAAATGCCACTACAGGGCTTCGGTTAGAAATTCGAAAGAATATCGTTGAACTCCATCAATACGTTCGAATTCGGCTTAAAGTATAAACGAATATAAAATAAATTATGTGTATATTATGCCACATGAAATTATTAAAACCCTATATAAAAACGGATTTGTATAATTCTATAATTTGTAACATTTCTAGGTTTCGAGATCTATATTTATAGCCATATATATATACATCCGCATTTCTTATTCGTTTTCTTGCTTTTGAAATATGCTAAATGCAGGCTTTTCGATGTCTTGAATAATTCATGATTAGAATAAATCCTTTCGTCACCCACCATTTTTTCAGCTTACTCAGCATATTCTCACTTCTCGATAAGTATAAGTAGAATTACAAAAAACTCTTTATGCCCTTGATGATGTTAGTTTTGTGAATAAATTTAGGCGGGGCGTTTGTAAGCAAGTGTTACTGATGCAACTCGCGTTATGCATTATATAAACAGTGAATTTCATTTTTCATTTTATTTATTTAATTTATTTCCTTTTTTAAAAGAAAAACGAATTGCAGTTTGCCATGCAAAGTTACTAAAAAACTGACGAATAGAAGATTCGAAAGCTTAATATGTGGCTTTCTACAAACCTTCTCTAATAATTGAATACGGGAAAATTTTCTCATCCTATCAAATGAATAATATTACATGATTTATTTTTTTTATATATAATATATTATTACTCTTCACAGGGTTATAGCACAATTGCCAAATGGTCGGCCCTCAGAGCCACCGGGGCGTATTATTATTATTATTATTATTATTATTATGTAAATTGCTCGCAAAGAAAAGAATTCAAAAAGAAAAGAAGAAAGGATTCGTCAGATTTTCATCTGACTACCCGACTTCCAATTACAAATTCGCAATTCATATTATCTTCCAGAGTTTAAAGTGAAAACGTATTATTTACATATTAATCCAATATTATTATTGGGGAAGGAAAGCTTTATACGTTTTAGATATTCTAAAACAAATCGTACCTAAAACGATATTTTGATTTAACTGGCTTTTTGACTTTTTTTAATGTTTTTGGTACCAATGCCAATGTTGGATTCAACTAGAGATGTTGAATCTCTGGATGATGATCAGATGGTGAGTCAATAGACTCACCATAAGGTTTGTGGATAGTAACAAAGAAAAAGGCATCAACCTGGACATGAGCTGAACCACAGACTTCTTGGTTGACCATCAAGTGTCTTACCAACTAGACCACGGAAACCCAGTAGAAAATTCCTCATCTTCTTATTTATGCTTTTCATAATATTGCTACTTTTCTCAGGAATACAGCACAATTAACAAAGGAATTGTTTAACACACAACGTCTTCGGAATAGTGTTTTGTAATTTTCCTTGAGTGGGGTGGGATTAATAAAGTTTTGAATATTATGAGACTCAAAATTGGGTCACTTAAAAACACATTACACATCAAAATCATCAAAAAATTTCATTTATCCTGTCTGGAAAATCGTGAATCTCTCGGAGGTGTTTTATATAATAAATTTCTTTGGTAATTGAGTAATAATATCGGGGGGAAAGTGAGAATTTTGAGTTATTACTCGTGAGAAGAGTCATAATATCAAGGGAAAGAACTGGTACGGTAGTCAAAAGTGCATATTTTCACATTGAACTTCCAATCGCAGAATTTTCACTTGGATTCAGATCCTGCTTTAAGAAGCAATTTATTGAATTAAAAACCATAATATTGATTTTTTTAACTTCCAATAAAGCTGTTGTCATGTGACAAATTTAAGCATGTTATTAGATTCTGTAAGAGATGAGCTTGTTGAAGATAACAAATGTGCACAGGTTGACACATAAGTTTTCCCAATTTTAATGGACTCCTCCTCAATGAATGATGGTGTAATTTCAATGTTGACCGATAAAGTACGAAGTTTCTCATACTTGGAACATGAATTTCTCATTTGCATGTGATTAGTATAGATGTAATTGCATAGTTGATTCAGAATTTTTGTAAATTTTACCTTAACCATAATATCATACCTTGAGGACACGCGATTACTTACGAATAATCTTCAATTTATAATTTCCTATTCTTTACTTTATATGAGCGCTTTATTGGGTCGAGTATATATCATGCTTCCTAGAATTTGGCGATTTGTATTCACCGTTTTTCGTATTTTCAATAGTTTTTTGGGCAAGCATGTCTTACGTTTTCAATCTTTCATCTTTAAAATAAATTTTTTTATCAGTTTGAAGAAGAAGAAGAGAACTATTTAATGGAAGTGTCATAAGCTCCTCTTGTGTTATGTGCGTATGTATATCCGTACGTGGGCGTGCGTGCGTCTGAAAAAGTATGAGCTTGCAACCAGATTGTATAGTACTCTTGTTGCAATCTCGTAAATTCTTCAGGTAAGTATACACGGACGCACATACACACACGAATGCAACCACATACAGTGACAGCATAATAGATAGAATCATCATTTAATCGATTTATATCGATGCTTTCTGAATCTCTCTATCAAATATTCTAAAGCAAATTGCTTTATTGCGCACGTGCCTTTTATTGCTTTCCTCCATCCTGCACATATATTCCTTACATTATGAACCGGTTTTTCTACAGTGCTTTCGTAGTACGAAAAGTATATATAGATAGTAAGAAAAATAGATAGGCAGCTTAGTGTACATGGAGGGATGTATGGATGATATAAAGCAAGTAAAAATTTCTTACATATGCATATCTTTCTGGTATTACTTTTTTATCTTGTGCATGCTTACGTTGCTTCTTGACAAGCGTATAATTCCTATCATTCATTTCGTTAGCAAATAGTTGAATATGCACATAACAGAACGATAAATTATTTTAATCTTTTAATTGGCTATTCCATTTTTACTTTAACAAGTACAGGTGCTTAAACGATAACGTTATATATCTTATAAGTAAAGTAATTTTTGACAATGTTTGAAGGATCGTGGTTTAGTCGCTTTGAAAACAAAATTAAAAAAAGTTGATCTCCTTATTTCTCAGAATATTGAATTATGAAAGAATGGAACTCCTGGAATATATTTTAGAACTACGTTTATTTTTATTAGCGTTACTCAGGAGCAAACACAGACTTTCATTTTGGGGGGGTCAAGGACAGAATTTGCAATGGTCTTGGAATAACACCCTTCATTTATCATGAAAGTTGGAATTTTTACAGTGAAAAAATATATTTTGGGGGATCATGAGCCCTGTAACCTTCTCCTGTGTCCGCCTCTAGCTTTGCTTAGCATGCATAATTTATAAATAAAAAATGTAGTTCCTGTTTAACGAAGAGGTTTTAATAGTTTATTTTTAACATTAGAGATTTTGAGACAAAATTAAAATGCAAATTTTAATTTTGGAACAATTTAGCAAATTTAAATTTTAAATCTGGAACCTTTGCTTTAAAGCTATTTTCGCAGTCAGGGAATAGAAAAGCCCATTTCGCAGGTTGCTGTTCCGCAAACGATCTTCCGCGAAATTTGGCAGACACTGCCAGTTTGAGGAACTGAAACTCGTCATTCATGGCCTCTCCTCCGTGTTTAAGGCGTTAATCGATGCTTTAGCATAATGGATGGAATAGAATTTGTGATCTAACCAGTTGCTCAACGCTTGTGTTCAGAAATTGCTGTAATTTGCACAATAAATTTCCCTTGTAGGTGAGAATTCTTCGAAAATCTTCACTGAAAATGTTAAATATATTTATAACAATTCACATAGGTTTAAGAAGAGATGAGTTGTTTATCTGTACAGTTTTAAACCCGAAGCTTATACATACGAGTTATGTAGTCAAACCCGTTTATGAGGAAGATAAAGTGAGCTTTGAAATTATTCAACATACATGAATTTCGATGTATGCAGACCATAGTTGATGTAGACCACAGTTGATGAAGATTACGAAGTCTAAGGGACGCGGACATTTTTGAATATAGAATGTGAACCTAAGTTAGACGAAAAACACAGAACTAACACAGTTAAATTTTTAATGAATGACTGAGCTGTACTGTTTTAGTATTCTGTGTTCGATTAAATTAGTATTTTGTGGTAAAGGCAATTTATAAATCACTGTATGAAGACTGCAGTTGCATTACTACCACTACCAATTATAGGTAGAACTATCTATTATACATGGACTTCCAATCATTCCTTATACATAAACCATAAATTATGCATTATCAATTATAGAGAAATATATGAAACAAGCTTAGTCTATGCACATGCATATAAATAGCTTACATTTCATATCATTTTTTATTTTAGTGGAGTTAAGATGAAAAGCCTTCTCTAAAAATTTCTTTGACATCATCGATACAGCGATCCGCATAACAGACTTTGTTGACAGGAATGATAAATTACCGCGAGCGGTTTAGAACAGCTTTTGATGGTTCGTCTATTCATAAGAAATGAAATACAAGTTATAAAAAAACTGTCGAAGCTGTTTTTCAACAGTTTGTAAGTTGTTTTTTTTCTGTCAAGTGGCTCATCATTTTTCTGTTTTCTGCTGCGTAATAATTAATGATCTCTATTTGTATTTGTTTAAAGCTGTTCTCGTACACAAGATAGCAAGAAATTGATGATTTTATAAAATTATTTAAGCTAAAGCAATATATATGAACATTGCAAGCTTTGTACATATAGATTTTTCGCAGAAAGTTGACAGAGGGTACTGTTAGAATTCACGGGAGCTGACGTCACAAACGGGCTAGTTCATTACAGCAGAGGGGAGGACGTCATTTCAGAACTGGTTTTTGTGAACGTTTGTCTGCGTCAAAAACCAGTTCTCAAATGGCGTCCTCCCCTAATGAATTAGCACGTTTGTGACATCAGCTCCCGTTAATTCTAACGATACAATCGGTTAACTTTCCACGAACGAAATATAGTTCCTTAATATACTATCTGTATTAAAAATATATAAAATTATAACAAGCTATCTTGAACGCGTCAGGAAAATACCGTTCCTTGAAATGAGTAGTAGAATTACTCGCTGACAAAGGAAGGAAAACTTTTGGGAAAAGTACAACTAAGATCACTCATATCGTACTTTTAACTTCTATATGCGAAAACAATTGTTTATAATTGTTTAAATTAATTTGATACATCGCCAAACTTCTAGTTCGACAACGCAAAAGCAGGTTAATTTAACTCGTTCATCCACTGATCTAAAAGAAAAAGACAATTTATGAAGAGACCCTGAAGAAGCATTCTTCAATTTGAAAAGCTCGTAAAGCCAATATAAAGCCGTAATGCGTTATTTTCAATTTATTTTTAAGAAAGGCTTGTGTCCGCTTGTGCCTTTAATGTGAAAAACTTACCAACACGCTCTCTTGACAATAAGCTCTCTGTTGTCGTTCTCCAAAAAGTGCCGCCCGCAGGCTTATGCTTCGTGTACTGGCTTAGAAAACTGCTACTGGGAGAACGCGTGTGTTTGTCGAGACTGAATAGTTCCTGATTTACGAAAAAAGAGAAAATAACTTTTCAAAACTTAAATTATCTATCCTTCAATTGTGAATTTTTTAAAAATAGAAAGAGGGACAACGTCCGTAGAAATATAAAATTATAAGTTACATTTATGTTAGAGAAACTAGAGGCAAGAGTAGGCAAGATTTAAATTTTTTGTTTCTACTCTATAACACTTAGTGAAACGATTTGTTTTCTGCATATTTAAAACTTTTTTGGTTTTTTAAATAAATATGCACAATTACGAGAAAGTATTTTTTCTCTGTATAAATAGTGTAAGAAGAAGATATGAGAAATGTTATTCTTACCCCAGTTTTGGGGTACGAGTACGCTGTATTTGAACGACTATAGTAACACGCAAAATTTCTGTTTTTTAGCTTCCTTGTGGACCTTTTCTTTTTGTTTATCTTCTGTTATTTTAATGGCGATGAAATCAAAATCTGAGATTTTAAAATTCTCTCCACTTTTTGTTTAACACTGACTCCTTACTCAATAGTCTAATTTCAATAAGTAAAACGTATCTCGGAGTGATGTTATTTGTACAAGTTCCTGGATTCCGAGATGGATCTTGGTCAAAGAGTCTAGAGGTTGATGGAGATTCTAGATCGTATAGGTTAGAGATCAATGTAAATTCCGGATCTTAAAGGCCAGAGATCAATGACACTGCTAGATCTTGGAAAACACTTGTTGATTGCAAGGACTGAAGACCGCTAGTTGATTCATGTGGATCGTAGCTGATTAGCCGACTTTGTGTTTTGACTCTGGCTTTTCTTCCATCACGGTTGATGGAAGAAAATCATCAGGTGTGAATACATTTTTGTTTGAGAGGCCATATCCTATATTATCTGAATGCTTGTCCAGCAGTTCCTGCATTTGTTGCCCTAGCATATACTGATTCAAAGGTTTGGACCACTCGGAACTTGGTGATTTGTCTTCTTGAGTGCGTTACCATCACGTTATCTGCACATGATATGTAAGTGCAGCGTACTCTTGCCCCACAAATTCTGCGTGCTTTTACCCCAGGCAGTGATTTTTAACACAAACGATTACTTTACTGCAATACTTTACCTTGGTTTGGTACTACGAGCTACAG
This sequence comes from Dysdera silvatica, assembly GCA_006491805.2. Classification (NCBI taxonomy): domain Eukaryota; kingdom Metazoa; phylum Arthropoda; class Arachnida; order Araneae; family Dysderidae; genus Dysdera; species Dysdera silvatica. The sequence goes on along the minus strand of QLNU02014802.1, from coordinate 107,767,668 downwards.
ATTATTAACATTCAAGTATTTCATCCTTATCCCATTGTATGCTTACTAGTATATTTATATAGCGTGCAAAAACATGCAAATTTTTCCAAAATAGTATCAACATTAAAAATACGTAAATATTGTAATAATTTAATAGAAATAAAATACAGGGTACCAGGGAGGAAATTACATAAAAAGGTTAAACACTGGTAAAATAGCAATGAAAAAGATCACTCAAGCTTTCGGACGTATCAGCAGCAGTCCTTCATCAGGAGTAATGATGAAGGACTAATAGATAGACGTATACTCCTGATGAAGGACTGCTGCTGATGCGTCCGAAAGCTTGAGTGATCTTTTTCATTGCTATTTTACCAGTGTTTAACCTTTTTACGTAGTAATAATTTAAGATGATTTCAAACGATCATTGTTGTGAATGATGGCGCCCATAACAGCTTTTCCTCGTTAATAGCCCAGGATTTCCAAATGTATATGGTCTATGGAAAAATAACATATAGTACTCTTGCCCCGCGCCCACTCTTCCCCCTACTTACTCTATAGTTAGAAAAAATTAATATTCATGGAAATTTATTAGCGTCAATGAAAGTACTGTTAAATATTTTGGTGCAGAAGGTAAGTAGTTTCAGATATGTATGTTTGTGTGTGCGTGTATCTGTTCGTCCGTTCTTCTATTTTTTTCCTACTAGCCATTTACCTAAGAAATCTAGTAGACCTCTTTGTGGAAGGTCTTCCAGCTTTTAAGCTGGAAGCCTAGAGGGAAAAAATTAATGGAGAATATTATAATTAGCTGCACTCAACTGGTGACATCGTTATTTTTTCGACGAATTCTTCAGATCTTGATGCACGATTTCTAAACGAGAAATGAAGAAACGGGACTCAAAACAAAACTGCAAAAGACTAAAATTAAGTTCAAGAATTTTACAGAGAAAGCAAAAATATATCTTGGAAACATTGGACTAAATATTACTTACGCTTACATTCCTCTGGACTAAGATATATATATATATCAATTGAAGGCAACCTCATAGTAAAACCTTCATAGTTCATGTGAAAAAACAATTTGATCCTAAAAAGAAATTCGTCCTGGTGTCTTAAATTAACATTTCACGAACAATATCGCATTACCTTCCCTCACGCATGAATCAGAAACCCAAAGTTCAATGAAATAAACAATACAGAAATTCCGAATAACCGAAATAAGCATACAAAGGCTAATTCTTCTAACACCTAGTAATAGTGATCGACAAAGAAATACTTGAGTAAGAGGATAAAGGAGCTTTAATCAGACCCAAGAAACGTCCTCAGAGACGATTGGTGGATAAAAAAAAAAAATAGGCCTTAGTAACGTAACAGATTACTCGGACCTATGTATAGAGACCTTTATCCAGCAATAGGCAAGCAATGGTTGAATATAACTTTGTGTCAAGATTATTTCTTACTTCAAGTGATTTATCATTACGCAATAGTTACGTCGTCACTGCTACAACCATCTAGTTAGGCACTAACTTAATATTAGGCATTATTTCCATTGTTGTTTTTGGTAAAGTAAAATATACAATAATAAAGAGTTGTATTAATACTTGCTGTGGAAATGCGTACA
>QLNU02014802.1:107675679-107765971 GCA_006491805.2 Dysdera silvatica | reverse complement strand
TTTAGAATTATTTCTAGCTTCTTACAATGAATAATTTTATAGTATCCCCTTCTAAAAAGTGTTATCCTTATTATCTGTAAACGGCGTGACAATCAGGCATTGTTAAACAGCTGGCTTTTCAAAAGCCCTTTTGTTAGTTGGCAAATAGAATAGAAACGAGGGGAATTCAATATTAAACAGTTTCTATTCAAAGGTTCGCAGACCTATTTTGTAAGATTGCTGCAAATTTGCTTGTAAACTGTTTTGTCAGCGAATTTTGAACAACACCAATGTTCAATCTCTTTATCAGATGCAAAAAAGATTTTATCCCCTAAGATGGTAAATGCAGTATCAGCGAAGAATAGAAATTAAATTAAATTTCAAGATCGTTGTAAGCAAAATTTTCCATAGGGTAAATTTGCAAATCTAAGATACTGGAAAAGTCAATTTTTAGAAATAGTTTCAGGGCATGAAAAGTCTCCTTCCATGAATTTAGATTCCCAACAGAAAATTTGCTTTGACGTTTATGAAAATATTAATGTCAAATATGAAATTTATTTGCCTGTCCAGATTAATCTATACGTTGCCAAAAATTTGCCTCCCCAGATTAATCTATACGTTGCCAAAAATTTGTCTCCCTCATGGCTTGTACACTCAATACAGGTTGTCTACAGTACAAGATTCGAACAGTTGTAAACAGACTAGGAATTATGTTGGGTATTGTATAACAATTCTCCCCAGTCGTACATCATACCATAATCGGCCGACAGACCCACTTGAGAAAGTTCCTCTAACACCTATGTATTCCTACCACCATCCTGTCCAATATCTTCCAAGCTGCATAAGGGAGTTCTTTTCCAGTAGCCATTTTCTCTTTCAGCATTAGTTACTATGTGGTGTACTCGTCTCTCCACATAATTAGGCCAGTTTCTTTCTTTTAGACTCCTCAACGGATTATGGCTTCCTACTTCTGAAACTGTTAACGAGTAATAGTGTATAATTAAAATTGGTAAATAATAAATGGTTTGTGAATTGCACCCTAATCCGCTTGTTACGGGAGCCAGCAACCCTGAACTACATCCTTCAAGTACGAGGGCGAATCAGAAAGTCTTTGCCCCTATTTTTTATTAACCAAAATAAGGTACATACAGGTAATTACAAATATACGTACTATTCTACGTACCTTACACTATTTTTCCACATAGTCCCCACACCGGTTCAGACATTTGTCCCATCGCAGCACTAAATTTGAGATGCCCCTGTGGTAGAATTCGTCCGGCTGACTGTGGAACCACCGTCGGACTGCTGTCTTGGCTTCATCGTTGCACGTGAATCGCTGTCCTGCCAGGAACTTCTTCAGCGGACCGAAAACGTGGAAATCACTAGGGGCGAGGTCCGGACTGTATGCAATCAGAACCGCCGACAAGCTCCGGTCATTTCACTGGGAGAGTCTGGACCACCCACCATACAGTCCGGACCTCGCCCCTAGTGATTTCCACGTTTTCGGTCCGCTGAAGAAGTTCCTGGCAGGACAGCGATTCACGTGCAACGATGAAGCCAAGACAGCAGGACGAATTCTACCACAGGGGCATCTTAAATTTAGTGCTGCGATGGGACAAATATCTGAACCGGTGTGGGGACTGTGTGAAAAAATAGTGTAAGGTACGTAGAATAGTACGTATATTTGTAATTACCTGTAGGTACCTTATTTTGGCTAATAAAAAATAGGGGCAAAGACTTTCTGATTTGCCATAGTACTAACAAGCCCCCCCTCCCCCTTCAAGCATTTAAAATTTGTCCCCAACCTCCCCTCTCAATTTTTGGAGCCCCATATTCTATTTCCACGTAGCCTTTTTCTTTCAAACAGAATTTATTATGCTGTTTTTCCATTCCTGGACATTCATGTCGCATTTCTACCTCCATTGGTCCCAGCTCACCACAGATTTCCAAACTGTATTTTGCTCCGAATACTTCGTGTGATTTCAGCTATCTGCTCTCTTTGGTTCACATGTCTTCACCACTTTTCATCAAAGACTTCTTACCCTCCCCCCGATCACCTTTTCCACATTCGATTAAGTTCTCTGATTTTAAAACTTAACTATTTTTTCAGTTTAAATTTCTTTTACCTCCTCATTCCATTTTCAATTCTTTAATTAATTTTTTCAGACTTTTCTGCCCACCGCTCAATGTAGAACTTTCTTAACCAAGACCTTTACCATCCCAAACCACCTTATACTCTTATCACAACATCACCCTCCTCCAGGGTTGTATCCATTTTACCCGACTAAAAAACCCGGGCGGTTTTTTTAATAAAACCCACAAAAAAAAACACTTCCATAATACTTTGTAAAAATTATTACAAGTATGTGCAAATTCATTTAGGGCATGCTGACAGTATCCCAAACTATATCACTACAATTCACCATAATGCACAAATTTCTTTGAACGTGATAAAATAGTTGAAAAAGGTCAGTTGAATTCTATATATCCTTCAATCAGATGATACAGATTTATTCTATGCTGTAGAATTATGGCTTCACTTAGCAAAAAGTTTGGAATCAGAACCTTACAAGGAAATTGTGTTGAAAAGAATGAACAAAGCTATTCAACCATTCCATTATTTAGCAAACATAATGATAATATATGCCCATGATAATATGCTTGGATAATATATATATATAGCCAAGCAGCATATATTAATCCAAGCAATAAATATATGATCGGTGGTCGGGGCATATCTAGATGGTTTATTCACTTTTTCCATGACCCCCCTTTCAAACCATTGAAGCACCTTTATTCAAATTTATGTTGTTTTATTCTGCCAAGGTGCTATGTCTTAACAAATAAATTAAATAAAAAGATAATAGACCTTCAGGTTTTCGTTAAATATTTCCGTGGGTTCCGTAATTAGGCGTGTCGTAAGGAAGGAGTTCCGTGAGCTAAAACGTTTGAAAGCCATTGTTCAGAGCAATAAAATACATCTTTTACATAATATTTGAAATGTAATAATCATTGCTTAAAAGATACTTTTGAATTTAAAATTTTATCACAATTTATAAACGTTCCACAACATGAAATGCTCCACTTCATACGAGAGATAAAATTGTCTGTTTGTAAATAACAACACTTTGTTTTTTGCTGTGTTAGGTAATCCATTTAAATTTGTCATTTATCAAAGTTAAGGAAAGCTCTTCTCAACGAGGATACTGGAACGTTCTGTTTCATAGCTAATGAGTGAAGACATCTGCGCTTTCAAAATGCTTTTGTGAAACTTCTCATGTGTTGATAAATAAAGACAACCACACGAAACATTCTCAAGTTATGCTGACAGTTTTTAAAGTCGCTCAGAATTATGTCGTTGCTTATGAACTCGTAATATTCGGGATGGAGAGTATCTTTCTAAGCTAGTTTCTAAATATGGTGTAGGTAAATGCGAATTAGTCTCACAGCGTGAAGAATTTGATGGTTTCCCAAGTGACGCGTAAATTTTGAAAACTTTAAAACCAGGCTCACATTAATTTCAGCCTAACTTTTAGCACCAATTAAGAAAGTTACAGTATCGGGCAAGCAACTTTGCTTTGCCTTCTCCGAATTTTCGAGGTGAAGATTTAATTTTTCACGAACTGTTAAATATATTTGATTCAAGACTTAGTCCCATTCATTACGGAAATGTTTGGCCAAACAGCTTTCCAAGTAATCAAATTACAAGCCTTGTTGGTCTTCAGTAATCAAATTATTTCTTAATGCCTGCTTATTATATCACTAATCTTCAACATTGCCGGAATAGAATTTAATTTCAACCATGCCTTTATCCAAAGAGGGGGGGGGGCGGAATTAGGGGCCGGTTACTCCGAAACTAAATTTTTAATGGGACTTGGCTACAGCCTTGCGTACTGTGATTTTATCGATGCATGCGGTAAAAATTTTTGAACCCCCCCTTGAAATTAAATCCTGGCTACGGTCTTGGTTTGTGTAGTTGCGTCATCTCTGTGGTCTAGTTTGAATTAGTTGCAGTTCACCTTTTGAAAATAGTGAAATGTTCTCCCTCTAAAACTAATGTGCATTGTGACTTTAATTACTGGAATACGGTGACTGTATTCCTGTCCTGTCAGTCTGACTTATTGAGAATTATATATATTGGGTTATCATTACTCCTGATGAAGGACTGCTGCTGACGCGTCCGAAACTTTAGGTGATCGTTCTCATTTGCTATTTGACCCGTGTTTAACCTTTAGTATGTAAATATTTTTATTGAAGTTAGGTTATTCAGAACACCTTGTAGCTTAAACTAATGTGCAGAATGGTTTCGAAGGAAATATATTTATATATATATAATATATATTCCAGTAATTAAAGTACCTACTAACAAATAACATAATAGTAAGAAGGAAATACAGGTAAGTACATAGTAATTAAGTAAGTAATATAATAAGAAATATAGTAAGAAGGAAATATATATATATATATGGTTTATACGGAAATATTCCTTATATATTTGCATATGTATCCGAAGAGAGATGAAAGTTTCAGAAAATAGAAAGAATTTGAGGTGAGATTAAAAAGAGAACTAACAAAGTTGTTACGTACTTTACTGTATAAAATTTTCATATTTACCATGCCGTACATGATTTTGTTTTCTAGAAATATTTATTTGAAAAAATTGCTTTCTCTAATAAAAGATACTATTCTTAAATTAAAATATATTCACACACACAAGTAAGTTAAACACACCCAGAAAAATATTTAAATGCATGATAATATGAATATTCCACACATAAACACGTTGCAGAAATGGTGAATTACTTAACACAATAATCTAAATTGAAAATTTCTAACCAGAAAAAAAGTATTAAGTAAATGAAGTTTTAAATAATATTAGAGGGAGGAAACAGAATATGTGTGATATAAAACAAAATTATAATTGATTTTCTAATTGTTTAGCGTAATCCTTTGTGGCACATATAGAGGTATTAGAAACAAATATTCAAAATAGATGTTAAATTACTCGTAAAGAAAAGAATGATTTTCCGGCGCCTGGTGGGACCCGAACCCACGACCTCCTGATTGCCGGTCAGGTGCTCTACCTACTAAGCTACAGGCGCAACCACTCTCTCCCTTACGAGTATATATATATAACTTTGCATGGACAAGTTCGCTATTGGTGTGGCAGTACTGTGACTACCGTTGCCAAAGCGACAAGTTAAAGAAGCAAGAATGTCCGATATGACGAACTAGATTTTAATATTATTAAATAATAATATTAAAATGGGGTGGGTCCCACCAGGCACCGGAAAATCATTCTTTTCTTTACGAGTAATTTAACATCTATTGTTGCCACATCATCGGCTAATATGAAAAAACTGTTACCTTAATAAATATTCAAAATCTTAATTGTTTATTCTTAAGCAATTTTTCTTTCTTTTTCTTCAAAATTAAAAGTTATCTAAGATAAGGGAAAATATGTATGCCAAAGAAGATATTATTTTTAAAACAAATGGATAGAATTCTTATTCAACGCCGAAGTGAGTATTTTTCTAGAAATGCGGTTTAATGTAACCTAATTAACATCAACCGTCTTTAAAAAGTATAAAATGAAGAAATAAGAAACAAAACTAGCATATTTTACAAATTCTCACAACACTATTGTTTCAAAAACCACATATTTTCGATATTATAAAACACATTATAAATGTGTATATTCGGATATCAACTAAAACTTAAATTTTAAAATATTGTAAATATTCCTTCTTTGAAGAGGCTTTTCTGTGTTGCCCATACATGGCTATTGTGTTATCTCTGAGAACGGTAATAATATCATATATATCCTTATATACGGAGAAACAGAGCGTTGTTTCCTGTCCTCGTTCGTCTAGCGGTCTAAGACACTCCCGTCTAAACGGAGGGACCCTGGTTCGAATCCAGGATGGGGACGGCGTCTCTTTGTCTCCAGAAAAAAAAGCTTTAGTTTAGAGCTACATATACGTGGGAGGCAAAAATTATCGTGTAATTCTTACTTTCATTCTTTTTAACAATGGTAAATCTACATCCATTTTCACTCATAACAAATCTAAATCCATTTCCATTGATGTTAATTCTGGGTCTCCATTTCCGATGATGGTAAATCTGCAACTCCATTTTCAAAGATGATAATAAACCTACATCTATTTTCAATGATGATAATAAACCTACATCTATTTTCCATGATCGTAAATTTACATTTATTTTTCATGATCGTAAATCTACATTTGTTTTCGAAGATGGTAAATCTACTTCTATTTTCTTTCACCTTTGATCATAATCTTTTTAAATTTCGCTAAATATTAGGTCACATAATTAAAGTCCCAAAATTATCGACGTTGCTTGTTTATATGTGCACATTAATTCCTTTGATGTGTGAATCATACTTGTTGCTCACCAATCCGAGCCATTTCACTAGGTAAAATTTTAAAGCTCTGCGAAGAAAGACAATGTAAATAATTTTCTAAATAAATTGTGATTTGCTTTTATTTGAAATAATGATATTCAGCATTCTAAACTCGGAAGTTGAAAAGAAAGCATTACTGAGTTCTCCCATTTTCCATTATGTAAAAGAATGATGTGTTACTAATTTCCTTAAACATACAACTTTGTATTAAAAAACGTGATCTTTTCGCTACAACAAAATTATTTAAAACTGTAGTAAATTGCGTACTTTAACTTACTATATTAATTTCATTTTCATGCTTTAAAATTCTGTTTTTAAACAAGACTTTTGTATCAGAAATATAAAAACGTTTCTCTTCTGCCAACTCTGTCTTTTAATTTAAGTTGTTTTCAAAGCCGGAATTATTTTGCATATTTTAAGTACCTGAAATCAACACAAAATCCCTAGCGTCTTCTTTATTTGCATATATGAGTTAGTTTAATTGAATGTTTTACATGAATATATTTGGACAAAATTTCGCTTAACTTGAAAGTACTAATTACTCTTGCTATTTAAAGGAAAATGCAAATTTATTGTTTGCACTATGTCAAATGTACACAAGCTCTTATTAACCAGAATATTATGTTAGTGCTGATAAGTATAATGCTTACGGCATTATATATATATTGATTCTTAGATATCTCTACTAATGTCTTATTTCCATAAATAATAATACATGGCATACTCTATATGTATATAAAACAAAGAACGCTGAATAACGGTCACTTGTACGCTTTTGTAAAAGTGACCATTCTTTGAAAGTTCAATGTTAAAATAAATAAAATTAATAATATAATTTATTACAAACAACTTTAAATGCACTTATTGATGTCGATTTAAATTTGCACTAAAAAATCGTTGATTCGCTTTATTTTCAAATTTTGTTCTTTTTCGTTTTTTTCTGTACAATTCGTCATCATTTTCCTTTAAAGCAAAGTTTTGGATCTCTTTGGTAATAATAGACACAGGAACAGAACCGTTGACAACCAGTTTCTAGTGGGCAGTTATTTTCTACTAAAACTGTCGCAAACGGAAAATTGTTGGGATTATCGGTCACCACTGTCTATACTGTACTCAAAGAGAGGGTGTTGTAATAAAAATCAAGGTAAACATAGGTTTGAATGAAATCTCTTGAAAGAAAACAAAAAAGGATGGATAATGCAACCTGAAGCTCCATTAAACTCAGAATTTCCAGAGCCCAAAGCCAGGTTTATTTAAAGGAGAGAATTCCAAGGGGCAGTGTAGCATGCAACAAAGGTAATCAGCCAAATACCTGACTAATGAATTAAAAATTTGGAAAAACAACTTTGTTTAGCGTAGAATAATTTAATTATAAAGTCTGGATAACATTCAGACACACGCAGTAAATTTTGTAAATACGGTGGTGTGTTGCCATTCTTTGGAAGCGTTTTACAGAAATAATTTTCTCACTGGTGAATAATAGGAACTGTGGTGGAGGTAGTTTCTTGTTGTAGAATAGCCCACGCGCGACTGAAGTATGGAGTAGACTTTTGGTCTTTAATAATATTAGAAACGGATTTAATGCAGAAATCTTCCAAAAAATCCAAATCGAGTAGAGATCTTGGTTGATAAATTGTGGAAGGTTCCATAAATTAAATTTGTGAATGTTTTCCAAGATGTGGACGGCGATAGGACTTCAGGAACTCGCCATTTTTTACATACCTTTGATATTCGTGAAGTCTAAATATTAACTCTCGCTTTGTCTGGCTAATGTAAGAACGATTACACTGGCAAACAATCTGATAAACACCCCAACGTTGGGTAAGCGGAACACTGTCTTTAAAATTTCGTTAACTATCGTTATTATTTGTTAACCTGACTAATAATTAAAATGTGATACAAGTACGTTGATAGCAACAATTTTGGGTAGTTGAACAAACTTTACTTTGCGTCGCTAACGCTTTGAGTTGCAGATAAATTTGAAATCTTTATTTGAGTGACTATTAAATGTTTTTTATAATACCTATGGCTATCCATTCTTCGAAATTCGCTGTTCAGAGATTCGATCTAATTTTAATTCTATGGAACGTTTTCCGTTCTATTAATATACGATCAGTCTTCGATAGTTAAAGCTATTTATAGGTGACTTGTACAGGTATGCTTGAATAGAATATGTGGTCATTTATTTGGTAATGAAATTCTCTCCTCAGACCAAGCGCGTAACTGGGGTATAAGTAAGGTTCGAACTCCCTCCTTTTAAAACTTCTCTACTTTTTTCAATTTAAATTCTTCTTATCTTCTCATTTCATTTTCAAATTTTTTAATTAAATTTTCCACACTTTTCTGCCAATCACTCATTGTAGAATTTTCTTAACTTAACCCTTCACCACCCCAAACCAACCTTCACCCTTACAACAACATCTCATTTATTTTTTCTTTGTTTCACTCTCCTTCCTTCTTTACCATCCTTATAAACAAGGCCCATATAAAGCATGGAGGTGTAGCGTAAACTGCGCTGATACTCCGTATCTGAAGCATTAGTCTGATTTGATTACTGCTAAATTTGATAAATGCATCAAGGCCTATGGTTGTATGTAAAATTTGCGAAGATAATAAAAAGCAATATATCTTCAGGCGAATCTCAGCGAAGTATTTCATAATAACAAGTGAAAAATGAAACACTTTATCGTTTTATTTAATGCGAAAAATCAGAAGCCTGAATTTTCAAGGCTTTGAACAAAAAACAAATATTATTCTTTTATCAAATGGGACCGCAAGTACTTTCTAAGACGGAAAATATTGATTTGAGATAAAGTTCAGCAAATTTCCAACCGAAGTTGTAAGGTTTTACCTTCTCACGCAAAAAAGCAGTTAGACAAAGATAATGGGAGAGAGAGGAGAAGGAGGAGAAAAAAAAAATTGAAGAAAAATCAGCGGAGACAGAAGAACCAATAGACTATGTGCAATGGTACAACTAAAATTTCTAAAGAGTTCTTCCAAGGTTTTCTCCGTCCAGACTGTTAATACAGTAGAATACAGGTCATCTGAACTTTGCTTAAGGAAATACGGATGGACCAAAATTTTCTGCTGCGTTTATTTTTTTTAATTAAACACTCGGTAAATGTTTTCATTAAAATACCCGTACTTGTTTTTCTTCGTTTTCTGGTCTTAAAAAGGCAGAAACCAATATCAATTATAGATATCGAACATAAACGAAATGTATGTACGTATTTACTTTATTTACAGTATATATGCATAGATATTAGACTATTTTCAAAGCAGTTGATATCTTAATTAACACATATAGATGAAATTTGTGATGTTTGGCACTATTAATATATAATTAATATGTAATTAAACGTACTCTTGAATGAATGTTATGGTTTCTTCGCATTTTTTGTCTGAAAATTAAACTTCCGGATTATCAGACGTTTTGCTTGTCGAATGCAGAATTGTCCCCTTCATTTCGGGAAATGGGGAAAATACTTGGCATGAACAAAATTATCAATCTTTAGTTTGAACTGGTTATCTTTGCTATTATACAAATTAAACTGAAGCCACAAGATAGTTTTCACACGAGAGAAAGTTTAACTAGTTAGTTTTAAACCGAGTAACTGAATGAGGAAGAACAAAACCAATACTTGAAGGGTCAAGTACATACTCTGTCTGTCTAACATCTCCATAAGTTTTACAGTCTTGTAGTTGAAAATAAGAAATTTTCTTCAGCTGAAGAAAAGGTATTATAACGAAGCAAAGAATGAGAAGATGAAGACAGAGATTCGAAAGAAAGTTAGTATGGAGTGTTAAACGGCGATCAAAAAGTCTTCGATGAAAAATAGGTCGTTTTAAGTGTGTGTGTGTATGGGGGGCTATTCAAGAGGGGAAAGTGGGAAAGGTGGCCGCCGAAGGCTGTGTTGTAATTCCAGTCGTTGTAAGCCGCACAGAAAATTCGCTCCATAGACAAATCGGTGAAGACTATGAGGTAGAACTTTCCCGATTCGTGCTATCCGAATCCTAGTAAGAGCTAATTTGCATATGGTATTTTTTGCCTTACTAATGTGCATTTAAATAAAACGGCTGCATAACAATCCTAGCTAATTGACCATGACTAAAAGCTTTAGTATTACAACATATATGTAATACAGCATATAATGGATGACATAGAATATATACGTAAGAAAAAACAATGCACATAATATGTAAGCATAATGCATATAGATAATGCATATAGATGTAGTTAATTCTTTTCAATGAACATAGATAATACGGTGATTAACTGTTGAAAATGTTTTATCACCTCTGATAAAATTCACAGATGTGAGTTATTCGTGAGAGAATTTTGACGAATATAACTAAATTTTCCTTCAGATTATTAAAAAAATATATAAATATAAAAATAAGTAAATATATACTTTTTTTTAAAAATCAGCTGTTATTCAAAAACAGATTCTACAGCAATATCAAATTTACCAATTTAACCATTTATCGATAACAGAAAACGCTTATTTAGTAATTTCGAAATTTAATGTGTTATTTCCTACCTTTAATTCAATTATTCGAGTCAGTCAATGAACATTTAATTGAAATTACATTCCAACTGTAGCCAATGCAGATGTTTCCGGTTATTGGATTAATTAGATCTATTTCAGAGAATATAATTAATTAATTGCTGAAATATATAGGTGAATTCTCAACAATGTGGATAGTAGGACGGATGAGTCAGTCGCTCTGTTTACGTAGTAGTTATAAATTTAATTAAACACATACATACAGTCGACCTCTCTTAAATCACTATTGTCGGTTCTAGGAAGTATTGTTCAATTATCATGGAAACAATATAGCTATATACAGGGTGTCCCAAAAAACCTTGACCGCCCCTCTAATTCCTTAAATATTGATCCTAGACATATATATATATATTAAATTGAAATGTGGCGTAAAAAAGATGCAGAATTTTATGACATAGATTAAAATAGATTAAACACAAAAATGTCCAATAATAAAATGTTTCCCATACTCCAATGGTTCAACATGCAACATTTGAACATTCTAGTGGGAAAAGAACTAAAGATATGAAAGCCTAAATTAACTAACTTACAACACTTTTTGAAAGAGAAATAGCTACATGCGGGAAGAGGGGAAATTCATTCTTCTAAGTTACGTGAACAGGCTTGAAATTTAAAATTACGATTCATATGCCACCATAACCGGTTTATATGCATCATGAGTTCACATATCTATAGCAAATTCATAAAAATCACAAGTTCACATATAAAACTGGTTCTTGCGCGGTACGAGCTCATCTCTTTCTGATAAGAATAAAGGTTATTATCAAAGCGATATCGAAGCTTATTATTCTTATGTTTTAGTTTTCAATGAAGTTCAGATCGGGACTGAAAAGTGGTCAGTCTACAGTCATAATATGGTTCCGTTGCAATCGCGTTTCCGTTGAGTTTTATGTAGTGGTGGGATGTTCAATCTTCTTCAAAATATCATTTTGGACTCCAAAAAACCCATCGAAGGATAGTAAATTGTTTTAAAGAGTTTTTAGGTAGTCATTAAGATTTTGTTTTTCATTCATAAATGTTAGCGATGTTTTTCCATCACATTCAAATCCACTCCAAACTCTCACGCATTCTCCTCCTTTCTGACTGCTGAAAACCCTGAGAATTTTTTGTTGTTGCTCTAACCATGTTAATATGATTCCACCAATCCTCGGAATTATCGAATTTCTATCGTTTTTCGGCATTGAATATGACTGACAATCATTTAGCATCCAGTGACACATGTTTGCGTGTCCACTGTAATCTGTCATCCATGTGTCGTCGTTTCAACAGTGGTTTTCGAGCCATTCTTTGGCGAATTATTGTACCTACTTATTCTGTTCTTTTTAAAATAGTATCTTCTACACTTGGAAGCCCGCTCCGCTTTCTATTTGTTTTCGGAACGGTTTCCGGGAAAATACCATTTCCATAATTTTTCTATCGCCGCGTGTAGAGCTCAAATATGGCCTTAAAAACATACATAAGCGTACGCAGAAAGTTCATAAATGGGGGTTAGTGGCTCAATACAGAGCTACAACTCATATATTCCTATGTTAAATATACAAAATTTCATTGCAATGGGGGAGCTACAACCCCATCAATACCCCCTGCGTACGCCAGGGCTTACAAAGCCATATGTACCTTCCAATTTTTATAGTTTGCTAATATTTTGAAAATACTATACTTCGATCTATTTAATTGTGTCACAATTTTCAATACTTTAAGACTTTAATCTCTACAAAAGAAATAACTTTTCGTTATTCAACTCTTGAAAATACTCCCTGTATTCTGATGAAACATTCACTGAACATGGTGGAAAAAAGACACCTGTTCTTAGCTGTTCATGGTGCCCCTTTCAGACTAATATTTGTTCAATTTCGCACATTACTTAAATTTTACTTATGATACCTAGATACTTATTTGTGCATGTATTTCCTTTAAAAGGATGCATTAACTAAATATCAGTAGTTGTAAATTTACATATGTAAGCTGTAAATATTATATAAAATATCTGTGCTTAATATTATGTTTGTTTTATAATTTCTTCTTAAAGGATTCTGAGTCGACATCTTTAAAATACAATTTAGGTGAAACCACATAATGGTATGCCACAAAATACCGAAAGTGACAACGTATTCTTCGAAATTATGACAGACAAAACAATCGATTGTCATAGTAAGTTCCTGCGTAGAAAATTACCATTGGGACATCACGAGTGTCAAAAAAGTTCTCCCAACAGAAAATATGATAAAAACCATCTCATTTGTTGTAGAAAAAAATAAGTATTATTCAATTTTTTTAAAAAAAGTTACAAAATAAATTACTTTTCCAATGACTTGAGTCTGTATTCATTAAAACACCCTAGTTTGCTCGTAAGCGTAAAATAGTTTTATCGCTCCAACAAATTTTGCCCTGCATTCTAGTTAAAACGATTTCAGAGATATCTAAATGTCGTTTATTTGCGCGTTTTATTATGCTTCTAGCGTTATACCTATATTACTGGACATTATTTCTTCCATGTCAACCTTAGCATAATATGATGTTCTTCAGGTTCTGGCACGTAGATTCTTGTAAGTTTGTGGATATTCTTTCGGGTATCCTCTTATTTCGCTGGCGATAATACTATTCTTTAAACTATAGACTGGAATGTAACTTTTGATTTTTCCATGGAAGATAAAATAGTCTTGTGTTATAAACGGCACTATAGCCTTATTCTATAAAAGACACCATAGTCTTATAAGTAAAGTCGCTATAACTCAAGACACAGAGATTTAACAATTAACATTTTATTCCAAGCATGAGAGCTATTACTCCCACGAATTGCCAGATACAATTCTGTACTTCCTAAAAGCTACATGTGCTAGATTGGCGGGAAGGGTTGTACAGAATCGCGCCAACATCTCCATTATGATATTAAAAAAGCTAACATTTCAAAGCAGTCACTTTTGTGCTAATATAATACATATTTGAATAATATTAATATGTTTATTGCAATTAATGTTTAATTTTATTTAAGTAATTGCCCTAATTACATATCCAGATCTACCTACTTTCATTTTCGATAAATTGGTACTTTTATTAACTTAATATAGTAACTAATATATATATATATATATATATATATATATATATATATATATATATATATATATATATACTAATATATATATATATATATATATAATAATATAATATATATATATATAATAAATATAATATATATAAATAATAATAAATAATATATATAAATAATAATAAATAATATATATAAATAATAATATATATAATATATAAATAATAATATATATAATATATATAAATAATAATATATATAATATATAATATATATAAATAATAATATATATATATATATATATATAATAACTAATTATAAATAAAATTTCATTTTCGATAAATAAAGCGTCTTCGCTTACGTTCTGATATCAAGTGACATTTTTATAACAAAATCTACCTTCGAATCTATTAAGGTTATTAATGAATTGGGTTGAGAGTCCATTAGCTGAGAAGAGACAATAAATTAAAGTGACTGAAAAAAACCTGAAGTGTTGCGGGTGCATATTATAACCAAATTCGGAAACTTCCTGAGTATTTGACAAATGGAAAGAAATAAAAAATAGTAAATATATAAAAATAGAATAATAATTTCTGTGCATGTAAATAATGCGTTAATAATTGTAGTGTAGCATTATAATTATAACATGACTTGAAATACATTGTAAAACCCGTGATAGATAAAAGCTAAAATGTCGTCATTATATATTAATGTTCTTAAAATAAATTTAAAGCAATGTGATACTGATCAATTAAAATGTTATTTTCAAAAAGCATTTTTTTGTTAGCAATGCCTGTATTGCAAACTATTTGTCTAATGTCTATGAATAAGAAGTATACCTATTTAAAGAATTTTTGACAAAAATTTGCCGAAATTATATCGAACAGGAAGTGAAAAAAAACTTAAATTATATAGCCGATATTGTGCCAAAGCGATAATTTATTTCGTGTATACATATAATCAGGAGAATTAAACAAAAACAGTCAACGTCTAGAAAAATGAATTACAGTTTGTCTAGATATTTATTATATTTACTTCATTAGTCTATATATTCTAATGGAAAAAAATTTAATTGCATTTGGTTAATGAATAGTTTTTTATGTAAGTTATAAACAGTGGCCTCTTTTCTAAATTTATGCAAAACCTCACACGGTTATAAATTCGAAAATAAAGCTACAAATAAGTGAAAGTTAATAGATAATGATTTTTTTCCATTTTACCAGGACCTTTTTCCTGATGCAATATCGAGGGCATTTTCTGTCCAACGCGTATCATTTTTGGTTTGCTAACCATTTAGTTCAATGGTAGTTTAGATTGCCAGTTAAATATCGATCTTTGCCAGCTGTTTAGCTTAGGGGAATCATGGAAAGCGACTAGCACCCCTCCGATACATTTACAACCACACAAGATTGTTTGGAGGGTCGTATCCAAACGTAGAAAACCCGCAGGCGTTATTAGTTTTAATTTCATGTATTTTTCTATTTATGATAATTATTTTTAAGGGTCTGTTTGGTTAATTTTTTTAAAGGTATGTTTGAGTTGTTTAGATACGCCGAAAAAATGGCATGACAATTATCACACGACGTTTCTTTCATACTCTTCCAATTCCTACAGCAAAACTAATTTTTAAGCCAAGAAAAAAAGAAGAATGATATAAAAACCTCCATAAAATACTCCCTGTGGCAACGCATTTCATATTTGGACAATAATTCAACAGATGTTTCTCAGTTAACACACGTTCTGTTCTTTATTTTTATGATGTATAATTGCATTGGTCAGAGAAAACTATTTTTTTTTTAAGAAAGAGAAAAGCATGAATGAAAAAAATTCCTACGGCTGAAATTCCTCTTAACATTGAAAGTGGTCTTACGGAGCTTGAATTCATAAAATGTTTAGTGAAAGTGATTTTTTTTTTCTTTTCACTCTTATCCTTTGACATGGAGAGAGAGAGAGAGAGCAGATGGATAAAACTCTAAAACTAATAAAACGAGAGATAAAAAAAACAACGTTGTTTTTTATCTCTCATTTATATTGCGTATTGTTTAGTCAAATATTGTCACGTAATAAAACGAGCTTTCAAAACAAAAATACGTGATTGGACAACACATTATGGCTTAACAATATGAAATAATATATAATAACAATAACAAATTACGGTGGAATAATATTAATAATGAAAATCATTTATTTTAATTATCATTATGATAAATAATAATCAGTACTTGACAAGTCGTATACGTTCCAGATCGCGACGTGGCGCAGTCTCCGCTTCAATATGAAAACCTGAAAGCATAAAAAAAGTGCTTAAAAAAGTTCGTGCCAGAAAAGTTTATAAGGGGCGGTATTACAGAGCTGCAATTCCGTATATTTATATACAGGCCTAAATACACAAAACTGCATTGCAATGGGAGCTAAAGCACCCCTATTTCTTACCCCAGAGGATAATGACCTAGTTGTAAAAGATGCCAATCACGCCAAGTGCAAAATTCTAGTTGGCGACCGAATTCGTCCCCCACCCCAGCATGGTTGATAATAATAATCATGATGTTGATAGAAATACAGTGGAAGCTGGTAAAGCGACCACCTCGATAAAGCAAGCACCTGAATAAAGTGACCGCCCTGCATAAGAGAGAACTGGTAGGGGCTTTGTCGTACCTGTACCAAAGTCTGTCGTATATGGTGGCCACATTACATGGTGACCATTGCAGCTCAGTCAGCATTCCGCATTATATTTTCCCTGAGCTTGAATCATATTTAGCGTGGCAGGCAAAAATATATTCAAATATAATAAGAGGGACATGTTTTGGTGTAATTTTTAATTATCATGATTAAAAGTAATTTAATTTAAGTGAATTACGTTTTTGTATATCATTTAAAAAACTTTTCATTAAATATTGAACGATTTTTCCAAATATATATAATTAGTCGTAGAAATGGAATTACGGTTTTATTGCGGTATACCTTTGAAGCTAATAACTTCTCCTTATAATTCTTTAAATCGTATTTACTTATAAAATCGTATTTGTATTAATATAAATAATATTATTATTTATTTTGCTAAATATACTATTTCGTTTACTTTAGTAGACAGGTTCTCGGGTTTTGTCTTATTAATAAGTAAAATCTACGTTGTATTTGTACATTGTTCCTAAAAATCTCATGAGAAAATTTATCTTCTCAGTGATACTCGCGTGAGAAATCTAACATTTCGAATTGAAGGTCCAAGAGAGAGATGTTAGTAAAGAATGGAGAATTTCCATTACCATGAATTCTGTGAATTAGTGATTAATCACGATTACAAAAACGGAGCTTACGTCTGCACATAACACATCTTCAAATTGAAACTTTGAGACACTAAACGATTGACTTACTGCTGCAGTTTTAAAATCATTTTTTAAAATTAGTAGCGACTTTCAATAAGTGTGACTAAATTCATGAATTACGTTCTTGTGAGAATCTTTCTTGTTAATAATTTGCAGCGCATCGAAAAATCAATTTTATCGATATATAATATATCACTTTACAGCTCACCGATTAACTGATCTCCGTAGTCCAGTGGTTGATTCCCTAGGCTTTAAAAGATTCGGATTCCTCGGGAAATCTCTAGGTCCCGGTGCAGCAACTATAACAAAACATTACACTGAATAGAGTGATTGTTTAATTAGAGCGTCATTATGGTGGCGCAGTGGTAATGCCTTCACCTAGGGTGTCGTTGAACCGGATTCAACCACCCAAGAGTTAAAAGAAGAACAAAAGAATTCTTACTACTTTACTAGATAGCTGCTCACTGTGGTCTAGTGGTCGATTTTCTTGGATCTTAAGGGATTCGGATTCCTCGCGAAAGTGTCGGCCTACTGCTTTCAGTCTCGCAATGGTAACCCATTCCTCTGCCGTGTCACTTGCTCGAGTTCTACTCCCAGTGTAACATGGACCGTTTTTTGGCCCACCGTTGTCCTGCGTTTGGTTATCTTTGTAGTAGATGTTCATATTACCCGGAAAATTGTAGGCCCGTCACAGCATAATCTTTCCTGTACTTGCGCTGTGAAAACATAAGCAAACATCAGTTGGTATATAGTGTTCCTTCACAAAAAGAAATACGGTGGAAAAATCGGTTCTGTGGCGTCAACAACTGTTGTTCCTCACTTTTCCATCGGACTTCTGTTTGTGAACGGACACTAAGTTTTCCCCATCTCTCGTCCAAATGTGTTTAATTTTTAAACTTACCTGGAAATTGCGTTTATTAAAAAAGTATGTTACCATTACTTTAGAGGAAATTAGGCACATAAATTCGGATCTAATTTATGTTGGTTCATCCTACGTAGTTTGTAAAGATGATTTTAGCTTCAAAGCGAAAATATTTAAGGAATTGAAAATGGTGGAGAAAGAGACGGAACCAAATTCTGCGCGTATGGTATGGTTACTGACTTAATTTCTCGTAGGATCAGAAACAGGATTACTTTTTCCGGACACTTGTATTTTCAAATGCTGGAATTTGTCTTCACGTGACATAATAAACGGCGTACGGAAGGTCGTGGAAGTTGCTGACAACAAATTAAAACAACTTGGACTGGAAGGCTGTTGCCGCGTCATCAAATTAATGGCGCATTTTGTACTGCGGAGACTTTTGAGAAGATAAATTCATCTTGAGATCGCAGGAAGTAAATTTCCCTAGCGCTATTTTTCTCCGGAAAAGTAGGTAAGTTAGGGCGATTATTTCTAGGCTAATGCTTAAGTTAATGCTTTTTCAGACTCGCTTTCTTCCTAACTTTCTAGTTGCATTTTTACTACTTTTTAATTGGGTTTTTGGATCTGCCTCCAAGAAATGAAAAATAAATTTTTGTTAAAAGTCAAGTTCATCTTGTGCAGTATGTAGAAGGTGGTAAACGGATGATAATTATTGTTAGCATTTAGTGAACATTAAGAACAGTTAAACAACAATGTCAATCAATCAACGTTTATTGGCGTAGTGATACCAACGCCGATGGTATGGCGTGATTAGATGGTGAAACGTTCGAAAGAAAATAAATATTTCTGCCTTCGGTGGGACCTGAACCCACGACCTTCCACTTGCCGGGCGGAGGCTCTACCCACTGAGCATATGGTATTCGTGGCTCGGTGGGAGCCTCCGCCCAACGGAAGTGAAAGATCGTGAGTTCGAATCCACCAGTATTCTTTCGAACGTTCACCATCTATCCTCATCATCATCAATAAACGTTGGTGTTTTGATGATGTTAATTTAATCTGCGTAGTTATTTCGATTTATTTAAAACAAATACATATGCTGCAACGGGCATTTCGATCAATTTAATACCAGTCTCTTTGCAATTTGGTTTAAATAGTAGTCCATGTACTACACCATTCTGCGAAATAACTGGCAACAATATATATACGTTCGTAAAGAGATTATATATTGTCCTTCGTAGCTCAGTGGGTAGAGCCTCCGCCCGGCAAGTGGAAGGTCGTGGGTTCAGGTCCCACCGAAGGCAGAAATATTTATTTTCTTTCGAACGTTTCACCATCTAATCACGCCATACCATCGGTGTTGGTATCACTACGCCAATAAACGTTGATGGATTGACATTGTTGTTTGATTTAATCTGCGTAGTGTTCGATTTATATAAAATAAATACATATGCTGCAACGGGCATTTCGATCAATTTAATACCAGTCTCTTTGCAATTTGGTTTAAATAGTAGTCTATGTACTACACCATTCTGCGAAATAACTGGCAACAATATATATACGTTCGTAAAGAGATTATATATTGTCCTTCGTAGCTCAGTGGGTAGAGCCTCCGCCCGGCAAGTGGAAGGTCGTGGGTTCAGGTCCCACCGAAGGCAGAAATATTTATTTTCTTTCGAACGTTTCACCATCTAATCACGCCATACCATCGGCGTTGGTATCACTACGCCAATAAACGTTGATTGATTGACATTGTTGTTTGATTTAATCTGCGTAGTGTTCGATTTATATAAAACCAAATTAAGAACAGTTGTTAATAAATTTAACTGACACAAAGTATTAAAATATATTGTCGACTAACAAGCTAACGAAACTTACGGTATGTCAACAGAAGACTACGCCACGGCCCCAGACTCACTGGGGGTATGATCCTTTCCTGGGCAGTGGCATAGATATTTTTCAGAGCGGGCTCCCCAGAGCAATGATCCTTTCTGGCGCCAGCCCCTCGACTTCATCCGGACCCATGGGCTGCGGCCTACTGCTACTTTGTCGACTCTGTATGTCAATTCGTGGGACATTTTGTCGACTCTGTCATCAATTCGTGGGACATTTTGTCGACTCTGTGTCAATTCGTGGGACCTTAGCCACAATCAGTGGCGTAGCACGGTTTCAGATAATGGGTAACCCCCTATTGTTAACCAACTTACCTCCCCGAATAAAAATCACAATTTTCGCATACGTATATATACAGTGTCACTTCCCGTAAGAGACGCGTCCGAATAAGGACACCTCTATTTAAGGGACGAGGTTTTTGGTCCCCAGTATATGTATGTATCATAGAAAACAATTATTATGCACAAAATTTTAAATTTCGAACTTTACTTGAAATTGGAGATGACGGAGGTCAAACAATTTAATGTCATTTCTAATCCAGATTTTCAGGAATTTTCATGCAAATTTGTTGTATTTACATTTTATATAAAGACTTTTCAATTTAAATCTGCATTTAAAACGCTTCACTGAATTGTAAAATAGACTGTAAGAAAATGTGGAAATCTTTCCCTTGACCAATTTCCATTAAATTTGAATGTCGGTAAATGTAGGGAACATTCCCAAAATGTAGAGTCTATCTTAATTGATATTTCCCCTCAAAGATATTACTCCCTAATTAAGTATTTGAAAATCCCTGGATGTGTTGTATCGTAGTTCTAAAATATGATTATGATGTAGCGAAATCCCGCCCAATTCACAAATTTACTTTCAGCAATATTAAGTTCACCAATAACCCGTTGAATTATTAAAGTCTGTTTCAGTTCGTGCAGAATTACCCTAAATTATTTCATATTACTCAACCAAAATTAGAAATAATGACTTATTGCTGCTAGTATTACGAAAATTTCATCCATTTCATAATAGCTTAAAATCATCTATGATTATGGAAATTAGTTTGCTCATTAATCATCACCATCTATCCTGAACAATAATTATTACGTTGAGGTACGATATTCTGACAACCCATGTTTTATGATGAAACTGAAGGGGCAACTGGAGTAAAATATTATTATTATTATTATTATTATTATTATTATTATTATTGCATCATTACCTGGATCTAATTAAAATGATACATAGTAATAATTTCAATATAAAAATGTATCCCCTTCTGTTGATTAAATTAAATAACAAAACGCTAACTTCGATATGCGTAGTAAATTTAAAGTTAATTCTTTTAAAATATGGTTATGGAAGTTCAAAATATTATTATTAAACACGTTTTGAATATTCCGAAACGAGGTTTGATGAGTTTAAAATTAGAAGGGTATATAATTTTAGCTTTAGAAGTAGAAACTTGATGAATAATAATGATGTATTACATTAATATTGCATTAATTAGTAATATAGTAATTAGTAATACATAATAGTGTATTAACTATTAGTAACAATATTGTAAAGGGGAGGTTTTAATGTTATTTAAGTACATCGATTCATTCGCGGCAGACTCCACAAGAATCGACTGAGATCGATCCATTTCTGATAAAGAACGGCAGCGACTTTCCGAAACATATCGATGCTCTCTACCAGCATCAAAAACTACATTCAACGGTAGTATATCTTAAAGTGTGGTTTATGGCCCACTAGTGAACCGTAGAGCTCCATTAAGTGGTCCACAACGACGTCCTCAGAAAATTTGTTACAGAAGCAAAAATGACAAAAAAATGTATCATCGTAGTTTCAAAAGCACTCGTTTGGAAGAGGCTTGGGTGTTGATCATAAAATTTTAAAAATGTCATCCGCGCAGACACCTCGGTATTCGTCGTTTAAATATCTCTATTGGAATGTAAAACCTTGTTACCAGAGGTACTTTTTTATTATTATGCAAAAGAACTTGTTTAACTTACAAACCGTAGTAATCAATAGGATGTAACATTATTAACCAAAGTTCATTTGACTTTCGAATAACATGTTTTTAATTCTTCTTTTAGAGAAGGTTCTCAAACCTTCTGCCGTGATCTGCGATACGTACAAAAATACTTAATGTTGCGCATAAGTAGCCAAATTTTGGATACACTGATCTGCAACGTTGTTACTGATATTTCATGAAATCTACATTGTATTACGTCGTTTTTACGTTTTGAATTAGTATAATCTTCTGTATATTAGTTTAAAATAATATTTTTAACTCGTAATTATGTCTGCGTGCGCGTAAATTATATTCATCTATTTTAATTAAATTTAACTAATTTTTCTCAAATATAAAATTAACTCATTCACAATGATTTTATATATCGTTTACTATATATTAACAGTTTTTGACGAAATATTATATAAAATCTTATGTACATATTTCCAAACACCAACTTTCCTTGCAATATAAATTTCGAAAAAGGTAATACTAGATGGAAGGAGAAAAAATATACATATCCATTCTCTAATTATTTACAATATTTTTAGGAAATAATCACATTCAAAGAACACATACTTTCATAACTTCCTTTCAACTTTAAATTTAAAATTGAATGTTACTTTTCGCCATTTCAAGACCAGTTTATATATCAATTTTAAGAGTCGTCATTTTACCTAAAGGTTAAAAGTATTCACATTTTAAAATGCCCACAAGTACATATTTTCTTTAAGTAACGATTTTTCCTTTCCTTTTCGACCTTTTGCTTTTGGACTAAGACTCGAAATATCTAGGAATAATGTAGGTGAAAATATATATAGCAATTTTAAACACCGAGAACAAAATTAAAAATTCAAATATTTCGTAAGTCGCAGCATATTCTAAAATGTGCCCTGACTAAAATATATGGAAAAGTGGCCGAGTGCAATTTTGCTACATAATCAAGAATTTCGGTCGAAATCATGAAATCATTTTTCATTTTATTTATCAGAGTGATGAAAAAAGGATACAGCAAAATAGAATCATATGCTCTTAAGTTTGTAGGACAGTTTTTAAACAAATCTTACCAAAAATAAGAAAAGAAATTCAAAGGGGAAGTATTAGTTATATGTGTCTCAGATTTTGGAACGAGTTTCCGAATGATTTAAAAGGATATAACAACATAAAAAAACTTAAAGGGGAAGTAAAAACATTCGATCATGTATGGAATAATTATAAAAAATTAAGTAATGAACTAAAGAAGAACATGGATATATATGATTAAGAGCATGAAGTGATAAAATGCGGAG
The DNA here is from genome assembly GCA_006491805.2 of Dysdera silvatica. Taxonomy (NCBI): domain Eukaryota; kingdom Metazoa; phylum Arthropoda; class Arachnida; order Araneae; family Dysderidae; genus Dysdera; species Dysdera silvatica. The sequence continues at coordinate 107,742,579 of QLNU02014802.1, read as the reverse complement.
CAAACATAGTAAAAGTATGCTGGTGGTTACGTTCATTAAGTTCCCAAGCTAGTTACAAGCTAGTTAAGCTCCAAGCTAGTAGGAGCTTACGATATATTCTCGTGACCTTCCATGGTGAAGTCGTGTTTTTCTTGCATATTAATTTATGTATATAAAATATAGTGATAGGTAACTACGACTCTACTATGAAGAATTACTAAAAGGAGTATCTGGACTTATCTGACTACATGCGTGTATTCTGTGTTTGTGACTACGTGCCCAAACTGGTTGTTTTTACAAAGAAATTAGTGCAAGTCCCAGTATAAATGCTTTTGCTTGCTTGATATGTTGATAGAAGATCGATTATTACAGAAAGAATTTATCAAAAGATGTATCACAAAACAATTTTTGACTCATCTACAAGGCTTGTTACAAACGAGAGCATAATTTTGGTGCATCTAATAGGATTGGTCTAAATTAGAGCACAAATTTTGGCGCATCTACTCGGATTGGTAAAAATTAGAGCACAAATTGTGGCGCATCCATTAGGATTGGTACAAATCGTTGCTTTTTTTTTAATTTGATACAACTAAAACAACGTTAATATCCTAGCATTCTGTGGATAATTCCTTGTGTTTCACAATAAAATTTATTAATTTACTGTTACTTTAAAACAGAAGCTAAAAAGGACAGAAGGAGAGAGAGAGAAAGGAAGGGGAAATGTCGATTGTTCGTTGGAAAGGTATTGTCTTAAATAGGAAGTAAATGCATTGAAGTAAAGCTCATCCGTCATTTACATAAAACTCCGTTATCCGTGAATTTACCTGCATTGCCTTCCCTCTTCCTCAGTTTTTTCGAAGATTTTATCTTCTCACTAAATCTCCAGTCACATCATCAATCACCACAAGCATGTCGCCGAACCACGAAATTCCTTGCAAATAGTTTGTTTGTTTGTGGTTTTACGGCTCAAAGACTACAATGGTCATGCTGCGCCGGGACCTACTGTTTTCCGAGGAATCCGAACCTCTTAAGGCCTAGGAAACCAAACATCGAACTACAATGAGCAGTGAGATCTTTATGAAATCTCTGAGTAAGCATTTTTTGCACCATTAGGAGTCGAATCCAAGTTAACGGCGCACTAGGCGAACGCGTTACCACACTGCGCCATCGCAGGGCCTTCTTGAAAATAGATGACCCTCGATTTGAGCTGGAGTACAAAAAATACCCAAGGCACGTGGGGCCTTACTCTGCATTTAAAGATTGTTTTTGTTAAAATTAAAATTGCAGTATTTCATCAATTTCACATGTTTTCGTTATTTGTTTCCTTGTAGCGTCTTGGACAAAAAAAAAAGGGGGAATTGCTGATGTAATCATCAATGCAAACCAATTAAATTAATTTGGCAGATATGGTTGCTTATAAATCATTTAGAACTAAATCTTACGGAAGAGCACTTAATTAATCAAATATAGACAAACAAAAGAGTTAATAGAAAATAAATTTAACAAAGGAAACGTTTCTCTGATAAATATGATGAATAGGAATCGCACCAACAAAAAATAAAATTGTGATAAAATTCCAAATTTTAGGGAATGTAGCTGGAAAATTTTTATTCGAAGTGTGGGATTAAATTCCAATTTTTCGAGTGAGCCCCGAAGTTACGAAAATATCTGAAGTAATTTAGAATGAAACTGTTTTCCTTGCTATTTCCTACATTATAAATCGATGATATAAAGTAGATGTTACTATATTTTTTTGCTTTAGTTATTTCTGGATGTTAAATCATCACCGTTTAAATTCGAGAATGCTTCATCACTCATTGAAAACCTTGATGTTCATTACTATGGATATGTTGATTACATTATTATTATAATCAGGGAAATCAAATGACAATTACATTTTCCACATCATTAAATTTAATCTTCTTAATCATAAAATCCCTTCAGACAACTGCTTTAAAATCACGAGATCGAAATTCATATGATTATTAATGAATGGACTGATATGGTTAAATGATTTTTGATATGATTGATATTACCACTGATAAGCTTGTTATTATATTTGATTTATTTTATTGATGCCACTTTCCAAATATGCCACGTTTACAGCATTAACTAAACCATCAAATATCTGTATCATAAAACGTCTGCTACATGCCTCTCTTGCTGTATCTGAAATTTTGGTACTTTTTGTTTGTACATGTTGTCTATGTATTACTACAACATGCTCTCACTATATCAGTTACGTACATGGCCCCCCCATGTGGGGCGCAGAGGGGCTCGAGCCCTACCTAGCCATTCAAAAATTTGATTTTCCCGATTTTTCTATGCATTTATTTTTCAAAAATTCAGTCACATTTTAAAATAAAGTACTTTTTAGCTCATTACTAATTGTCGAGCAGCATCAATTAGTTCTGTAGCTTTTAATATCATGTACATTTATTAAAATGTTTAACAGACTTGGGCAGGAGGTAATAATTTTTCACAGTCCCCCCTAGAATTACGCGTATGAGCGCCACTGGTTACAGACATGCAGTTATCAACAAGCATCATGTCTGACTAGTTAAGGGACGTCAGCTTATCTGTTATGATATCTCTTTCCCAGTAGGATTTGTATTTTCAAGTTACATGTGTCAGGTTATATGTTTTTATGTTTTTCTAGCCTACTCGTATTTGTATCTCGTATACACTATATGTTTCAAAGTTTTAAAATTTGCTATTAGCTTAGGTTTGGTTACATTCAATTTCAAAATCAATCTCATGCCATATTAAACAGTATTAGGTATACGATTTGAATACACAGCATTCGGAGTATGCGTATGTAAATCTAATTTACATGTTGCATCAACCGCTAAGAGAAGCATATATCCGACAAAAAAGTCGTTTATTTAACTTAGCTAAATGAAAATCAAAACATAAAACTAAACGTCACACTTATTTAAGTAAATAATTCCACTCCACGTTATTTCCTTCTGTCTTAACAAGACTAGCTTTCAGGTTAGAAGTAGTTAATCTATTTTCATCCTCAATGTGATTTTAGTGTCAGTTTCTGAGAGAAAAATGCTTGAAAACGCGAAGTTACGCATAGCGTTACTCCATTATAAAAACATGTTTAATCGTTTGAAAGAAACGTTAAGCTTTCAGTCTTAGAGCCCAAATGAGCAGTTGTGGACTCTAAAATTTTAACTTAATAAGATGAATTTATCTTAAGAGATAATCAGAATTTTAAAGCAGTAAATAAAATTATGAAAGATTGCGAAAGAATTGCATGTTTGGCATGAATTTGTGATCTTGCGCTGGCGGTGTGAAGATAAATGCATTTGACTTTCCTAAGTAATATAATTAAATATAATTTGCTTGTATTTTAATGGTATGCAACATAATTAATTTAGTTTATACTTAATCAATTGCGTTATTATAGTCTTTTTATGCTTTCAAAGTCAATAAAAAAGTTGTGGATTTTAACATCCTATACTTTTCTCGACCAGCCTTTACTTATTCTTTACGACAACAAACCACTTTAGTAAAATTTGTTTGGGACAATTTGTCGTTTCTGTTATTTTTCTTTAAAAATACAATTAATAAAAAAAATTACGATCCACATGAGCAGAGGGAAAAGTAGCATTCCCATAAATCATTTTAAAAAGCAATTCTTTATCGGTTGTTGCCTGAGAGTTACTAAGGTTATTAGAATATAAGGTAGAAAAATATTTTAAATTATTTTTATTATACGGTGCGAATTTTTAATTCGAATGGTAAACTAAATTGATCAATTTTACTACACTGATGTTTTATTGGTTTTCTTAATGTTTTTTTCCCGTATTCCATAAATTACTTTAGGTTTGGTTTGAGAATATATTTTTACTAAATTCGTGTTTTTTAATTTTGAATGCCGCAACATGGTTTGTAGGCAACTTTTCTGAAGTGCCAGAAAAACTGGTACACCTACGTAATATCGTGTAGCCCCCAACCCCACGCATGCACGCAGAAGTGTCGCAACACGATGTGGCATGGACTCGACTAATGTCTGAAGGTATCCTGGAGACAATTCACACCAGGAATCCTGCAGGGCAGTCCACAAATCCATAGGAGTGCAAGGTGGTGGAGATCTCTTCTGAACAGCACGTTGCAAGGCATCCCAGATATGCTCGATAATGTTCATGTCTGGCGATTTAGGTGGCCAATGGAAGTGTCTAAAGTCAGAAGAGTGTTCCTGGAGCCACTCGGTAGCAACTCTCGATGTGTGGGGTGTCGCATTATCATGCTGAAATTGTCCAAGTCCGTCGGAATGCACAATGGACATGAATGGGTGTAGGTGATCGGACATGATGCTTACGTACCTGTCAAGAGTTGTCTCTAGACGTATCAGGGGTCCCATATCACGCCAACTGCACACGCCCCATACCATCACAGAAGCTCCACCAGCTTGAACAGTCCCCTGTTGACATGTAGGGTCCATGGATTCATGAGGTTGTCTCCATACCCGTACACGTCCATCCGCCTGATGCAATTGGAAACGAGACTCGTCAGACCAGGCAACGTGTTTCCAGTCATCAACAGTCCAATGGCGGTGTTGGCGAGCCTATACGAGGCGTAAAGCTTTGTGCCGTGCAGTCAACAATGGTACACGAGTGGGCCTTCGGCTCCGAAAGCCCATATCAATGATGGTTCGTTGAACAGTTCGCACGCTGACACTTGTTGATGCCCCAGCATTGAAATCCGCGGCAATTTGAGGAAGTGTTGCACGTCTATCTCGTTTAACGATTCTCGTCAGTCGTCGAATGTCCCGTTCTTTCAAGGTCTTTTTCCGGCCGCACCGCCGTCGGAGATTTGATGTTTTACCGGATTCCTGATATTCACGGTATACCCGTGAAATGGTCGTACGCGAAAATCCAAATTTTGTCGCTATCTCGGAGATGCTATGTCCCATCTCTCTTGTGCCGACTATAACGCCACGTTCAAAATCACTTAAATCTTGATAAACTGCCATTGTAGCAGAAAGAACCGATCTAACAGCTTTGCCAGACATCTCTTGTCTTATATAGGCGCTGCCGACAGCATCGCGTTACGCTGATTGGTTGCAAAGCTCCGTTATTTGCATACGTACTTGTTTTTCTGTCACTTCAGTGTATTTTGATTCATTATTTTTGCAGATGAACACGACCTTCTTACTTCAGGTGGTTTAGCTAAAAAACTTCAGTTTCTTCTTTCCTCATTTTATGAAAAATTAATTTATTACTTTGACAGTAAAAGCGTTACAGTTGAAGATAGAGGAGAGATTTTTTCTACACTTTAACCTAAAAGAGAGAGAGAGAGAGAAGCTTTCAAAGTAAAACTAAAAGTTTTGAAAAGTTGTAATACTTTTTGACATTTATTACGTTTTTGGAAAGAAGCACTGTAAATTCTCCTGTCAGAATCAAAAATGCAGAAGGTGTTAGAACACAAAGAGAAGCAAACCGCTCATGGAACACAAAGATCACTTAATTCTTTCTTTTTCAACATCAATTTATTTATCTACGCACATCCATGCTTTTCTCTTTGGCAATCACTCCAGTAGGAAGTGACTCCCCATGGCACTGCAGTGGTAACGGGTTCATCTAATTAATGCAGGTTCAACCAGAGTCGTAGCTAGGTTGAGTCTACAGGAGCCCAGTCCCCTGGAAATATTTTTTATTTTCTTACCACTTGAAAATATTTTTTCTCAAAATAAAATATTGTAGAATTTTATTTTAAATTTTTTATTTTGTATGAAATTGTACATGACAATGGAAATTGTTCTTAACGTTAAAAATGTATTCAAAATAGACTGGGCCCTGCGGTGGCGCAGTGTTGTAACGCGTTCTCCTAGTGCGCCGCTAATCCGGGTTCGACTCCCAGCAGTGCAAAGAACGCTTACTCAGAGATCTCATAAAGATCGCACTGCTCACTGTAGTCCGGGGTTTGGTTCCCTAGGCCTTAAGAGGTTCGGATTCCTCGGAAAACAGTAGGTCCCGGCGCAGCATGACCACTGTAGTCTTTGAGCCGTAAAAACAAAACAAAAACAAATAGACTGTAGACAAAATAGACCGTAAACAAAATAGACTGTAAACAAAATAGACCACTGTAAATCTTGTATCATCGTGTTTTTTACAGTGGCTTTCCTCTACTTTATAATGAGGAGAAGGGAAATTATAATTTTTTAGTAAGGCTATAAATTTTCAATGCAAAGTTAAGATTAAGCAATTTATTTATAAATGTTAAATAGTATATTGGTTTGCTTAGATATTTAATATTATTAAATATATTAATAAAATACATCAAAATATTCACGAATTTTAAGGCTTCCTGTAACTTTCGGATCCCCCTCCCTGTATAAAGTATCTAGCTACAGGCCTGGGTTCAACTCTCAACGGCGGCAATGAAATTGAATTTGCTGAGTGAATACTTCCGATAGTTTGGGAGAGTGGTTGGTTCCCTCGGGTTTGAGGTGTTCGAATTCCTCGGAGACACATAGACCCCGGCGCCGCATATTCCTTGTTGTCATTGCGCCGTTAAAATGGTTTGTTTGTTTGTTTTGTGGTTTTACGGCTCAAAGACTACAATGGTCATGCTGCGCCGGGACCTACTGTTTTCCGAGGAATCCGAACCTCTTATGGCCTAGGGAACCAAACCCCGGACTACAGTGAGCAGTGCGATCTTTTTATGAGATCTCTGAGTAAGCGTTCTTTGTACACTGTTGGGAGTCGAACCCGGATTAACGGCGTACTAGGCGAACGCGTTACCACACTGCGCCACCGCAGGGCCTGTTAAAATGGGAATAAAGTAAAATATCCATATAATGAAATGGACGGTTCCATAAAAAAAAATTCGTTATATAGAAAATTCGCTATGTGGAAACGATGTATTCATGAACCAGGGCAGTGCAATATGATACCACAATTAAAATCCCATTTTTCAGTTAACGACTGTTTCTCATAAATAACATTCAACCATTTAAAAATAGATGTTTTTAAGTGTGAAATATACATGCATATAAAAAAAGTTGAACGATTATTACCTTAAAATGAAAACGTATTTAATGCTTCTTTCATACACATTCATGCTTTTGTAGAAAAATTTCTAATATCCTGCTGCACAACAAATGGTGATGTTGATTCATCATAAAAGTGTTAGCACCCCTGTGGGAAATTTGCAAGGTCTGGATTTCTGGTAATCAACCGAGCAAAAAAGGGCGACAAGTACTACTATTCAAACAATACACTATATTCCAGAACAATCGGGCCTGATCCCAAGCCTAGCAGCTTCGCACTGTATGGGGCAACCAGATACAGGTATGTGTGCTTAGGAAAACTCTTTATTAGGGAGTTTAAAGTCCCTTAGGCGTGCCTCATTTTGTTTGATTGCCACGTATTTTAAAATCGTATTGTATTCCCACGTTACTAAGGAACCCGATGTCACTGACGTGACCACTCGATTTTCTGTTTTAGTCGTTAAAAATTTCGTTATATAGAAACACTTTCATATGTAATGACCATGGGGATTTACCAAAACTTCGCTATATAGAAAATTTGTTCGTTATATGGAGGTTCTATTTTTAGCCAACGTTATTTTCGCACACATATACAGGTAATTGACAAAACAAGCACTCGCGTGTTAATGTATATATTTACATACAAAAGGTTAAACACTGGTAAAATAGCAATGAAAAAGATCACCCAAGCTTTCGGACGCGTCAGCAGCAGTCCTTTATCAGGAGTATCATCACACCTTCATCATTATTCTTGATGAAGAACTGCTGCTGACGCGTCCGAAAACTTGGGTGATCTTTTTCATGTCTACCTCTTGTATGTAAATTTCCTCCCTGGTACCTTGTATTTTATGTCTAATGTATATATATTGCTTATTGTTATTCGTAAGAGCATAAATGATTTCTAAATAATCACCACATAAAATTCAGAATGGATCTCTCACGATGAGGGTGTCGAAACTCACTGATATGGTGAAATGTTAATGACCACAAATACATGAAACTTAGGTACGCTCATGCAGTACCATCGTAAAGCTGAAGGTGCTAAGTGTTGATACGAATTTTGTTGCCTTTCTAACAAATTGGCATTTCTACAACGGGCAACAAATTTTGAAATCCATTCAATAACCCCATGGAACGGAGGCAGTAGTATCATCCTGGGAATCCTCACATTAAGAATACACTAGAAAACACACCAGCTTCCGACTATGACCATCCGTTTTACCGAAATACCTACACATTCTCCGAGGTTTTTATGCGTCGTTGTGCTTAAAAACGGGTGACCAGCTTTGTATCGGTACTGAAAGGACTTGTATATCGTATACGCTGAATGGCCCATCACTGCCCTCTCCCTTTTCTTGGAATACTGAATGAACTTCAAAGTTTGTTGCCGGTTGTAGAAACTTGACGGAGCGGCAACAATACATATTTTCACTAGGATTGAAACTCGTCATTAGCGTTATATGAGCCCTTAAAGTGTCCATGTTTCATGATTTGGGCTATGAATATTTCACTGTATCAAGGAATTCCGACATTGTTCTCGTGATGTAATAACAATAATTTTAATAAAATTTGCATATTCAAACATAAAGCTGAGAACGTACTACAAAACGACATTAGGAATAAATGGCTAAGAAACTAAATAATAAACAAAAAAAGACGCCCAAAATACATAACTTACCGAACAGCTTATTTTAAGATACTTAAATAATTATAATTTATCATAATTGTTTCGGAATTTAGTAAAACAAATTATTTTTATGATCTTGTATATATGACACAAGAATTGTAATATTTAATCCATTTCTGTATTTAAATGGGCCATTTTTATTCTTAGAAAAACTCTTTTCCTGCTTTTCAAATTAAAATTAATTCTTGCGGAAATTTTTTGACTTAACAATTAGGACATTCACATAAATCATTGTCGTGTGAAAGCATGTCAGTTCCTTTATTTTTAAGTTTTTATTTATTTGTTTAATTTTTGCTTTCATGTTTTTCCTGGCTTTACACAGCGTATTTTCTCACTTTTATACTTCGCACACGTTTTCAGTTAACTGTTTCAGGGTATAGCTTTAGTATTTTATTTTAAAATCAGAAAACTTTAGCAGTTCATTTTTCTTATTCCCTCTCGAGTGTATTTCCGCAAGATATCACACCCAAGAGATTGCATCTTGGCTTACATGAAGTCCTTTACCAAGATATATGACTTCGAATTTCGTAAAAAAGTTTTAAACCGGAATGACAGTGTCTTTGATTCAAGTTTTATTATACAATGTGATCCAATAGTACCTTAATAATTTTAAATTTGAATAAAAAATCCCTGGCACGGATTCCTTCTTGTCACCGCACGACTCCATGACTGTGCATCTATGAAAATAGGTGATTTTCACAGATGCACAGTGCATACACCCTATAAAAGTGGCCAAAAACCTCAAAGTATTTCTCTTAATGATGTCACTAAAATTTCTCTAAAGACATCTCTAAAAAATTCTGTAATGATGTCTGTAAAAATTTCTCTAAAGGTGTCTTTGAAAATTGCTCTAAAGATGTCTCTAAAAATTTCTCTAAAGATGTCTCTAAAAATTTCTCTAAAGATGTCTCTAAAAATTTCTCCAAACTTGTCTCTTTTTAAACAGATTTTCTACTATTGGGTTAGTTAAAAAAATTTAAACTTGACTTCAGTTTGGCTCCGCGCGGCCGCCCCTACACATCCATAATCCTTCTTGAAAGTTTTGAGGAAATTACTCCTCAATTTTACTACCATCTTTTCCCCCTGTAAAACGTTGTTCCGAGTTTCTAGGTGGGACAGAATGAGACTGATCTTGATATTATTTAAGCTGACTGCTTAATCTTGACCACTCAACTACTATAGGTTTCTGCACGAGCATACTTATTAAGGATTGAACTCGGCTTGGTAAATTGAAAGTACATGGTCATTTCCACTTGATAACGGAGAAGTTTGAGCGAGAGTGTTTGTACATGTGCATGCAGGCAATTTAAGTTTCAATTATTTGTTTTTTTTTAAGAAAAAGTCCAAAAAAAGGTCGTATTGCATCGGGATGGAGTTTTCGGGGGAATCTAACCTCTATTGCCGAGGTAACAGAACCGCGGTTTGCAGTGAGTAGAAAAACGACATCCGTTGTACGACACCGTTGGGAGCTGAACCATGGTTGAGTCGTAGAGTAGATGAATACGTTACCACTATACTATCGTAAAACAGTGAATCTACATTTTTTCGAGGAATTTTGAATCTCTTAGGAAGGAATTTTGAATCTCTTGAGAAGGAGTTTTGAATCTCTTAAGGAGGAAGTTTGAATCTCTTAAGTAGAAAGTTTGAATCTCTTAGGAAGGAATTTTGAATCTCTGAAGAAGGAATTTTGAATCTCTGAAGAAGGAATTTTGAATCTCTGAAGAAGGGATTTTGAATCTCTGAAGAAGGGATTTTGGATCTCTTAAGAAGGAATTTTGAATCTCTCGAGAAGGAATTTTGGATCTCTTGAGAAGGAATTTTGAATCTCTTGAGGCTTAGGGAATCAACTTCTGGAATACAGTGAATAGTTAGTCAGTAAACTTTATTTCAAACCTGGGAGCCGAATCCATTATCACTGTGCAACCGCAGAGTTAGGGGAAGGAATAATTACATAGCATCACGGGTAACTGAAGAAATGTCAACGGCTATTTTCGACAACCACTCTCAAATATTCTTGATAGCAGCTGCGTACTTGGAGCAAAGGCAAAATTAAATCTGCTTCACCCGCTAGCAGGCGCGCACACCCCACAACTGAAATGTATGAAAAAGAACCGTCCGCCCTTGCTTCTGAAACTGGCCAAACTCTTTCCTGTTGCCTTCAAAGTCACAATCTTTTGGGGTAGGGTGACAAAGAGAAAATTCCACTTATTGTTCCCTGTAAAATTGGACGTTTTTAATGAAATAATGCTATATAATCAGATGGGGTGCAAATCACCCCGCGCGAATACTCGCGTTTCTCCAATCGGCGCACTTTATCGCTGGTTAATTTGCTATATAGAAAGTTTGTTGAAATTATCCACCTTTATCCATATAAGCTTGATCTTGGTTGGCTGTTGCTACAAGGAGAATTTTATAAGTGCTTAATGATTGATAAGTGATTGACGATTGATAAGTGATTAACGATTGATAAGTGATTAACGATTGATAAGTGATTGACGTTTGCTCTGACGTTTTTAGCAAAAATGGATGCCGATGGCGATTGACCTTAGAAAATTCTGTGGGGATATGGAATGCCTTATTTTATTCATACTTCCTTCCATTTTTATACGTACTATTTAGCGGCTTCAAATTTGATTTTAAAACCATCCGTTTTTGGGGGAAATCAACAGGCGAATTAACCTATTCCATTAACGCACAGAAATATCTGCATACGTTGAAAAATTTTGTCATTCTACAAGTTCAACGATGATATTTCCCGGAAGAGAGAATTTTTATGCAAGATGGAGCATGTTCTCATATAAGGTGACAGATACAACGTTTACATCACTTTACAAATACATAAATAATGGTTACTTGCTCCTTTCTAGCTGTATAGCCTATTCGCTTTCTTTGTATACTCTGTGCGATATTTAATTGTGGAGTGACCTCAAAATTAACTGTTATCGTAGCGGAAAAATTTTATAATCTTGAAGGCTAACGCATTACTGAATGTTAAGAATATTCCTGAAGAGAGAGATCTTACGATCTGCTGTAAGAATGCTGTATACAAAATACAAATTTCTAATGCAGATGAAAGAAGGACCACATTATTAAATAACTCCTTTCCCCCTAGCGAACTCAATTTTTTTATAAGTTCACAACTATATTTTGAAAGCACTTCTCCTACAGTAGCTATAATAATGTAATAAATGAACTTTATTGCAATCATTTTATTGTTGGATTATCGTCGTAGCAGCACCGAATAGTCCATTTAATAATTTCATCCTATTTGTTGTTTCCTCATTTGTTCCCTGAATTTTAACTTTTTTTTACATTACTAAGCGCACTTATACATTCCACGGAAAATATTTTGACATGATTTTTTTTCAAAATATTTCTTGCCATGTCAAAAATAATTAACTTATTTTCCAAATGTGGCAACATCTTAATTATCGTGTCAAAATACAGAATGTTTAGAATGGGAAAGTTTAATTATAGCAATCCTCTGAATACATATATCTATTGAATATGAAAGGTTACAAGTACAAGTAAGGTTTGGCTGTAATAACACGCCAAACGTTAATGGTAGTAAGACTAGCCGGATAAGTTACCTGCTATGTCAGCATCTGATCCAGGTAGATGTGAGCTTAAGGATGTGTGCTTATAAAACAAATGGTTTGATTTATGAGTAGAAATATGAAAGTAGACCAAGGCGAAAGACACATTGTCTCAGTTATTACCAACCTACAGGTATAAAGCTTATTTCAAATCCATTTTGTCTACTCTAGGCTTAGGTTTTATAAAACTAATTCTTTGCTGTTCAATGCTTCGGGTGACGGTTTTGTTTTCTTACTATCTTTTGCCTTAATCCAGCATTAAAGACGTGGCTAAAGATCTCATTATCTTTCTGCACATCATCTTGAATTCAACACGATTGATAGTGTAAGATATTATTACCCTTCACAGGGATAACACAATTGCCAAATATTGGTCAACACACAAAGCCACTGGGATGAGATTTTTGTGAGTTTTTCGTGGAAGATTTTTTATTATGAATAAATTTGACACCCACGTATTAGTAGCTGAGTCTGGAATATCTTCAAATTGAGGGACCCTGGATCGAATCCAGGAAGGGGACATTGTCTCTTTTTCTCCTAAACAAAAAAAGCTCTAGATTGAGCTAATAATACGTGGGTGTCAAATTTATTAGTGAAGATTGATAGTTGACTGAGAATATTGACGTTTAATGCGATCTAGATACTTCCACAATAAAAGTATCTTAAAAATTTAATATGTTTTTCTTCATACATTTTTAGTTGTTTTACTTCCTCAATAAAAATAATTAAATTCTATTGTGACTTAATTATTGAAGATATCCAGGGGCATGCCTTTTAGTTTTTCTTTTTTAAATTATAATCATTAAATATGTCTCTGCAACAAAAAAAATTAAAGTTTTCTTTATAGGAAGTGAATAAATATTTTAAAAGTTCAATATTGATTTCTTGGGAGAGCCAAATCTTTTAAACTGCCTTGGGGCTACTAAACTCTGTCCCCTGCCCAAAGTGTAAGATTTTAAGCTGTCTATATCTTTAGAAACCACATCAAACGAAGGTAGCTGAATATACACTCTTTTTTCAAATAAATAAAAAGCAACACCGTGAAGGAGTTACCTGTTTTTATCAAAATTAAATGTACATCCAGCACATACATAGATAAGAAACGACAAAAAATTAAAGGCCGTAGAACACATTAATAGCTAAGAATTGCACATTAAATGTTCAAATCAATAGTTGGTGAAACCCCCACTCCCTCTCCAGGCCCCGATGCATACTGCTATACGTCTGGGTAAGGAGTGATAAAGGTTCTTAATGTCATCCTGCGACACATTCTGCCAGGCATTCTTCACTTGTTGCTCCAGGTCTACGATATTGTATGGTGCCCGAATCTGGCGGCCTACCATGTCCCATACATGTTCGATTGGCGAAAGGTCTGATGATCTTGCTGGCCAAGGAAGAGTATCAGCAACACGAAGGAAACTCAGAGATATAAGCGCCGTATGGGGCCTGACATTATCTTGTTGGGAAATGGCCCAGTCTGTCGTGTCATGAAGAGTAACGCAAACGGCCGCAAGATGTCATCAACATATCGTTGAGTTGTTGAAGTTGTACGCAGGATGACTAGGAGCGTCCTGCTGTCGTACGAGATAGCACCCCACACTATCACACCAAGGATGTCTGTGTGCCTCAAACAAAGGGTGATTGGGATAGCTGGGCCTTGCACCTTCACACACGTATCCGTCGGTCATCTGCTCCAAGATTGAAGCGGGATTCATCGTTGAACACTATGCGATACTAATCTGCTGGCAGCAATTTTGATAGGCTACGACACCACTCCAGACGACTCTGTCGATGGTGTGGGGTTAATAAAGGCTGCTGTGAGCATAACCCCCTCAGCCATTTCACTCATCCCCCCCCCCTCACCATTTCATGACGCTTGATGGTGGAAGGTGCCACGAGTGGTATGGAAGAGACCGTAGCACGTTGGATAGCGGGCAACGATGCTTTTGGGTCAGCTTGGGCCTGTCGCACAACCAACCGATTTTGCCTCGAATTCGTGCACGTTGGCCTTCCAGAGCTTTTATTACGCCGATGGGTTCCTCGCGGCAACCATTGCTGCCAACACATTTGCACAATAGTGTCCGTACGGTGCAGGTGGCAGCCTATTGCTCGGTAGGACCAGCCAGCTTCAAGCATCCCGACTATGCGACCACGTTCGAAGTCATCCAATTGGTTATAAGGTCCTCGTCAACGTCGTAACGGCATTATTGGTTGCGTCTCCAGGGAACTGCAACGCTGATAACGAAAAAAAATAAACCGTCCGCAATTTTTACCTCTTTTATACGATGCTCGTTGCGCAGTAAAAATGCACGCTATGATTGAAGTTAACACTCATTGGCTTTGAAAATTTAATCATTTACTTGATCTAAAGGAATTTGCATGCGAAATTTTGAGATGATCGGGTACTTTTTAGGGGTGCTTTCTTTCTTTCTTTCTTTCTTTCTTTCTTTCTTCCTTCCTTCTCCTTTTTGGCAAAAGAGTGTATTTCATACATCCATAAAATTTCATTACCAGGAATACGCACTTTGGTTTGCAATATCCTTTAACTTTTGTGCTACGGATTATTGATCACATGTAGGCAAGGACCACGCGATCTAGCTATTATTTTTCATCAAGGCGCTACGCAGGGCAAATGTTAAAATCCGGATTGTTCCGAAAATGTCATCATTTTGCATGTAAAAGAACACTTCAAATATTTTCTTACGCTTTAGTCTAGAAATAAAATAATGCTCGGAAACTATTTTCATACTTTTTCACACACAGGGTTACAGGGGCGGCTCGAGATTGATTTTGAACATGGCACGGATTGCTTTTTGGCACCCCACCACCGGCGAAAACAGGAGATTTTCACAGATACACAGTGAGCCATATGCCCTATAAAAGTGGCCAAAAGTCTCTGAAAGAATTTCTCTAAACTTGTCTCTTTACAAAGAGATATTCTACTTTTGTCAATTAAAAACATTTTGAACTAGACTTCAATTTGGAGCCCTCATCTAAACGAGGTCTGGGCGGCCGCCCGGTTCGCACTGTCCTTAAGCCGCTCCTACAGGTCATATCTTAAAGCATAATACCGCAGACGCGGTGCAAGTGTATTGACTGTGTCAGTTTTAGTCGTGAGTAGCGTAATCCTATCAATTAAGCATTTATTCCTAACATCAATTAAGAGATTGTAATGTTTCACGAAGTCAGCACCAACAATTGGTTTAGAGACATTTGTAATTACAAAGTACCATGAAAAACTTCTATGTAATTCGAAATCTAACTGTATTTCTATTGTACCCCATATGTCTATTTTCATACAGTTCGCAGCGTATAGAAATAAATCCTTTGTACACGATCTTTTAATGTAGGATTTGGGGAATACAGACAAAGTTGCACCATTGTTCACGAGGAACTTGTGACTCGAGATTTGATCTCTAACAAAAAGACGGCTTATATTTTCACTCGCGTCTAATCCCGTCACATTGATCGTGGTTCCGCGTTTCCCGAAATAAAATAAAATTTTTGGTTTCCACATGTCAAGGTGGGAGCACAAAAATGTCATGCCCATACAATACCATCAATACCAGTACATTTTACTGTACATTTTATATATTATACCATTAGAGATTTGAATTTATTGCTGACAATTTCATGTACTATATAAATTCCAGGTAATAGCTGCCAAAGTTTTACGATGTCAGGGCTGATATAATGAAATGGCTTTTGCGCTGACATCTAAAGTTTATGACGACATGACTTATGGATAAACCACATCACTTGCAGCATATAATTTATTACTTGAATGTAATTACGCATATAACATATATAATAAGTATGTATAATATATATAATTATGCTTACTTCAATGTAATTATGCATATAATCGCAGCTTGAATGTAATTACACGCAATTTTAAAACCTCGCTGTATCAGCTAATTGCAAAATCAAGCTTATAATTTCATTTATCCAGCGAATTATAGTAGTCTTCTCAAATGAGGCACCCAGGCGATTGGAATCGTTACATTACTTAACTTAATCGAAATCAATGCATATATTTTGCGTGCATCTTAAAATAATAGGACATTGAATTTCCATAAATGAAAACTTTAAATCTGTAATAAATTCTTCTCTCCTTTTGTTTCCAATTTCCACACCTCTGGATAGGATCTTAAGACAAGCTGTACATTCTACTCTCTTGTATTTCTAATACGTATTGCTATTGGAACCGTAATATTTCTGTGTTAAACCAGTTAACACCTTTATTACATGTATATTACATACAGATAGACACTACGCATGTATTATTATTATTATTATTATATACTGAATGGAGCAACTAGGCTATTAGCGAATCTGCTGCTATGATTTAGGCAAATCACTGCTGTTTATATTCCTCAGATTATATCAGAATTTAATTAACTTTACCATGTTTTCATGAGTGCCATCGCACGGAAATGCCATTTTCACGGAAGCTGTAGCAGTTGTTTCATATGAAGTTGTTGCGTTGAATAAATCCATAAAGCCGGATATTAGATTTCACTTGAAATGTATAATGTATATGTAATGTAAAGATGCACACAGGGCCTAAATTGGATGGGAGGCCACGGCAGCTCGGCTCCGGTACTTCTTCATTTTTGGCGATTATTTAAATATTAGCCGGAGCGCCTAAATGGACACTGTCATGAAAAAGTAATAAATTTGTAATTAAGCTTATGCATTTTGTTGTCTTAAAAAGAGGATATAAACAATCGATATGATTTATCGGTTCTTTTGCAGCCATTCGATTTTTAATCGATTTATCATAATATTAGGGCTGCTGCTGCATTTTTCCGTTAGAAATTAAGCCTTGGGTTTATATATGCATTATATGTACAGCACGATATGTATTATAATATAATATAGCTTGAATAAACTATTCTTACTATTTTCATGTCTACAAATTAATTATCTGATAAACACAAACCATGGGTTTTATTTTTCTTCCAAAATGGGAGACGATATTAAATCTATTTAATTAACGATAG
This sequence comes from Dysdera silvatica, assembly GCA_006491805.2. Lineage (NCBI taxonomy): Eukaryota > Metazoa > Arthropoda > Arachnida > Araneae > Dysderidae > Dysdera > Dysdera silvatica. The sequence continues at coordinate 107,725,305 of QLNU02014802.1, read as the reverse complement.
GAAAAAGCAAGCAAATTTTGTTTCTATATAATATTTATAAAGCATAACCTGGAACCAAATCACAAAAACAGCGTATTCTCTGCAACAACGTTAAATACTTACAACCATAAAATGTTTATTAACAAAAGCCTAGGGACAATTGGCTCAGATGGCCAACATATATTTTTGTCGTACTTTTTTTCTTGTCTTCGTAAACAGAAATAGTGACCGTAAAAAAAGCTAGAATACAACAATAAAACGTGTGCTTATTCAGAGTTATGAGCTTTCAATATAAAAAATATCTAACGTATCTTTTGCAAAATAAATAATTCACAATTCGCAAAGGAGTAAAGAGCTACCGGTAACATGAAAATCCTGTTCAAAGATAAATACTTTTTCCGTTTTCCTAAGTCCCAAATCTATTGTACTTAGAAGAAGGAGAATATGTAAGTTCATCTAGCGTTCTTTTGAAGGAAATTGTTTACCACCTTTGGGCCTTCAAATGCTTTTAGACAAAAATATCTTTTTGTTTCAGTTTTATATCCTGTGAAAAACAGTATCAAATCAGTCTGTTTCTCTTTTATAACACGCTGAACTAAACTTTCTTTCACGTTTATTAAACTTTACATGAATTCACTTTTATGAAATGCATTTTATTTAAACTGTAACGACAATACAGACATTTCAATTTTTTAACATATACGTACAATGGCGCTTCTATTTATGTAACTTGAGAAATTTTGGATAAGCTCTTGGACTTAACATCCGAGATGTCACGCCCTAACTGGAAACTGATTCCTCTTCTTTTTACATGCATACAAAGTTCTATTATCTAGAGATCTTTTATTAAGCGAATAATATGGAGATTCGATTCTCCTTTTTCTTTCCTCCAGTCTATAACTTGCATTAATCCACCTATTCAAGAGAGACGTGATGACCACACCCTTTAATACGAACATCACGCACTGATCACGTGGTAAATTTCACACAGATAGCCTGTTTCAATATGGATTTGCCATTTCTCAAAATGATTAAAACGAAGTCTTTACCTTTACTTTTAAATGTTAAAATATTTAATATACACATGTATAGGTGTAACTTATTAACTTTAAAAATAATTTTTAAATTGTGCAAAATTTATAAGAAAATTACTAAATAATTTATATTAACGGATTTAGTAGTGATATTAGTAAAGTTCATATTTGAAATTTTATCACAGAGATTTATTTTTCCCCGATGAAGATTCTGTTGTAAAAAAATGGTTCCCAACGATGTGTTTTAGCATTTATTAATAATTTTGAATTGCTATTTTATAATATGTCTCTGAAAACTATATAATAGTCATTCCATTATGTATAAGTTTATTTTTTTATCATTCGTTCTGAGGTCAGCATTCCACCGTGAACTGGAATTTAAAAATTAGAAAAAATTTCGCATTTTTTCCCCAACTTTCAAAACGAAGGTAATTTCTCCTCTAAATACATCAAAACTCGTTATTGTGCACTTGTTTGTATCTCCGTAATCTCTGAAAACGATCAAAGTTTCGAATCAGAAGTCATGAACAAAATAATAATTTTTCTCTCTTTTGCAGAAATTCTCCAAATAATAAATTATGTTTATTAGAACAAGCATGGCTAAGAAAATCTCCACACTCTATAAATCTAACATTGGGAAAATTTCGTTTTGTCTGTCAGTATTCTAGTAATTATCCAATAAAGTTTTATTTCGAAGATGTGCCTTTTGGCAACTGATAGAAAATGATGCAATGGGATGTTTGCAAAATTTCTTATACAGTGATATTATTGTTAACATGTATTCCATAACTATTATTATAAATAATAACACACAGTCTAAAAGACCTTAGTTTAGTTATCGCGAATGGCAAAACATATTGGCAGATGAATTTGTTTTTGGATGCTTCCAATCGAAATATCATCTTCATTAACACGTTTTCGCGGAAGTCGGGTTTAATGAAAAGATTTAATTTGACATTGAAAGATTTACTGTTTTCCTGCAAGTCAACTATCCTTGGGTTGTTTACTTTTCCAAAGATATTTCTTTTCGGTGAACTAACGAGACTGGAATGAAGGAAATGACATAGCAACAAATCTCTAAAATGCTTGTGTAGTTGAAACATTTTGCCAGTTTCAGTGTTCGTCCAGCAATCCGGAGATCAGCAGTTCGTAACCTAATCTACATTATTTTATTCTTTTCGGACTCATTAGATATATAGGAAAAATCGCTTAATTAAACCAAATTTCTCGAGTATATGGCCGTGTGTATACATACGCATTTAGCGGATTTTGAAAATATTAAACAATGTAAATCGGAAAAATTATTTTTTATATACTATATGTATATGAAAATATAGATAATACTTTTTGATACCCTCATTATTTAGCTTGTGGACTCCCACAATAGAAACACCATGTTCACTTCGCAGGCTTTCTTAACTGTTGCCACTTAGAAACGCAAGGAAAGGAAACTTAAGTTTAATTCCTAAAATTGGCAAAATGCCAAATGGTTTCTTTTTACATTATGTTTTCTATATATACATAATTTCGACTTCCGTATCTGGCAACATATATTGTATAATTAAAATTTTACTTCTTATATTTGGCAACAGTGTGTGTAATTGTCATCCGAATTCTAAAACCAAATCAGACTTCCGTTTACCATCGAAGTGTGCACACGTCATTTTCGGAGGCTCCGCCAAAACGGCGTACTAAATTTCGTTAACGATGTGTTCCAGTGAATTAATTTATTTATTGGCGTCTATTATTGAATTAACCTAACGATTTAAAGCATTTAATAAATATTATTTTAACTGAATGAAATTACTGCAGCTCTTCGAAACTTATTTCTACAAGCTCAAGCTGTAGTTTTTTTTAAGAAAGACCGAGTTTGTCCAGATCCGAACTGGGGACTGCCCCCTTCACCTAATAGACAACTTACAAGAAAAGCAACCCATGTGTACCCTTCCTATTTTAATTAAATTTTGTGTATTTGTAGAGGGTGTCAAATTATTGAATGCGATTTTTTTTTTTTTACGGCTAAAAAATATTTTTAGGGGGTGAACCCGCCCTTCGAATATCGGCCATATTTTAGTTTTTCGGCTATAACTTCTGAACAAATCATGATAGCGTAATTTCGTAAATGTACAAAATTTCGCAGCCTATCCACCAGTGTAAAAAATTGTATAAAAAGTATAATGAGTTATAAAATTAAATATTCGTTTTTTGTCGTTTTTTCCGCTGGGGAAGTAGCGCTTACAAGGAAAGCAACCAATATGTCCCCTCCGATAACGAAATTTGATGGATTTATAGAAGGGGCTAAAACATTAGATACGTATTTTTTTTTTTATCGGCTAAAAAATATTTTTAGAGGGTGGACCCGCTCCTCGAAAGTCTACCATATTCTTGTTTCTCCTCTATAACTTCTGAGAAAATCATGATAGCGTAATTTCGTAAATGTACAAAATTTCACAGCCTATCCACTGGTGTAAAAAAAATCGTTTAAGAAATATGATGAATTATAAAATTCAAATTTTCGTGTTTTCCCCTAGGGGAAGTAAGTAGTGCGTAGAGGTGACGTTTCTCTTGTATGCATAGGTGCTATGCGGGAGAAGTAGCACGTAATGGGCAACACTTCTCCTGCATGCATGGCTGTACGCAGGGGAAATAGCGTGTAGGGACGACTTGAGGTATATTTCAGGAGAAAGTGGGGAACCGCTTTCACAGACGAAAAACAAATGATATGATTATATATACAAAAAAATCCCTTCAGTGACTCTAGTTAACACCTAAATATGAGATTATTAAGCCGACTTCTTCTGGAGATATAAAACTTCATTTTCAGATAGATTTTCATAGGTTGTCCTATACCATGCACTATAACTTGCCGTGTATATGTAATATGTATATATAATGTATATCTCTAATTACGAAATTGTAAAATACTCACAAATAGGAAGAAAAAGGAAATTGAAACAGATGCAGGGTAATTAAAAGTTAATACGCAATGACCTGTTAGAGAAACACATTTACCAGATCTACAGGTTTTTTAAGTTTTACGGATCAAAGGACAGACGTATAATATATGCCATAAATTTCATAATTAGAGACAACACAGCTCATATACACGGCGAATTATAGTACATGATATAGGGTGACCCACGAAAATCTCTCTGAAAGTAAATATTTATATCTCCAGAAGCAGTTGACTTAATAAGCTCATATTTAGGAGATATTCAGAGTCGCTGACGGGATTTTTTTTATACACATAATCACATTTTTTATTAGTCTGTGAAAGGGGTTTTCCCACTTTTTTCTGAAAATATACCTGAAGTCGCTCCTGCACATTTCTTCCCCTGCATACAGCTATACATGTAGGAGAAGTGTCGCCTCTTACGTTCTACTTATCCTGCATAGCACCTGTGCATACAAGAAAAGCGTCGCCCCTACGCGCTACTTCCCCTGCGGAAAAATACGAAAATTGAATTTTATACTTCATCTTATTTTTTAAACAACATTTTTACACCAGTGGATAGGATGTGAAATTTTTCGCATTCACAAAATTACACTATTGTGATTTGTTCAGAAGTTCTAGACGAAAAACAAAAATATGGTCGATTTTCGAGGGGCGGGTCCACCGCCTAAAAATATTTTTTAGCTGATAAAAAATACGTATCTAATGTTTCGCCCCTTTATACAAATCCACCAAATCTCATTAAAATCGGAGGGGAACACATGGGTTGCTTTTCTTGCAAGAGCTACTTCCCTTGCGGAAAAAAACAACAAAAAACGAAATTTTAATTTTATAACTCATTATATTTTTTATACAATTTTTTTACACTGATTGATAGGCTGCGAAATTTTGTACATTTACGAAATTACTCTATCATGATTTGTTCAAAAGTTATAGCCGAAAAACAAAAATATGGGCGATTTTCGAGGGGGAGGGTCACCCCCTAAAATTATTTTTTAGCCGATAAGAAAATACATATTCAATAATTTGGCCTCCTCTATAAATACACTAAACTTCATTAAAATCGAAGGGACACACTTGTGATAGTTTCCTTGCGTGTGGCAAAAACGATGTTCTCCGTTGTATATAAAAATTACAAGATATTACTACCCTTCTTAGGGTTTACACGATTGTCAAATGGCCAACATACTGTCATTGGGACATGTGTCTTTTTGTAATTTTAAATTACATTATATTTGAATTAAAAATTACAAAAAAATATGAGATAATGGGGCTTCGTGTGTCAGCCGTTTGGCAACCGTCTTAACTCTGAGAAAGGTAATATTATTTTGCAAATGAAAATGCCAGGAAAATTAATGCGCATCAAAATAGAGAAACCACTTAACGAAAAAGAAATCTCAAAGTGGTAAGAAAATCGATTTTCAATTCCACGTTTCCTCTAGTTAAATGTGCTTTAAAATTTAACACAAATAATATTTTATCTTTTAAATACATTTATAATCATTTAAATCGAATTAAAAACAATAATATTACGTGTGGAAAATGTCCCATAACCCCTGGACGGAAAGCACAGTTTTAAATGTTCTGAAATAGTTAGTAAAATTTGACCATCTTCGGAGTATACGAAGTACAAATGAATAAGGTCAAAAACATTTAACATCTGCAAAAGTGTTTTTTTAACCACCTTCATTTGTATTTCGTATATTCCGACCAGTGTCAAATTTTACTAGTTATGGTAAGCCCTGGTCAATCTTTGTACGTTGTTGTTCTGAAGTAGTAGACAAATTAGGATAAAATTCACCGAGTATTGAGCTTGATCAGAGGAAACTAAAAACATGTAAAAGTTTGCTTTTTTTTCCGATAGTAAGAATAAAATGAGATCAATAAACAGAAATATAAAATGGAATGAATAAATTCTAGAATTTATTCAGTGTTTGAATTTACTTTTCCTTCTAATGGCATATTCTAGAAAAGCAATAGAAATCTGCGCTTTGAAACCGAACTATTGTTACCGATGTTGAATCCGCTTAGTCATCATCCGCAGTGTAAATGGGAAAAGAAATTCATCGCAGTCTTCGTTGTAAGAAATGCAATATGGTTTTTCTGAAATCGTAAAAGATTTTGAAAGCCATTCAGTTTCAGCATCCTGATAAGGAAAAAATCTGTGAAAGTGGATTGTTTTTTTTTTTTATTTTGCTTTAAACGTTACCTCTGTAAAAGCATATCTCCTAAATAACCTTAAAAACCCTTTCTTTTCTTAATGGGAAAATAAATACTCTCAAAATCTACGATAATCATTTGAAAATATTTCCTATAAGACAAACCAGAGTTTCTTGTCTAAATACACAAGACTTGTCTTATCTTAGGAAACAGAAAAGACCGATTATTAGGAAAGGAATTAAGTCCGTTTACTTTAGACCTTTTCCCTGTCAGAGAAGAAATATCGATGCGTTGGCGTTTAATCGATTATGTGTAACCTTTTAGTATATTCGGCGAATTTGTGCAAAAATATCGCTATGTAACAGGTAAAACTCTCCAATATTTATTTCAGAAATTTAGTTTAAGTGAAAAAGAATATAAAAAAATTTTTAACTGTGAACATGTTTTTACTGAATTTGTAGCCTTAAAAATCGTCACTAATTTCTTTTAACATTTTCCCGTCACGCTAATGGAATTAACACCATTATATCGCAACCAGATGGTGTTATCAACGTCATGTCACAAAGTGTGACGGCCAAATTCCGTCAATTTGTTGATGTTTGATGAGACAAATAGAAACTATTTCAACGTCTACTTTTAATTTAATTAAACATTTAGCTTTTTGTGCAAAAAATAATCGTGACCGTTTAAACAAGAAACTGTCCTAAATACGAGTATTATGTATTTTTTTGTTTTAATTGACTATTCAATTTGCGTTGTTTATTAAATTTTTAAATTTGGTTGTTTATTAAATTTTTAAATTTGCGTTGTTTATTAATTTTTTAAATTTGCGTTGTTTATTCAATTTTTAAATTTGCGTTGTTTAATAAATTGTTTTTAAATTTGGGCTGTTTATTATTTTTTTTCAATTTCCGTTATTTATGAATTTTATTAAATGGTGTTGTTCACTGAATTGAATTATCTATATGGTTTTTCATTAATTCATTGTTTTTATTGATGGACTTTGTATGTATTTTCGCTGCTTTATAATGATATTTGCCGTGTATTTTCACGTTTGACTGAAATACGAAAAGATTAATTTGATTATATATAAAAATATTTTACAGTGCAATTATTTATTTAAATCGTATCAATTTTAATATCATTATTGTCATTACTTTGAAATTGAAAGGAGGGCTTTGAAAGGCTTTGAAAATTGACGTAAACGTGTAAATGTTTGTAAAAATACTGTTGTCGTTACTAACGGTACGTAATGTTTCATTTCATTTTATTCTATTGATAATAAGGTCATAGTCCTTTTTAATAACATTATCCTGTAATGCAATAATAAATAATATAATTCTGTAATAAAATGTAAGGTTCTGGAGAACCGATTTGTTTATATGAAAAAGTTCGGAGACGTGTTTATGGGCTCCCGCAACCTTAATGTTCACTTTTCAGGCTTTCTTAACTGTTGCCACTTAGAAAAGCAAGAAAATAAACTTAAAAAGTTCAATTTCTAAAATTGACACCATGCCAAATCTGTTACTTTTATTTCATATTTTTCAAACATTGTATAATTATAACTTTACTTTTTATAGTTGGTAACAGTGTCTGTAATTGTTTTCTGAATTCTAAAATCAAATCAATCTTCCGTTTACCATCGAAGTGTGCATAAGTACCGCGAAGGCTCCGTCAAAAAAGAAAAGGCGTACTAAATTTATTTGACGTTGTATTTAAATTATTTTCCAGCATATGTTATTGAATTGACTTAAACATGTAAAGCTTTAGTAAATGATATTTTAATTGGATCGAATTACTACACACTTTAGTACTTACATTTGCAGGTTAAAACAATAGAAGAGCCAACCAAACCTTTTAATTATGATCAAAATTCAGGAGCACACCCAAGGGGGGTTTAGGGGCCTCGAGCTCCCCCAGAGGTCTGTCGAAGTGCCCTTTCTTACCTCATGCGCCTTTTCTTGTAGCTGTTGAAGTCTGGTGAGCCCTCTGTGGGGCCAGGGCTACCAAAAACTTCGTTGCCATGAGTTCATTCCCCAATAATAAACAGGACTGGCCCCATTATAACTAATAAATTATATTATGACTCTTTGTATTATCTCCGCTCATGTTCATATATAATATCATTATGTACATGTGTTGTACATAATATTTATATTCCATATTTATGTTATAATATATTATAGTATAATATATTTATATTATATAATATAATTTTCATAATAATTTAATATATAATATAAATGTTAAAATTTTATTAAAAAAGATTTATGTGAATTTTGCTTATTATTTTATTTTAGTTTTAAAGTTATGTACATTTCGTTTAATACAGACATAAAATAACTTCCAATAATTCTGCCGACATTTTTTAAGAACATAGATATTTCTTGGCTATTAAGAAAATTAAATGAGCCTTTTTATTCTAAATTGGAACGTTTTGTAAAAATATATTATAAAGGAGAGTGGCATACCTACAAATTACTTATGAGAGCGAATATATTACCTTTATATTAATTCTAATAATATAAATTTTACTTCGATGGATCCCAATTGTAAATTTGTACGTAGCCCCTAAAAAGAAAATGGGAATAAGATAATTGGGTGATTTTAGATTACAGGGTTACAAATTTTGATTAAGTTGAGCAACGTAAGCGAAAGCAGCAATATTTTTAACAATCACAAAAGACACGGCTTCTAGCTAATACACGTGTCGTTCCCATATTTTTATGTTCCTCGAGTGGTTATCAGTTGCTGTTAAAAGCTAAAAATAGCTTTCGAATTATTGTATTTTCAACTGTCCTTTTCGTTTCTGTTTTTTTTTTACCCTTTTTTAAACATTTTTTTTCTTTAACGTTTAAACCAAGTTGAAATAAGGGTAATGAGAACGTTTTAATTCAGTGAAATCTTTGATAGCGGACACCTCGGGACTTGGGTACCTGCTACCATTCTGCGCAGTATGGTAGAGAAGAACAGGTATTGGAATTGGGAACTATAAGGGTGTCCGTTATTCGCGAGTGTTAATTAAAGAGGTTTTACTGTAGTAAGCAAACTGGTAGTCATTAAGAACGAAATTAATTTTTCGAAACCACATAAGGACTTGATTTCAATCCTGGAGTCGAGGAAGTCGTCTTTTCTTTCCATAAAAAATTAGTTTTGCCCTGTCAAACAGAACCATTTTATCAAGCTGCCAGTTATTAAACGTTTGTTTTCCTTTTTTCAGGGTGCCTCTTTATTTTGTAAAGTGAAACTGTATGTTTAAAAAAAACTGTATATTTTAAAAACTGTATATTTAAAAACTGTATATTTAAAAGAGGGCAAAAGACGCCCTCTCACTTCCGAGAATCGAACTTACAACCATATACAATATTGAAAAGTTACTTTGTTTTGTCATTAACCACCAAACTGCCAGCTATTAAGCGTCTCATTGCCATAATTTAGTGCTTCTCAAGTGGTTTTCAGTTGCTATTAAAAATAAAATAATCTCTAACAAATTGCCGCTATCCCCGCCATTTCTGTCGCTCGCGTTAAACTCTTCTTTGCATTTCATGTTCAACCACTTCACTACCAGTTGTAAATTATGAATATACGGTGCAATACCACATTTTTATTGTATCTTCAATATATTCATTTTTTAAACTGTGTCTTTACATTTATACACAATATATGGACCCATAAAGGCAACATAGCCTATCATAAAGCAAGAATACAGCAACTAACGTAAGTTCTTTCGTGCCATTCGAAAAAAAAAAAAAGGGCCTCCTACGGACTACTTCTCCTGCATGCATTTATGCATACACGGGAAGTATCTCTCCTACATTATTGGTTTTTTTTTTCTATGGAAAGCTGGATAATCCCTGAAAAAAAAAAGGAAATACAATATTCATATGGAGCTGTAAGAAGCGAAGACCGAGCTAAAAGCTTTCTGATAGAAAAGAAAAGTCGCGATCACACCATATGTGATGTAGTAGTGAACGGCAAAACATCATACCATACGTGCTGTGAATGGTAGTGAAGGGGTTAAACACAGAGTTGACATAAGGGCGGTGAACGTTTAATACGTTAAATCCTCTGATTACCGAACACCACAAAACCTGTATCAGTCCGCTGTTCGGGAGGAATTTTTTTTTCTCAAAGTACGTTAGAGTAGGATAACTTACGTTTTGGTGACACAAAAATTTAAGAGGGTATCTGTGTCTAATTTGCTTTATTATATTTAAATTTAATTTTAAATATTACACCAAGTACACTCATCACCTGGCTGTTACATAAATCCCGTAAGTCCCGCAAAGATCTTTGCGTTGGAAGAAAATATGTCAAAGAATTTTTTTAACTTGTCAAAAGAACTTTTTCTTTGAAATATTCATACTTCACCTTAATATACCTTCCTGAAAATCAATCTTTCATAAGAGTCCTTTCTTAAAATGCGATCAAAAGTTCTTCAAGTAGTTGAACCACCTCCCAGACGCCACTAAGCATTCAGCCATATCTAATCATTGCGTCGATTTCCAGAAACCATTGAAAATCTATAAATAGGCATATTTTTATACCGTTATCGATTTCAGATTGATAAATTGTCCCTGAAATTTCGATAAAATTTTCGCATACAAATTTCTTTCGCGATGTAAAAGTTCAGTAATTTTTTTTTCTTTTGCTAAGAATTGATTTTTTACTCATGCATTTGTGACCAACAACGCATATTTCAAATATACTTGGAAACTAGTCTTCATTAACCTATATCTTTTGCATACTCAATTATTGAATATCAATTTAGCGTGAATCAAAGTGCATTATTGTGCTGTGTGAAACCTTGTGTTATTTTCTAAATGTTATGAATAAATAATTCGAGCATAATCAATAATGTGAATAAATGGATGGATTGAGAAAGGTATGTATTTGTAAGAATGGGGAATTAAAATACTCTTAACCCTTAGAAGCCTTATTTTCCAAATTAAATTTAAAAATGTATTTATTGCAGTAGCCAGATAAAGGGAAAAATAATAAAAAAATCACAATACTTATTTTATATATTTATTTCGAAAAAAAAGCAGGTATAAATTTTGATACTTTAGGCATTAAGTCCATAAATATGTCGCACTAACTGTTTAAAAGTCCGGTAACAAATTTAAAACTTAAGGCATTTAAGGGTTAACGATATTATACCAGAAAAATAAACGGCAAGGTGATATTTAGTAAAATTCAATTGAACCACCGGATCTCCAACTGCGGTTAGAAAATACGAAATAAAGAATTCCAGAAGTCAGTGATTCATGACCTTCAAATGGCGCTCCATTTTAATTAACATGGTAAGACCTTCATAACCGTTGTGTTTGGTACATGATTTACTCATCTTTGTACTTTGTCCAATCTGGCCTTTTTGACTCGCATCAAGTCAGCACCTAGCGTTCTCGCAGTCCGCATTATTTACCGCTTTATGGCTGTATTGTTGTGAAAACAACTGTTCGTTTTGCTGAATACGGCCACTAAGACGCAAATCAGTTAAATTAAGATACTTTTTGAAAAACTATTCTGCGGTGTTACAGCAGTAAAGGATTCTGCCTAGTGTGATGTTATCCTAAGAAGGTACAAACAAAATTACCACTCAACTACGCGCTGTAGACCTCGGGTTGATACCTCGGGTGAAACGTGTGTATAAAAATGCAAGTGCAAAATTTCGGTTACATAAAGATACCAAAACTATCAAACTTGGCAAAGGGGTGAGGCAGGGAGATACCATTTCTCCAAAACTTTTTACTTCAGCTTTACAGATGATTTTTCAGCTGATAAATTGGAATAACAAGGGAATAAAAATAAATGGTGAATATTTAAATCATTTGCGGTTTGCTGATGACATTGTTATTTTTTCAACGAACCCATCAGAACTCCAAGACATGGTACAGGAGCTCTCAACTAGAAGTAAAGAAGTTGGACTCAAGATGAACCTACAAAAAACTAAGATCATGTTCAATAATTTTGTAGAGGAAACAAAAATACAAGTTGACAACATTGAGCTAGAAATTGCTGATTCATATATTTACCTTGGCCAGCTGATTTCAATGGATGGCAACATTATGAAAGAACTCAACAGACGTATTAAACTTGGCTGGAGTGCATTTGGAAGAAACAGTTTTATCCTGAAGGGGAAATTGCCTTTGTGTCTAAAAAGAAAGGTCTTCAACCAGTGTGTATTGCCAGTCCTCTCTTATGGATCAGAGACATGGAGTCTAACAGTTGGAGCAATACGAAAGTTACAGACAACGCAAAGGAGCATGGAGAGGTGCATGCTTGGAATAACTAGGAGAGATCGAAAAAGAAACACTTGGGTGAGAGAGCAAACTAGAGTAGAGGACATCATTGTTAAAGTAAAAGGGCTGAAATGGCGATGGGCTGGGCATATTGCAAGAAGAACTGATCAACGATGGACAACAGAAATTCTGAACTGGATTCCAAGAGACCACCGAAGACCTAGAAAACGTCCTCAAACTAGATGGGTGGATGAAATAAGAAAACAGGTTGGGGTGACGTGGAAACGAATGGCCCAGGATAGACTTGTGTGGAAAGCATTTGGAGAGACCTTCATCCAGCAGTGGATAGATAATGGTTGAATATGATGATGATGATATATATATATATAGTGTAACATTGCAGTGTAGCCATGTTGGAATGTTAAAACGTTTCAAACTTTTTCATGAAATTCTTTATAAAAATAATTGCAACTATCAACAATGGCGGTGAGCCCTACTAAATCATTTCATGATCCCGTTGTAGTCGTGACCGGCAGGTAGAAACCGCTGCCCTGTGGGCCTAGGCCTTAAAATGTTTAATTTCTTCCGAAAGCCCTAATTTCCGACGCACCATTACCCTTACTAACTTTGCGCAGTAAAATTCGCGATTAAACAACTTTTGAAAGGTCAATGTCAAAAAGGAGTTTAAACTCTATGTGCACAAAATATTTCTCACTGCCCTACTATTCCTTTAGGGTTAGACATAAAGGGAAAAAGCCTGTCATATGAGAGGAAAAATGTATAATGGTGCACACTGTATTTTACTATTATTTAATGTTGGTGATATCTTATTGAGTATAATTTAGGAATTTATCATACTTATGCATGTAAATGAAACATAACTAATATATAGGGTTTGCTGATAACGGCGGGTGATCATGAAAAGTATCACTCGCAGATACTGTGACTCTATTGTGATGTAGCTGCGTATGGCGCAGTAGGACCATTGTTGCCCTTGCACCATAAAACTATAACCAACCAATCAATATATCGGTGCAACTCATTATTTTAAAGTACCTCTATTGCTTATTTGTTGTCACTCTAATTTTGGAAGTTGTAAATGGAATATGATAGATGAGGAAATGTATTTTTATCTGCACTGTTTAAATCAAGTGGGTGGAGTTTTTTGTTCACTTAATAGTTCACTTCTTGACTGGGTGGGGCCCTTATTGTTTTTTTCGAAACTGCTTTTCCCTAACTCTGAAATTAGTTAACATTTCTACCCTAAACATGTTCGTTTTCGATTTTGATAGACGTATTTATACGCTATCGTTGCTTTCTAAATGAGTTCGATGTATTAATATTTTGCTATGTCTGTTATGGTTTATTTATCCTTTAAATACTAACTCAATCTTGAATAATTTTTTTACACCTGAGTTTTAGCTTAAATTGAAGTTTATTTTGGAAAGAAAGAAAGAAAGAAAGAGAGACAATGAATTCACATTGATTGGCTCAGAATGACCATTATTGTCCTTGCGCCATAAATATGCAATTATACAATAATACAATAATGCTTGCCACCGCTAGCTAATTTTAACCAAGCTAGAGCTTTTTTGTTTTTGAATAAAAAGACGCTCCGTCCTCATCCTGGATTCGAACCAGGGTCCCCTATTAATAATATCTTACATCCTTATATAAGGAGAAAAATTCGTTTGTTCTTATCCTTATTCGTCTAGTTAGACAAAGAAAAGTCTAGTCGGCTAAACGGAGGGACCCTGGTTCGAGTCCAGGATGAGGAAAGCGCCTCTTTTTCTCCAAAAATACATAAGCTCTAGTTTGAGCTGTAATATACGTGGGTGGCAAAAATTATTGTATAATAAATTCCCCCACGAAAACTCACAAAAATCTCGCCCCGGAGGCTTTTCTGTGTTGACCATATTTGGCAATTGTGTTATCCCTGTGAAGGGTAATAATATCTTACATAAATATGAAAACCAATCAATCAAAGAAAGGAAAACTTCAAAAGGAAACAATCAAAGAAAGGAAACCGGTTCAAAGCCGAATGGGTATCCTCCGTATAAACTGGAGGGTCTTAACCTATCAAGAAAGGACAGCAGATGTTCGTATTAATCGAAAATCTGTAGAGCTCGATGCAGATTGGCCATTGTTGTCCTTGTGCCGTAAAAAACAGAAACAAACAATTTTAGTATTATGTTGGCTGTTCTTAGAACAACAACTTTTTTAAATTTAATGGTTGATTCTCTTCTCTATGTTTAGTGCATGAAGATGGCTATTACTTTTTGGGAACTTTTCCAAGGCAGTCACTAATATTGAAAAACGTAACTTGCTTATTTCACAATCTTTTCACTTCATAACGAAACAATACAGAGTTTCACCAGGAGATTCCATAACAAACAGTTATTTCGACACTGGCGTAAGGTTTAAAAACACGACGTTTCGGGAGCCAACTGCTCTTTGTCAAGTGAAGGCAGCATTCTGCCTTTACTTGACAAAGGAGCAAGTTGGCTTCCAAAACGTCGTGTATTTAAACCCTACTCCGGTGTCGAAATAACGGCTTGTTTTCACTTCATTTTTTAAAGCTCTGTATTTTGTTTTTTGGTCTAGTTCTTTCTCGCCTACCTGCAGGTACCACTATAGTTCGTTCGCGGAAAGTTGACCAATAAAATCGTTAGAATTTACGGGATCTGAAGTCACAAGCCGGCTAGTTCATGATAGCAGAGGGGAGGACATAATTTCAAAATTGGTTTTTAGTGAACGTTTGTCTGCGCCAAAAACCAGTTTTGAATTGACGTCCTCCCCTCTGCTGTAATGAACTAGCCCGTTTGTGACGTCATCTCCCGTGAATTCTAACGGTACCATCGGTCAACTTTCCGCGAACGAACTATACGTCTGCCAAACATAAATTTTTGATGGGCATGCTTCAAAAGTTATTGTTAGTGGTTTTATGTTAAGCGATATACATATGATAAAAATACAATAACACAATTGGCACACTCGTAATAAATTAATTTAGCTTTAAAACGTTTCTCGATGGCGTTGAGCCATCTTCGATGAAGCTTTTTTAGCAATGAACGTGGGAGATGGACCGACCGGTAAGGTTATGGGCGCTATCCATGGAGTTGGTGCCCCCTACTGGCCGCTGACGGAAGTACTTTGAGGAAGATAAAGAGTATACATGGAAATGGCAAAAAATTGGGAAAAAGAATCTAAAAAATAAATTAAGAAGGGAAGGCCGCCAATTTAGGGTAATTCAGAAATTTTTCTAGTCCTTTTTTTTCAATTTTCTACCGTCTTCCTGAATGCTGTTTACCTTCTCCAAATTATTTCTGTCATCGGCCAAAAGAGGGCACCAGCTGCAGGGACGACGCCCATAAACTTACCGGTCGTACTACTTCCCGCGTTCATTGTTAAAAAAGCTTCATCGAAGATGGCGCGAAGTCATCGAAAAACGTTTTAAAGATGAATTAATTTATTTCAACTGTGCCTATTGTGCTATTGTATTTTTATTGTATTATGTGTCATTATTACGCATTACAATTATTATTTTTATATATTATGTATAATTATTGTACTGCATCATTATTGTGTTGTTGTATCATTTTATTGTATTTTTATTGTATCGCACAATTGAGTCGATCTCCAATTCCAAATAATATACATGTTCCTTTAGATTAAAGGAATATTCACTTATCGTATAATATAGTAATCCAAACAAACACAGTGGAAAACCTCATTGAACCATCATTGTTTTACGATTGGCTTCGGAAAAAATATAAAAAAAAATATCTCCTCCTTCTGTTTCTCTATTTTCTGATTTAGTGTCAGCTTGATCTTAGTGCTTCCACTATTTCCTATCTGGGACATCGCCGTGTGGCAGACCTAGGTAAGCTAGACCTTTGCGAGTTTTGTCTTCTATTGTTAGTCTTGGTCTGCCTATTTCTTTGGTTGTGTGCTCATTCTTTCATATTCTTTGCAGAAGATGGTTATATTCTCATAACACACACTCTCACCATTGAAGTATTCTTTCTTTAATATTCTGTATCCCACTTGCTATTTTCATATTTTTCCTTTTCCTATATTGTTCTCTTTATAGGCGTGATTCGGGGACTAAATATAGCGTTAACTGAGATGGGAGGGAAGGAAAGGAAAACCAAAAATTGTATGAGAAAAGTATGATTTTGCCTCTTTTCTAAAAAACCAGGGGGGGTAAGTGCCCCCTTAGCCCCGCCATATTACGCCTATGGTTCTTTTCATACCTTAGGGATAAAATGAGCCACATATATGATTTAAAATACTACAAATTATGCGATAAAACGTCCATATGCATCTGAGTCGAAGGCTTTACAAAAAAAAAATTCAATATAAATAAAAACGTTTTTTCTATGCAATCAACGGGGACTTCAAACCACGGAGCTCATTTAAACTTCGGTATGTGGAAGTAACATTGTATATACGAGTATTACATCATTGCATATACGAGTATTACATCATTGTATATACGAGTATTACATCATTGTATATACGAGTATTACATCATTGTACATACGAGTATTACATCATTGCATATACGAGTATTACATCATTGTATATACGAGTATACTCGTATTTTGTGGCATACTGAACAGTGTTGCCACCGTTTAGTCGGTTTTTAGTCTGTAAGAATAGGTGACTTATTTAAAGAAACGTTCTATCATAATTACCAGATAATTGGATTCGATATATGTGCACTTGTGAGGGCCTGCTTCTTATTTCAAGAGACAGCATATAATATCCAAAAATTATTTGTAGCATTATGGAAGTAGTGTGAAACGGTTTTTGTTTTAAAAAACTTCCGCGTATTTCTGAAAGGCATCACGTCAAATAATAGTAAAGAGTTAACCAGAAATCATTCGGCATTTTACAGTAAGGATTAAGTTTAATAAAAGGGCCTAGAGGGCGCCAATCCGATTATGTCGGCTTCCAAACGAGATTAACTACAACTTGAAACACGAAGTCCAGAGATTACTTACTTCTAAGTTTTTATGAAAAGCCTCGGACAAGAAAAGAGTCTGAAAAACGTTGATCTTATTCTACAATTTGCGTTTGATTAAAGGGATAAAAAAATATATTGTATGAACTGTTTTTAGTTGAGCAATTTTTTAGATTATTTGGAGTAATCTAAAGATTTTGAAACAACTAAGCTTAGTTGACATAATCACCGCTGAGATCGTTTATGACAACTACCAAGGAACCGTAAAAACTCGGTCATTATGACTGATAGTTGTTATATAGACTATATATTATTTAAAATTATAGTATTTTAATATATTTTTACACTTATATATTTTAAACTTAAACTAGCACTTTCATATGAAATACGTAACAGAAAAACTTTATGAACCCGCGCAGTGGGATTCTAGTATAGGCGTAGAGTTCCGTGTCCTTGTGGGGCCCTATGCCCGCCCCCCACCTCTAATACTTTAAAATAAATTTCAATTTTATATATATTATAATGCATAAAAGTACATAATATATGCTTGTCCCCCTCCCACTACCAATAATTTTGAAACTTTATGGATTCGAACATTTTTCGAAAGGCGGACACCGACTTAGTTTTGGGGATCTGTCAGGTTGTTATAACCGATTATTGAAACGCTTATGCAGAAAAAAATCGCAGCTATAGAAGGTGCTGACGTTA
Organism: Dysdera silvatica; assembly: GCA_006491805.2. Classification (NCBI taxonomy): domain Eukaryota; kingdom Metazoa; phylum Arthropoda; class Arachnida; order Araneae; family Dysderidae; genus Dysdera; species Dysdera silvatica. Next base: position 107,707,260 of record QLNU02014802.1, on the reverse strand, counting down.
TACATAGAATCTGTATAAACCATATGTTTTACATATAAAGGAATAGGTAGCCAAATTGTTGTAATGATTTCGTCGCTATATGTACTTGGATCTTAAAATCGACGTCGTTATAAGTCACACTACATATTAACAACCTGGCCTCCAGACATTTCCGCCCAAAACATAACTTTCCTAACAAATTAAGAAAAAGGAAACTTAGCTTACTATTTCTTGGAAACATCCATTTACAGACCGATGGAATAAACCGCACTCGCAGTCTCGGTTCTAGGCTGGGGCCGGGGGGGCCAGGGCACCCAACTACAGGCACCCAACTACCCAAAAACCGGATTTCATTATATTGCCTATATGTGCACGGGGGCAAGAATTTGTACCCCAAAATTTTGTTGCCTGCTACCCACTGAGAAATTTAATGCCTAACAAAAATTCGAGTGTTCGATTGGGTTAAAAAAAATTGGATTGTTCTGCGCACAGTCCAAAATTATTACGAAAAACCGGATGTTAGATGTAATAGGTGCAGAATATACCAAGCTTAAATAATTAAAAATTACGCAACCAAAATTTTGATTGGCTGAGAAAAATAGCCACACGTGTGTGTGTTTGCTTTCGAAGTTATATTATCCAGCAGATTCTTAAATGTGCTATACTCGGTTTTAAACTGAACAAAAAAGCCGTTTACGAATAAAAACTGTATATCAATTGTTTAACTACAAAAACAAGAAAAGTAGTGTTGCAAAACGTATATATACGACTCCGGAAGCTAGGTAGTTCAAGTAATATATAAATAGTCAATGATACATATAGACTATTGTAAAAATTTTGCTACTTCTGTATAATTCTATCTCCTTTATATCATGTATTTTTATATATATTTACACTACCTTTTGATGACTAAAACTGTCGAATTTCAGGATCAGCTGCAATTAAGTACAATTAGTTGTTGTATTTGATGCACTTGTAATTGAGATTCAAGTACACTGATTACATGGGAGAAACCGCTGCTCAGGGGAAAAGGTAAAGGCATTGTGTTTTTTTTTAGATTACGATGTTATCTCGCATTGGTTTATTGATCCGACCACTGCCTTAGGATGTTACTTTCTTTGATGTCTTTACCAGCACTTCTGAATACAGACAACCTGCGCCAGTTTCCATTCTTCGACCCACGAACTCGAATTTGTTTCTACTCTTGTTGTATCTACTAACAATATATTTTATCCATACTGCCCCTGTGCTTTTCTGCTATATTAATGAACTCAAAATGCATTTGAAAATAAATAACGGTATTTAATGAATAACAAATTTACGTGAATAAAAATATTTACAGAATAACAAACACATATAAATGGTAATATATATATTGAGGAAAATTGTGATTAAATAGTGATATTCATATTGAGGAAAATTATAATTAAATAGTGATATCCATAGTGAAGAAAATCATAATTAAATAGTGATATCCATAGTGAAGAAAATTATAATTAAATAGTGATATCCATAGTGAAGAAATTATAATTAAATAGTGATATCCATAGTGAAGGAAATTATAAATAACTGGTTTTAATGAATAAAATGTATTAATGGAAGTAAAATGTTCCGTGAATAAATTTAATAAAACCCGTTTTAAGTTACTATGGAAATCAGAATTTGTTTCAATAGTAAAAAAAAATAATCTCTTATACAAAACAATTAAATGCATCAAAGCTTTACTATACTCGCAAATTTATAACAGGAATAATTTTATTTTTATTAATTCAGATATGATTTATTATATTTCAGGGCATATTATATTACATTAGAAAACAATTTCTGTACTAAATTGAAAATGCGTGCATTTGGTTACATTAAATCAAAAATCAATACCTTAAATTGTTTTGCAGTTTTATAAATAATTATTACTAGCATATAAAAATCAGAACTTTTTTGATTATATTAAATTGAGCATTAGATTGCATTACATAAAAAGCACATTAAAATGTGGATTTCGTTAAATATTGAATTCTATTAAATTAAAAACCTCGTGTACCCTTATTTAAAAATTAATAGGTGTGTACCCGAAGAGCATATATTTTAAACGTAAAATTAGCGGAGCAATACCTAAAATACATTGAATATTATTATGTATTGCACATCGAAATCTGTCAGACAAAAGCCGCGGCATTTTTTAATATAGGATGTGAATGGAATGCATCCGTATATTCTACTTAAAGTCCAATATTACAACATTGTTACCAATGTTTTTTATATAATTTGTTTAGGAGAATTAATATTTTTATTATAGTTAAACGTGGGCAATTAAAAAAAAGTTCTGTTTATTACGCGTTATCTTGTTTTTTAAATACCTATGTTTTATATAAATTTAGAAAAAAAGTTTGAAATCATATTTAATTGTAAGTCAATATATAATAAACCTCAATAAATAAAAAATACTTTCCTCTCTTTTCTTTTGTTTATAATTTTTATTTATATTATAGCTTTACTATCTTTATTTTTATAGTTAATTTTTTAATTAATTTTTTCATTTTTTATAATTTCCTACTGTCATCCGGTTTCTATGTTCCGCAACATCATCTGTGCTAGCTTTGCGGAACAACCGATTCTCATGGCGATCGCCAAAATATTGTTACCGCGAGAATTACGTTTGTCATCAGTTGACTTCCATCAACGACTGGGACCACTTCTGAAGAGGTTCGCAAAAGGCGAACCGAAACGTCAAGTTGTTTGAGAAATTAAACTCACACAGTCTTTCACTCGAAAATCTGTTTTTTTACAATTAAAAAATACTAGATGGATGAAATTAGGTAAAAACACACGAATTGCATAATCATTATAAAACGGCAGAAAAATATTTATACGAAATGCAATTTTCTTCTAATGATTAGCGCATGAACCTGTCAAAAATTATAGTATTTCAATAAAATAAGCAAAGTATTTCAATGTGGAGTGAAGTTAATTAAATTGGTTTCAATCTGGTGAATGGAATCCTCTGAAGTAAAAATAGAGCAGAATATAGAATGACTTAATGTTAGCTGAGGAATTATTTCCAAACGTGTTTCCCGAAACAAATGAGTAAAAGCTGCATTCTTAGAAAGCAAACTTCGTCCTTTTTTCTAAACTTAGTTTTGTCCTGGAAAATGAAATTATGTGCCAGAAACAAAAAGCAATATCTGTAAAAGAAATTTTCTTGGTAAATGAATGGGTTTATCCATATTTTCAGGCGTATTTTTTTGCTTACGAGGTCTGACGATGCTAATTGTTTGGACTCTGAATTTTGCAATCTGTTTTTGAGCAATCATTTTCGCTTCATTCAAAGTGCCCTTAAAAATTTCACTCTTTAAAGAAATCATTAACGGTTTTATAATTATCTTCATAACTGCACAGACCTTTGCATTAAATTAAGCACAGCATTCATGTTAATCCATATGCTATATCAAATTACTTTGCAACATATAAATTTGTAAGACAAGTTTTAACATAAAGTAATGCTTAGCCTTGTTTTGATTAATTTGGTATCAAAGTGATGCGCGATATTAATTAGTTAATTATCATACTAATCGTATTTGAGGAAAATAAACTACAAATTATACTGTTACGTAGTTTGTAATTAATTAATAAAATTACATTTACTTTTGGAATTCTTGCCGCCTCTGAATCTTTAAATCGGGATTCCTTGCACCCCTCTTGACGCGGCCCTGCTACATTGCAGATTAGGCAGCGATGTCCCATAATGCAAACGATATTGTTGATATGTAACAACGATCATTGCTTCTTCGGAGCCTTTATAAGCTCATCCTGGGTTCTGAGGACGGATTGCGAACGAAATCACAATATCCTAGAATACCCACCCCCCCATACTCAATTTTATTGAATTCAAGAGATCGAGCTGGTATCTCCATGTATACAATACATTCATCCTCAGTAGAAAATAGATCCCTAACAGATGTAGGCATCTCTAATGAGAGATGTCTGGTGCATTATGGGACGTCATCCACGTATTTAGACACAACCACAAACAACACATTCTTTTCAACGAATTGAGCAAACATGACCACCAGTAACTTGAGAATCGGTACCTCTGTACGATTTGGTGCCATAACAAGTAGCAAAACGCATCCCTAACAAGCAAAGTGGTAAGCCATTTCATACTATAGATGAGCCAATTCGTTCAGTAACAGACTCGGAGACCTATTCTACCCATCTATAATAGGTGAACAGATGTTTACTGACTCTGGCAGTCAATATTTTTGCACACCTTTTCCCATACTAGTATAACCATGCTAACATATGCTTTTAAGCTATAAGGTTTATTATTTTGCCCTGGAAACATTGAGATAAAGATAATCCAATAACAGGACCCTGTTTAAATGAGGATTATTGGTTTGTATGGTAGAAGGTTCCAATTTTGGGTCCATACACAAGCCAATATGGGGAGATCTAGGCTATCATTTCTATACTATTAAGAATTGATGTGGTCACTTTTTAGCAGACAGAAGCTTGTACATCTAGCCAAGGAGACGCTAGACTCGGCAAAAAATAATTTATTTCTGATTTAACACTCTCAAATATGTAACAAAAAAATTACTTTGCTTAAAAATGATATCGACTTGTTAATAAATTCTTCTCATTGCATTTATTTCCTAGGAATTTTCTTTATTGAAAAAATCACCGTTCTTTAAAAAATATCTTATATTTTTATTTTACTTTTCTTTTTACAAAGGATTATCTGAAATCTGTCAACTGTCCTGTCGTAATGGCCTGACACACCCTAAGCATTGGATTTCTAAGAAGTGGTTTCCGAAGATTAAAAACGCGATGATTTATCGAGTTCATTTAATAAAAAAACTTCAATTTTGTTTAAAATTTGAAGAAAGGAAAAGTTTCATTTTTTCAGATAAATTGTAAATTAAATATTTTAATAAACATTGCTTAATATACGATTAGTAAAATTGAAATTTTAAACCATAGAATCACGTGTTTTCTCCGACAGAAAATTTACAAACAAGATCATACACAACAATGATCATACACAACATAACATTTGCAAGTATTTAATGTTACGTAGCAAATCCACAATCACTGCAGCTGATGAGGTGAACTCTGTCTATACACAGCCCTGTCTACATCGATAAATTCACCTGTAGCGGTATTTTCCGGGTCCCAACAGATTATAATGTATAAAGTTGAATCTTGTTTATAACGATGAATTGTTTATATCGATGTCTTTTTCCCGGTCTCAAGAATATAACTATAGACAAAATACAGCTGTATTAGATAAAATCTGATGCATTATGATGTAGACGTTACATTTATTGTTATCAAATGACTATTTTGGAAAAAAAATTCGCAATTATTTTTCCCTGAGAAATGAAGAAGTTTGTCGTAGTACAGAAAATTTGTTTCCGCAAAGAATATGATTAGTTACGGGACTTCAATTTTTATTAATTAACGAATTAATGTCTTCCATGAGGCTGCGTAGTTAGCTCGAATTATAGGGATGCATATTAGCCGGGCACTTGCATACGCAGGGGGAATTAAGGACCTTCATGAGGCTGGGTGGCCAGCTCGAATTGTAGGGATACATATCGGTCAGTCACTGGCATACGCAATGGGATTATTATCATTCATGAGGCTGAGTAGTTAGCTCGAATTATAGGGATGCATATCAGCCGGGCACTTGCATACGCAGGGGGAATTAAGGACCTTCATGAGGCTGGGTGGCCAGCTCGAATTGTAGGAATACATATCGGTCAGTCACTGGCATACGCAGGGGGATTATTATCATTCATGAGGCTGAGTAGTTAGCTCGAATTATAGGGATGCATATCAGCCGGGCACTTGCATACGCAGGGGGAATTAAGGACCTTCAGGAGGCTGGGTGGCCAGCTCGAATTGTAGGGATACATATCTGTCAGTCACTGGCATACGCAGGGGGATTAGCTTAAATTGTATGAATATATATAGGCCGGGCACTAGCATACGCAGGGGGATTATTATCATTCATGAGGCTGAGTAGTTAGCTCGAATTATAGGGATGCATATCGGTCAGGCACTGGCATACGCAGGGGAATTAATGTTCTTCATGAGACTGGGTGGTTAGCTCGAATTATAGGGATACATATAGGCCGGACACGGGCATACGCAGGGGGATTAATGAGGGTAGTAACTCCCAATATTGCAATATTTCATATAGGCACATAAATATATGGCGTTGTAGCTCTGTAACCCCCCCTTGTAAGCCTGTAACTCTCTTATGAACTTATTGCGTACTTTAATGCAATCAGGATGATGCTACAATCCAGTGATGCATCCAAACATAGTTGAGAAATGGTGTCCTCACCAGTGAGCCAGCCCAGGCGCACAAAAAATGAATAATTAGCGTGGATATAGTTTTATTTGTCGACAGGTTCTATATTTTCAGCCACTCTATCGGCGATAAAACGAGTGACAACACATCCAAGCCAATCAGTCATCCAAGACATCAGTCAGCCCATTACCAACGAACGACTTCCAATTGCCTTGTGGAAATAGCATTGCATGTGTATGGGCTATTGCTCTGTCTGCTACATATGATCCATCGGCAACTGTGCTTGGATTGGCGCCGTTCCAGAATGACCTGAAATAAAAAAGTTTAAATAAATCTAATGATATATGATGTAATGGATTAAATGGTAAACAGGTGAACGATGGAATAGAAGGAATCATAGTTGCAGACAATGGCAGAAAAAAAAAGGATTTTTGTAATTGATACAAAGCAAAGAAATTTCTTTACAAGTTATGTCTTTTTGGAAAAGTTATTGGGGAAACTTTGAAAATTCTGTTAGCTTTTATGTTTTTGTTTGTTGGTATTAGTTTTATTAAAACAGTAGTTTTGTCTATTGCTTCTGCACATTTAATATATATCGTATATAATTAGTAGATGATATGTGGTTTCTACCTTAAAAATTGCTTGTATTTTTTAATATAGATGTGGTGATATTTTCCAGAGAAACCGATTTTTTCAAATATGATTTCACGGAGAAATCATTCCCTTAAGCATAGAAGCGTGCATATACTTTTTCTGATACGTTTCTAAATACCTAATAAATGTTTGGGCATACGTAACTCCCTTTTATGTCATATTGGCAAATATATTTAGATAATAACTACATCAAAAATGGAAGCAATGTTGATATCTCACTACCACGTCGACCAGAGCACGTATGAGGAACTGGAACAGAACAAACTTCAGACACAATTTTCTAAGAAGCAACCCTGTCTTAGGACGTATCCACTCCTTGGGTCCTCAAGTGTGAAAGACACGCCCTGATGAAAAAAAAAGAACTTAACTCATTTACTCTATTTAGAAAATGCCTACATGTTTGCCTAATTAGATTATAATTTTCTTTTTCTGCATAGATCATAATGTCGTCTTTACCCAAAAATTTACTTACAGAGAACTTGGGCATTCGTAAGTTTCGTCAACTGTCAGTCTTTTCCCAGGCAAAATGTAGATAACTCATCTACATTTACAAATAAACTGAAGAAATGTAAATTTTACCTGGAATAATGCTTATTTGTGTTTATAATAATCATGAACCCAATTACGGTACAGAATACGCTAAAAACATTTCGAAATACCGAAAGGTGCCCAAATATTTTTTTTTTCATTACTATTTTCCCCAAGGTGTTATTGTTGGCAGTTTTTCTTTTCTTCGGGTATTGTATCGGATATTGGGATGTTATTTTTCGTTTTCTCTTTTCTCCACTTAACTATTGGCCTTAATGTTCTTTGTTGCAGCTGGACTCGGAGCCGAGTTCATATTTTCTTTGTATTTTTGGAAACTAACGATGAAAAAGGTCTTTGGAGGTAACATATAATTTGTACATTTCAATATTTAAGATAAACTAATCTATATTTTTAGCTTTGAGTAATTTAAAAACAAATATTAATAAGTAATTAAATTTACAAGTGCATTGTATCCTGCATATATCCAGAGGGCGATCTTAGGGACCGATTCCCCCCAAACTAAATTTGTAAAAGGCCTTAAAAATGCGTATATGTATTTACTTGTCAAACTTGTGAAGAGGGAAGGAAAATCTTTCAAACCTTAAATAATTCTCAAAATTCTGACAAGATGTTGTTTTGTAGATCACTAATTTGAGAACACTTTAAATACAAAAATATAGAAAGGATTTTCTTTAAAAGGGGTACACTATAAAAATTAAAATTTTGATGTCAAAACTACAAAAAAAATTTACAATAATGTCTGAAGGCAAAATTGGTATTTTTGCATTTACTTTTATATGATGTGGTTATATTTCTTCTTTACAATAAAGGTGGCACATCTTTATTCAACGTTATTTTGTAAAAATTTTAATCCCCCCGAAATTAAATCCTGGCTACGGCCTTGCAATATATATATATTAGTTCTACATAACTAAAGCTGAATTTAATATCGCTGATATGATTTTAATTATGTACGGAGACATCCGAAAAGTATTAAGAAGCCCCAATGTGTTTAATTTATTTTTATCATTTTTAGTAGGAGTTTACGATTATGACGTCTATACGCTGACGTTTATGACGTCCTTAATTTCAAGAAGCATGGTCATTAAAGTTTAGTAACATGGTTGTGAAGCATATATTTTTATGTTGGGTAGAGCTTATCGATCCGCTTGGGAATGAAGTCATTTTTCTTAGATTAGGGATCGGCTGGAGTGAACATGGAGTGTTGGCATTTTATGGTACTGTTAATTGACTACCTATGGACAAAAAATATTTTGGAAAAGTGAAGAGAAGTGAAGCGCAAGATTTGAAAGTGTCTGAGTGGGCGGGAGGTTATTAATGTGTGGAAGGCCTTCCACGCGTTACTGAGGCGAGGGGTATATTTATGATTATTAACTTGACTATTTACGTTTAAGCATAGCTATTACTTTCATTATTTTCAATTGAATATGAAGTGAGTTGGGATAATTGAACTCTGGTTAACTTTTGGTATGTTTTACATCTCTGAAAAAGCAGTTAGATTCCATTCTTAGTTACTACTTTTTAGCAGACATCCCCCCCTCCACGTCTTTGTTCACATATTTTTGGGCAAGGGAGAAAACTTGACCCATGTATTTTTGATGTACAGTTAAAGTACCTCAAAAAATGCCAGCATCTAGTATAAATCGATCATCTGTACTTACTTAGAACCTTCCAATAAAATTATTCCATCGGATAGTAAAACACTATAACCTTTTTCAATGAGACCATCTTTTAGGAACTGAAGTTAATGAAAACAAAGTTCAACGTTCAGAAGTAAAGGTACGCGTAGTAGAAACGTTATTACACAAATTTCAGCGCGTTTCGGACTGACACTGTACCCAAAGACGTAGCTAGGATTTAATTTCGAAGGAGTTCAAAATTTTTTTACAGCATGTATTGATACAATCACAGCATGCAAGGCCGTAGCCAAGTCCCATTAAAAATTTAGTTTCGGTGGGGACAGGTCTCTAAGATCCCCCCCCTCCCCTCTGGATACGGGCATGGATGAACCTTTTTTTCTTTATTTATTCTACGTAACACTACGCCATTTAATTAGTTCAAACTAAGAGTTAGTTATATACAATTTATGAGCTGCTGATAATTTATTTGTGACTGTAATATATATTAATCAGTAACTTCTCTAAATAGTGCTACTGGCCTTTCTTCAACAATAATTTTCTTTTATAGTGCATTCAGCTGCAAATAAATAAATTTGGCCATAGTGAAAAACAAAATCAATTCCTTCTTATATGTGTACAATAATATAGTGCAGAACTATGCTTTTTGGTAAAAAAACGCCAATTAGTGATTGTATTAGTGATTGTGTGTCGTTAACTCAAATGTAGCAATCACTGATTGGTGATCGCTGTTTACTCAAAAACTAGCCAAAAAACAATAAACATAGACTGTACAATGGATCCTCGCTTATCTGACTTTCTGATTATATCTGACTTTTCGATTGTTCTTAATATAGTATAACGAAACTCGTATATTACATATAGCAAGTTGAACCTTCAATTTAAAAAAAAAAAAAAATTTTAGATAAAAGTATTAAAACTAAAAATTTAAATTAAGTTTACAAAAATAAAGGAAGACCAATTTTCTCATGTTTATACTTGCAGAAATGTACCAAATATTTATGATATAAACAGGGGCGGACTGAGTTTTCTCAAAGTGCGCATACTTTGCATTTTCGGAGGGCGCGAGTCCTTACCCATTCGGAGGCGCTTGTCCTATCGCCAATAAGGGCACACTGCCCCGGGGTGGGCCGGCGGATCAGTCCGCCCCTGGACGTAAATGACTTAACTAAAAGTTACGCATTATGCTCCTGAAATAATATTATTCAAAAATTTCCTTCAGTACCTGTAGAAAAATTAAATTTCGGGATTTTGCGACCAGTCTTCTCCTCGTCTTCACTGATTAAGTTGAATGAATAATCAAGGATTTACTGATATACTTATTTATGGCAGTGGCGAACTCCCGAGGGGGAGAATTATGGAACTTTTTCCTCCCGAATCCATAAAAATGCGGTGCAAATAGATTATAACGAGCACCAATTACAACGACAAACCGAATATAGCGATGGGATTTTTACAAAGCGCTTGATTTCTTCTTTTATTTATTTTAATTGCTCGTTAAATCCGGGATCCAAAAGACTTGTTCGCTGAAAGCGGTTAAATTGTCTCGCACTTAACCATTATACCAAACAAGATCCATATTTTCCTCGCCGTATCCGGAAACTCGTTAAATGCGGGCTCGCTATAAGTGGGTCCTATCGTATTTTACATTCATCACCAAAATTTTTCTCTGGATGCGCCTCTATTTATGGAAAGGTCTGTTTCTAACCCTATTAAAAAGTTTTCGGCGTCGCGAACTGTATATTGACTCTTAAAATTTAATTTAAAAGCTATTAGTGTTCCGTTGCCACACATATGTTCTAATCTTCTAAAGAAACAAAAGCAAATTCTTTCAAAATAAATCATCAGAAATCATTTGGCAATTAAAAAACAAAATACAAATGAAGCTAAAAAGGAATTAAAAGCAACAATCTGTTCTTAAAAAAAAATTAAATTGGCTTTGAAAACAGCGTGTTTCAATCTCTTAAAATTTTTAATAATCATGAGTAAAAACAAAATAAACAGAAACGTGACATATAATGTACTGCATAACTTAAAAGGCTTTATTTTATTTCAAGCTTGGAAATCAGACGAGCACGTGCTATTATAGAACCAATCAGGATTATTGCGTATAGCATATTACAACATATATAAGAACCGACACATCTCATTAAGAGTTTTGATCCCAAAATATTCTACCTTTTATTTCTTCCCTCATCTCTATGTCCCTTTCCTATGTCCTCTATGTCCTCTATGTCACTCTATGTCCCTCCCTCTCCTGGAAACACAGTGCCGCTTGCTCGGCCAACATTTCCAGATTATTTATTATTATTTCTCGCATATAAAACAACAAACTTAACAATGACAAACTTACAAGCATTTCCAGATATTTCTTGCATACAAAACAACAAACTTAACAACAAACATAGAGCCTATTATATTAAAAATTCGTCAGATATATGGAAAACGAAGTCTGATTTTTCAATTTACTTTTGAAGTATTAAATGTGTTTTTAAAGTTAGTATGTTTAGGATTAACCGAAAAATTAAAGACCGGTAAAGGATATAACAAAATCCCTATCGAACTTTAATTAGAACAGCTATATCTTCTTTTTTAATTGAAATTCGACTTTAAATTCATTATGTCTATTTAATTACAGCTGATTACTAAGGAAATTTAATAGATAATTTTAAAAGAATAACGTTAATCTATTCCGAGAATAAAAATAATAATTAAATGAGAATATTTAGATTGAAAAAACACCTGGAAATTAATAGAAGAGGAAAATTCCTGTTTATTATCATATATTATCGGCATAGATATATCGGAAATAAAATTTAAACCTCGTCCTTTTTTTTACTTTTTTCACAGTTTTATGTTCAAATTAAGTAGTGGTAGTATAGTCATGTGAAAATGATCACTGTTTAGCGTGGAGGGCAGTTATGATTTAAAATTTGTGACCAATTCTAGTGGCCTACCTCATAAAAGCAACAGAAGAAAAGTATTTTTTTTTAATTTATTAAACGTAGGTATAATATAAATAAGAATACAAAGTATAGGCATTGTGGACAAGTGGCCCTGGGGAAGACTGAGAAAAAAGTCGGACCAGGAAAAATGTCACTGTTAAAAAAATGTTTAATTGATGTTCATAAATAGTTAACTTTAATTATAAAATAAAAACAAATTGAAAACGAAAAATAAAAAAGTGACTACCCGAAGCCACTACAGCATCTCCAATTCATCAAATTAAGTTAATTGTTTTTCGTTTAAAAATATATAAAAAAAATTATGTATGTAAAAATAAGGCTTATTTTCAGTTAGATTAATTCTTATAAATATACGAATGGTGCCACAAAACATGGATATCAGTTCTTCGTATCTTTTACAATGATTAGCTTTATACATCATAATGAAAAAATATCATTTCATATGTTCTTTTTCAACCTCCCACATATCTTCTCTCTCTCTCTCTTTGACAAATAAAATGTGTTAAACATTTTTAAAAACATTCGAGAAAAATGAAAGTGGCAAGCTACCAGTTCCTTTGCATTGTCAAACTGAGTCACGTATTAAATCTATTAATAATTAAATGTTATATTAAAATAAATTAAATTAAATGTTATATATTAAATGTTATATATTTTTGTCATTACATATATTTGTTACCTTTAATCATTATACAGTTAGTCATCATATATTAAATATTAAATATAAGTATTCATTTTATTGTTATACGGAAATTATTCCCATATTCGGATTAGCTATAATAAAGAATATAAAGGGACACACGCATTCATAATTCTATAAACGATATACAGGGCGCACTATGGTGCCTTAAAATACTCGGAATAAAAGGAAACAACTCACTATTAGAAAAATACCGCATTCCAGGGACCAGCTATTTAGTAAACGTACGCAGAAAAAACTACCGAAGCATAATGAAAGAAGAAAAACTTGAACACCTGATGATGGAAAGGATACTACTGTCCAAGTCAGAAAAATATAATTCACTCAACAAACGGAATTTTCTTAAAGAAGAATTCTAATGGTTCAAAACTGTAATATGTTCGTGTTCCAAATTTAATATATTAATTTTCTTTTCGTTCATTTGAAAATGTAATATGAAATTGTTTTATAGTGCTGTGCTTGAAAATTTACTAAAATAAATGTTTCAGTAAGGAAAAAAAATGATTTTTTTGAGGACTCACATTTTTAAACCTAAAGGCCCAGTTTTATGAATACCTAGCAACACCCCTGGATATATTATATTGCATTTTTATATTTGGAGCTATAAAACAGAAAATGTGCCAACAAATGCGAAGTCAGTTTTCCAGAGATTTTGGAAAGCTGTTCTTCCTTTCTTTTCAAGTTTTTCTTGCTTTTAAAGCTGTGAGTTCCGGAATCATAAATCTTACTGAAATGTATATTATTTCTTTTTTTCCTGGTGGTTTCCAGCCTCTTATACTTTTAGCAATTTCCTTAAGATGCTTCCCTTGTATGCTTACCTCAGAGATCTGATTTTTTGTTTGTAAATATGAATAACTGCGTATTTTATTAATAAGTTTGCAGTTAATCTTATTTACTACGTATTTTATTATTAAGGCTGAAGTGAAGCGAAATTAATAACTATGCAAATGAAGATTTATAACACCCTTACAAAATTATATTCTATTTAATATGCCAAATGTGTCATGATACACCACCTTTCATTGAAAGCACATATAAATTAGTAAAATTGTATATATTTCTCGGGCGAAATTGATACCTGAATTGCAGCACAATGGTGGTGAAAATGCAAACTAATTATTTTTATTATTTTTATTATAAAATAATGGTAATAGCTGGATCAACAAGACTATTTAAATATAATTTCATTTAAAAATAGTCAATAGTTAATAATTAGATGATGGCGAACATGAATAAAAATAATAATTCTTTTAATACACTCTGAGTTAAAAAAAAAAAGGTTTTTGCGAAATTCAATTCGTCGACTGGATGCTTCAATTGAATAAATGATAATTAAAAAAGCACATTACACGATTTCAACTAATGTTCACTAATATAACTAAATGGAACTAATATCGAAATTATTCAAATGTGATAAATCTTGTATAGAAAAATATTTCATAATATATTTAGACCTCGTTTCGTGAGAGGATAAAGTTGAATTTGCCTGACACGAGGACTTCACTTGCCGCTAAATCTGTGCCTGTATAATGCTATAAAAAACAATTCCATTTCCAAGGAGGATACTAAACCCTGAACGCATTCTTTCAAGCTTTGTCTATTGGAAATTGGCTAAAGCTTGTTTCCATGGTAACAGGCGCGAACTTAAGTATGGGAGAAGTCTTTATGATAGACAGAATAGCACCTTTACTTCTATTGGTAAAAATAATAGTCTATATAGGGAGAATTGCGGTGCATTTAATTGAAAATTTATCCTTCAGTGTGAAAACTGAACTCTAAAAGCTGTTAATTTAAAAAAATGTAAGAATTATAGTTGTTTTATAATTATTTTGCATAAATAATACTTATAAATAAGACGATAAGATATAAAAAGCCACGACTACCATAATAATGATGCTGTTATCTAGTTACTATAGTGACATGTTTGGATAATGATATAATAAAAAAGTAAGGGGTCTTAAAGTAGTGTAGCCTGAATATAATCGTAACATGAATTGACAAGGTTCTTGTCTCTTTCAATTAAGAACTACATAAAGGATGACCGTTAGGTCTTTTTCCTCTTATCTTTCAATATATGATGATATAAAGTTATCTCGGAACATTTAGTTTAGCTCTTTGGATAGAAGATCTACGTTCCAAATCGATCATTATCAAAACGAGGTTCTTATCACTAGCAACTTTCAAGTTGAATACTATTCCATCTTTAATATTTTATCTCCAGAATTTTATCTCTAATATTTTATCTCCAGAATTTTATCTCTAATATTTTATCTCCAGAATTTTATCTCTAATATTTAATCCCTACAAACTAGTTTATTTACATAACCGAATTCATTTAAATAGACTTCGACTACACTATTGTCCGTTTCGTATACCGTCTCTTTCAAATAAATTAACATCCTCACCTTCAGGGCATGGTTTCTCATAATGGGGTTTCCGAATCGAGAACTACTTTCTGCTTTTGCAAATAATTCTGCCAATTTCATTTTGAACGTTGCTTTAAGATGTTCTAGTCGAAAATATATTTCAGTATCCGACTGTTCCTATACCAAGCAAGGATACGTATGCACTCAACAAAGAAGTTAATCAGTGAAGTATTCTGTATTATAATTTAACTTTACACCCTTTAAGGGGAGTTAAGGTTCCAAAACATAAAAAGTTATCAATTTATGCAACTTTCTAAAATGCAAATCGTGAATTAAATATCAAAGATAACAACTTCATTTTCAACGTAAAGGTAACAAATATATTGATGCTTAAGTTTGTGTTAAAAAACAAAACAAAAATCTGTTGTTTGGATTTAAGTAAACAGCTTTATACGCCTTTTATTTTGGTTTATACGGAAACGTATATGTTCCTTGCGCGCATGATATTAAGTTTACTTATGAGTGTGACATAATAATACTGATATATAGTACATACATACATGTATACATACATAATATATACATACATAATATACACACATAATATATACATACATAATATATACATACATAATATATACATACATACATACATATATACATACATACATATATACATATACATACATAATATATACATAATAATAATGACACCATTCTACAGAGAAAGACTTGTACTTTAATATGTAAATCGAACAAGTATGTCATAAAGTAAAATATTTTTTATTAGATTTTAAAACCAACGAATGGAAGAAAGAGAAAATTTTCACGATATATATAGACAAAACTAATTAAATTTTCATTTAATTAACACAATTCTACTTCATTTTATGCTAAGTAGTAGTTCGAATGTTCCTGTCAAATTTTATCAGAATATGTTAGATGGTTTCAAACTTATCATACGCGAAACATGGAAATTTCAAGTTTGGAGAAAAAATGCTTTAAAGTTTGCGGAACAAAAAATATAGCGAAATATTGCCTTTACGTGCCTTACCCTACGATTAGAATTTTTGAAGTATCTCGCTTGTTTCACGGAAACCAATAATTTTAGTGTTAAAATATCCAGAAAGAACTGAGATTTTCTGTACAATAATAAAAAAATCAATTTTTGGAAAATTTGAAACCCCCAAGTCCCCTTAATTGTTCTAGCTTTAGGCAGAGTTCAATTTCTATCAAAAACAGGTGTAGAAGCCCTAATATTATGATGAATCGATTAAGAAATCGAATAGCTGCAAGAGAATCGATAAATCATACCAATTGTTTATGTCCATATTTCTGGACAGCAAAATTCATGATCTTAATCATAAATTCATTACTTTTTCATGACAGCGCCTATTTAGTGGCTTCCATTGCTGTCCTTGCACCATAAAACTACAACCAACCAACTAATTAATACGCCTTGTTTTGTTTTAATTAAAGAACTATTTTACTACAAATAAATCTAAATATGTATGTTTCAATATAACGTCTGATTTTATTGTCCCTTTATGAAGAAGAAAAAGATTGTGCCGTATCTTATATTTTCACATTCATTGCTTTTTCTTATCGGAAATAGTTTGACTCTTTGTCCAACCGTTGTCTTTTCATTTCTTATCTCTTTTTCCCTCAGTTATAACTTGCGCAATTTGTGTCTTATCGTTTTCCCTTTTTCATTATAACAAATATGATTTATCTTTACTTAAAATGGATTTGCTCAAGATTTTTCTTCCTTTTCCGAAGTTCCGTATGTTGTTGCTTCATGCATAAAAACATTACCCTCAAGTTCTGATATTTCTTCTGCGTAATCGTTTATCCTTTGCTTAATTTTTCTTTCTCGCTCCATTTGCATATTATTCTAATTTCGCATTTACTTGTTCATTTCTATTTCTTCTGCTTCACTCTACCGAAAACAACAGCGGTAATAATTAAAGAAACAAACGTTATTCCCTACTCAGAGAATTATTTGTTTGCCAACTTTTACTTCGAAATTATTTTTTTCAGATCGTTTCGTATTTGACTTCGTCATACAGTGTTCATTCTTTGTATAATGATGGTGCATTGATTATAAGACAATTAAATTATTTTACGTGTATTGTTTATAAAATGCAAGTAATATATATACACATATTTTATTTAAGAGACTTTTAAGTATTTTTTATTAAGAAACGTTTATTAAACTGGTTACTCCTGAGTGTGTACTAAATACTTCTGTTTTTAGTTTATTTTTTTCGATAGCATACCTTATTCATTATGTTTTTCCTAATCTTCAAGTTTTTTCTTTCCTGTGCGATGAAAACTTGAAAAAATTTAACAAAGACAACATTGTCAAACGTAAAATATTACGCTTCATGTGTAAATTCTTGTAAATTCCTACATGACATGAAAACCACAATTTATAAAGGTATCGGCATATGTTTTAAACGTACATAGTATTTCTTGATTAGTACCTTTAATCATAGTTCTAAAATTTAAGACGACACTTTTTAAAAATGTTATGGCAAAAATTAAGCAAGCTTAAATTAAATCAATTAT
The DNA here is from genome assembly GCA_006491805.2 of Dysdera silvatica. Lineage (NCBI taxonomy): Eukaryota > Metazoa > Arthropoda > Arachnida > Araneae > Dysderidae > Dysdera > Dysdera silvatica. The sequence goes on along the minus strand of QLNU02014802.1, from coordinate 107,689,519 downwards.
ACTAATTCCTGGATCATAATTAATAATAACAAATATTGTGATGATTAATGTAAACAAACGGTTATCATCTGGCTGAACAAGTTAACTCAAATTTAACAAATGACTTTTCATTTTCCATTTTTATCATATTTATAAAAAATTTCATTTAATAAAAATACCCTCTTATACCGTTGATTACTTCAGCACATTCTAAACTAGAAGTTTTAGAAAACAATGTCTATAAATCGAACTAAAATGATTAAAAAAAAGCAATTTATAGAAGAAAATTACTTTTTACCTTAAGGCTTCCAAAAGTCTAGCACGCAATGCAAATTTTTAATTTTCGAAAGCGTATTTCAATTTGAGTGACTGAAAAACCACTGAAGATGTAGTTTTCATTATGAAAAGATTGCATGTTACAGCCAATCACGATTGACTCTCCAGATATGTGCTAATTAGGCAGTCGTTGAAGAAGCCAGCATTCTGAAGAATTTGCGGAGGTGAATTTAAATGCTGATACGAAGTTTTTATTATTTCCATAGAATTATTTTTATGATATTCGTGTTTCTATGGCTGAAAGAAGACGGATGAAAGATAGTGGGCGCTGGCGTGCTGTTGGACTCATTGAGATATGTCAGTCAATCAAAGATGGTGCTGTTTTCCTTGGAGTTGATAATTCGGTAATTTTTCAATTATGAAAACAATTCCAAACAAGTCAGTTGTCCGGAGACCTGTGCCCGGTCGTCCAAGGGTTACCACCCCCTCTGATGACCGGTATATCGTTAGTTATAGTAGCTGTTAAGGACAAAGGAAAGTTGGCATTGACATTGCAATAGAATAGGAAAAATGTAGCCTTTTAATTATTACTTTGTTACACGTTAAATCTTAGTTGCAACGGCATTAAATTGTAGTTTTTTTTTAATTATTACTTTGTTACATGTTGAAATCTTAGTGGCAACGACATTAAATTGTAGTTATTTTTAATTATTACTTTGTTACACGTTAAATCTTAGTAGCAACGGCATTAAATTGTATTTCTTTTTAATTATTACTTTGTTACATGTTGAAATCTAGATGGCAACGGCATCGTTGTCAGAGAGTATGAAACCACAACAAACATTACGGACGTTCTTTTTTCCTAGTAAAGTTTTTGCCTTCGTCAGTATCTTTTTTTTCTTCTTTTTCTCCGTTACATGTCCTTGATTAAGGGTTCCTTGCCGTATGTATGTGTAAACCAATATTTCTTCAATAGTTTATTTTCTAATTAAAGTTGTCAAAAATGTATACACTTCACGCTTCTCATTTCAAAATTCACGACCTCAGCGCTGTGATAACAACAACTGTCAACACCGCCAATGAATCTTAACAGTGACATATTGCGCAACGGTTCGAACCAACCAACATCGAAGTCAATCACCCTGGACTAACCAGTAGCCAAGTGGAATAAACGAGAGTCTTCCACAATAGTTACATCTATAGGAGGTTACTACCGCCTATAATCGTGAAGAATTAAATGCGAAATTGAGAAATATCAACATAATTTAATTAACATTAAGTACAGCGCGAGAGCATTTTTTACATGTGCTTTCGAAATGAGGTTGAGAGAGCGAATATTCCTAACCAGTTCTTTTTCGATCTCCTTTTAGAGACCGTTGTCAATTCCGTTCACTACAGTTTTTCTGTCGATCTGTGGATGCGTCTCCCACAGTATTCCCCCAAGTACCAAAGGCATGAGGTTTTTTGAAAGCGAACGTTAAGGGCAGGTGGTCTGTATAGATAATGAATTTTTGTCCTTCGAGGTTATGTCGAAAATGCTTGATTGCTGCGTATATAGCAAGGAGTTCGCGATCATACGTGCTATATTTTTTGCTCTGCAGGGGGGGAAAGCTTGCGTGAAAAAAATACAAGTGGTGGAGTGCTGTTGAAGTTTCGGACGTATAGCACTGCCCCGATGGCAGTGTTGGATGCGTCGACCATCAGAGACTTGTTTTCCTTTGCGCATGGTAACTGTGAGTTGTTGCTTGCATCAGATCCGCTTTGCATTTTTTAAAAGCAGCTGTTGTTTGAGCATCCCATGGGACCGGGCGTTTGTCGTTTTTTGGGAGTTTTCGTTATTTTTGGGGAGTTCTTTAAGAACTCATATAGAAGTGCCTGAGTCTCAGCGACTTTCGGTATAAATTGTCTGTAGAAGTTTACCACTTCCAAAATCAGTTTTAATTGTGATATAGTTTCCGGTTTCGGAAATTCGGCAATTGGTTTATTTTTTTCCGGCAAAGGTTTATCACCAGCGAGGGTTATTAGGCACCCCCAAAAAAAGATACCCCTGGTTTCCCCAGCACACACTTAGCTGGGTTGAGCTTGAGTCCATATTGTTTTAACCTTTCACATACTTGTTGGAGATGTCGCACATGTTCTTCCTCGTCAGTGGATGCGATGAGAAGATCGCCAAAGTAGGGAACACAAAAGTTTAGTCCACGCAGTACCTGGTGAATAAACCTTTGGAACGTCTGGTGCGCATTCCGGAGGCCAAAAGGGGTAACGACGAATTCAAAAAGTCCGAATAGGGTAGTCACTGCCGTTTTCGGGGGATCGTCCGGATTCACCGGAATTCGATGATACGCCCGAGTTAAGTCGAGCGTGGAGAAGATTTTCTTCCCCGCGAAGACTTGTGTACAATCTTGGATATGTGGGACCGGATAACGATCGAGTGTCGTCACTGTATTCAAGCGGCGATAGTCTCCGCAAGGACACCAATCCCCATTCGCTTTTTTAACTATGTGAAAGGGGCTTGCCCAGGGCTTTTGGAAGAATGAATGATGCCTTGGGCCATCATGTATTCAAACTCTTGATGTGCTGCGATGAGAGGTTCCGGAAACAGACGTCTTGATCTTGAAAATACAGGAGGTCCAGTGGTTTCAATATGATTGAAGAATGGCGGAACTTGTGTCTTGGATGGTTGGGACGGGTTCGTGAGCTCCGGGAAATTCATCAGGATTTTCTCGAATGTTGAGCTTCCAAGTAGAATTGTAATATTAGTGCTCAACGGGTCACAGTTAGTCTGCTTTCCACCAGATGACAAGTTCGTTTCATTATCTATGAGACAACTGTTTTTTACGTCAACCAGTAGGTTAAAGTGCTTAAGAAGTCTGCTCCTAAGATTGGTTAACTTCTGCGATGATGGAGGTCCATGTAAATGTTCGGCACAGGTTCCAGTCCACAGTTAGGCACTTATTGCCAAACGTTTGAATTTTCGTTCCATTCGCGGCGTGGAGTACTAGATCGTGTGTTGGTTTGCTTGAGGTAGATGGTTTTTTGGTAGCACAGATATATCGGCGCCGGTGTCGATCAGAAACTTTAACTTGGAAGATGGGTCGGCCAATAGTATACGATTAATGCGGCTTTCGCAGTTATGGCCCGCTAGCGAGCGCCGGTTTAGTTTTTCGGATGCTAGAAAGCGCATGGTTTACTGCATTTCCTTGCCCTTTCACCGAAGTTAGTAGGGTAAAAACATATGCCATTCGCCGCTTCCCTATATTCACGATACCGCCCACGTGACTGGCTGCGCCGTCTTTGAGAGAAGACTCTTGTTATCACGCGTAGGTTCACGGCGAGGTACAACATTAGAAAGTTCGCTCACCTGCTTGGTCAGTTGCGCCATCTGCTGGTCTATGGTTGATGTTCGGTCTGTAGCGGCGTTTATGGATGCAGGCCAGCAAGTTCGTTGATCTTATCGGCGATCGTAGCCAGTTTCGGCAGTACCTCATATAGCGCTGCCAGAATATTTTGGGTGTTCGTAGGGAGCCTTGAAACCCATAGAGATTTTAGAAAGGGCTCTCCCCATGGTCTCACCTGCCAATGCACGCATACGTGTGAGCAACTGGGATGGGCCCTAGTCTCTCAATTCCAGCCCCTGGAGAAAAGTACGTATTTTTGATTCTTGTGTTTCGGAATGCAGTTCGATGTGTTGATTTTATGTTGTGAGTATTTGTCATTTGACGGTGGTTGAAACATTAGGTCAGATACTGTGGCTAGGACGTCGAATTCCACCGCAGAAACCACGTGATTAAACTTTGTAGTATCGTCAGTAATATGCGATATCGTGAATTGCGTCTAGATCTGCGCAAACCACGAAGTCGGGTTTGGCCTCCAAAACGGCGGTGGTTTCACTGATACCTGCGATACATTTATGTCTGCGTGTTCAGTCATGTTCCGGACGGCGATTGTATGTCGTACTGAGGCATATTTACACGGCGGAGTCACTAACGTGTTTTATATTAGTATTACGGCAAAATACACACATACGGCAACAGTCGTTAACAATTAAAATACAATCGTTTTGGCGTTTTGGAGACTCATTTGAATGTTTTACCGCGTAAAACGCACATTAAAGAGGAAGCACGTTATTGAGGAACGACGTATTCACGATGTGGAAGCATGATGAGCTTTTTTCATTCGCGACACAAAAGAAGTATCGGTGAGAAAAAGTAATCATTCGTACGTAGTTGTAAGTCCTTCAGCCCGATTGATTTGTATACATTTCACGGAGATATTCATTTCTTCGCTGGATGCACTCGAATTTGCATTTCGGGCGTATCATCAGATTTCAGTTCACTAAAGTTTTTCTGTCGATCTGTGGACGCGCCTCCCACACATCCATAGTTCCAGCGACACTTTATAAGACAATATCTTCCAGCACTATGAGCCGAAGGCTTCACATGCAGGGACTGCACACTCGAGTACCACAGGTTTGTTTTCCACTAGCCGTGTACGCCAGAGGGGAAAAAATAAAGTGTTGTCGTCCACATGTCAATTGGACTGTCTCAGATTGGTGCAACGTCCTGTTCACGGACGAGTCCAAATTTCCCCTGGAATCAAATGTTAAGTGCATGAATGTCTGGAGACAACGGGGAACACCCAATCAGGCTAAGAACATCATCGAAAATCACGCGTTCCGAGGTTGCAGCGTCATGGTGTGGGCTAGAATTTCAATAGGATATCGCACCGAACTGCACATCTTTAAAAGCGGATCTATGAGGGCTGCACGGTATTGGGATGAGATCCTAGACCCCCATTGTGAGACTTTACGTTGAAGAAGTTGGTCGTGATTTCCTCCTTATGGACGATAATGCTCGTTCTCATTGAGTCAACATCGTTGACGAGTACCTGGAAAGTAAGGGCATTACTTGTTTGGAGCGGCAGCATATTCCTCCGACCTTAATCCCATTGAGAACCTTTGGGATGCCCTTGGGCGTGCTGCCTCTGCATATTTACCTCCTCCAGCTAGTCTCAGAGAGTTGGAAACTCCCCTAATGGAGGAATGGCCTTTGCTGGCATCTGCGATTAATTACCTCATTAAAAGCATAGAAAATCGTTGTAAAGTTTGTGTGAAATTCCGGGGTGGCTACATACCATATTAATCTAAGTTTTGTTTGCCTTTAAACATCCTTTTGTTAATGGCTCACATGTGAAGTCCTCATATACCTTTCGAAAAGTAAATACTTTTTTCATCTTTTTACGTTAATTATTGTTTTTTCTAAGGCATAAATATATTTTCTATCTTTATGTGCAATTTTATGTTTATAGGATCTTTACTTTCTCATGTTTGGTGATTTCACCGTCGCTTGCTTAACTTTTGGAAGCCAGTATACCTATACGCAAAAGGTTTTTTTTATGACTGAGTATTGAAATATTGCATATAAATAAAACGAACCTCACTGATAATGTTTTATGAACAATGCCACAATTTTATATAATTAGTTAGCATGCTAATTAAAAAATAGACTCCCAGTAATTAAGAAATAAGCTCCCAGTTTTTAAAAAAATGATTTACAATTCTCGTTGGAAAAAATTGTATTTTACAGATAAAGGTTCCTAATAGTTGGCATTGAGGGGGAATCATAAATAGGATCACTGGGAAATCCTTTGATTCAGTTTGTGTATTTCTTCAGAAACAATTGTTTTAATATAGAAAGAGTTATCTTTGTTTACCTATAAAAAAAACCCATTTAGTTTAGAGAGATTTCTCACTGAAATTAAATTTTTAAATCTGCTGCTTAAATTTATTTTAAAACAAACCTTAGAAATATCTCTCTTATTATCTTATAAAATGCTTATTCGTTTTCAAGCTTGAACATGAATGAATGAATGACTATAGCGATATTTTCGGCTGTGGGACTATGTGTACATGATTTTTCCTGAGTTTCTGGATGCCCTGGTGTGAAAACAATATGGTCGTCCTTATTAGTTTAGCATTATTTAACAAAAATTTATATGCAATATCTACTTTTGTATCTACATATACATAGCGTAGAAATAACTATAAAAGTGGCCGATATCCTACTGTTCGATATCGGCCCTAATGTGAAATGCTGCCAATTCATTCACATATCACAATAATATGTGCTTGAATATATCATTATCACAATTATGATCATATATATATATGAATTTTGACTTTTTATTCAAGAGGCGGAGACGATGAACATTTGGAAATGACTCACTTTTGAAGTCACTCCTCGCCATTTATATGTACTTAGTTTTAAACGTTCGTCGTACAAAAGAAATGTTTTCAATTTTGATTTTCACACAATGAAACAATCATCTTTGATGCTATCGTTGATCCGAAGGCGTTAAAAGCGATATGATAATATAATAAATTGTTTTCCGCCACCCCTGTGTTTGGAAGCTCATATGCGGGGACAGTTTTTGTACCTTCATCCAGGAGCGGCTCTGGAGATAAAAGAATAATGATGCAAGTTTGTCTGATGTAAGTATATTGTTACATTAGTACACTTTTATATGTAAAGTACATAATCTTTACCGAAATTTCATGAAAATACATTTTTCTAAAAATAACCGTTCGCAATTTTCAATTATTTTGGTTCGCACTTTTATTTCAAATAATTGCTACAGCGATTTCTACACACGTACATTACTCCAGGATAAAATGTCTTTTCTGTCTTAGTAGGCTGAGTATTTACTATAAAAATACAGGATACTATCAAATAAATTATTTGGAGGAAATCTCTTTTGCTGTTATTCTTATGAAGAAAGAAACGACGAAAATACATTCTATCTGGTACGCTCTCGACAAAACGCTATAAATTCGATTGGGTCAGTGAATGGGCTACTGCATTATATCGATTCCTTATGCGCAAAGAATAGGAATTCTGACTTTTTTCTCCCTCTTTTTTTTGTTGTACTGCAATTTTCTTGAGTTCTTAGCTTTGCAATAAATTATTAAATGGAGAGATAAAAACAAATGCATCGTGTGACAGAATTTTGGGAGGATAATCGAAATGAGAGTATTGAATTAAAAGAAACATTTTTCCAATTTCCTTAAGAAGGTTACAAAGAACTTTGTATCTAGCCTTTCTAATAACTTATCCGTCTTATGAAAATAAAGAAAAGGTGGTTCCTTTTTGGGTATAGATTTTTAAAACAGTTGAGTGTATTTAGATAAAAAATTATTCATTTTATTTTATTTTTTTATTTAAATGAAAAATGCAATTCTTATACAAACGAGTTGACTTATAAAACGAGGAAAGAAATCAGGTACCTTAAAAAGAACTTCATTATTACTACAATTGATAAAGCAAATAACAACTTCGGGATCATTTGAAGGTGATTTTATCGTAGTAGAAATATTGCGGAATACAATATGCGCAAAACTGGTGAAAATTGAAAGAAAATGTTGACGTGTTTTAAGAAAAGAGAAAAACATTTTATAAAATATTAAATTTGAAGATCAACTCATTTAGATTTCCTTATTTGTTTCTAAACATCAAATTTCATAAAAAGCCTATTGGGTTTCGGTTAATAACATGCGTAACAGCAACGTATAATAGAAAAACGTCAGTGAAATTACAAACCCTGAAGAAAATCCTCTTGGAGATTGAAATCGTAGAAAAACCTGCTTTATCATAAGAAATAACTTCAAAGTTCTAAATTTTATACCTAAAAACAAGAACAAAATCACTAATATCGAAACTTATGACTTTAATAAACCTTTTCAGGAATATCCCCCTGCAAGAGATGAAGCAACTCAGGACACACTTGTTTCGAAGATTTGAGAATAATGTAAGGATTGGCAAAGGTCAGTGGAATGTCCTTTTTGATTTTGGAGATTTTCAAAACGTGTTGCACAACGTAATTGAATACTATCGGCAAAGAAACGATATCCTCATGGGCTAAAGTTTTGTAAGTTCTTTGGCCGAATTATTTCTATGTTATTATAAGAAGAAATACGAAGGACTGAAAATTACCGCGATGTGGTACGTTGATGACATTATAGTCTTTAATTCTAAAGATTTTAAAGAGTTCTATCACTTACCTAAAAAGCCTGATATTTAAAGAAACTAAATATCTGGGCTATTTATATAAATCGAACACTACGCAGATTAAATTAAACAACAATATTAATCAACGTTTATTGGCGTAGTGATACCAGCGCCGATGTTATGGCGTGATTAGATTGCGAAAAACTTTCGAACGTTTCACCATCTAATCACGCCATAACATCGGCGCTGGTATCACTACGCCAATAAACGTTGATTAATATTGTTGTTTAGTCTTAGCTATACTTCATGTTTGGACACCAAATGTCCAAAGGGGACAATAACGAATTTCAAAGCAGCATTTATAACAAAAGGGAAAACTCTAGTTTCCTGGTAGTGCTTTTGTCTAAGTTTAAGTCATGTAAATGTAAAATTACGTGAAGCCAATCACTTTGAAATGCTAGATGAAAAATTACATGTAAAATAATACAGTATGTTGATTTATTAGATAGGTTTCGAAGGGCATAAGAAATATGTGAGGAATGACAGGAAAAAAAGCTGATGTAAGATTTCTTGAGCAGTTCCCATCACTATAAATGGCACTGAGAGTCACCTAAATAAATAATTACAGATCAACTAAAAAGAATAATTCTCCAATTTATTATATGCATAATGTTCCATTTTTTGAATGTTGACCGAAGTGGGTGGCACGTTCTTGTTCCCTGGGAATTAATGTGGTTACAATGATATGCTGTAGACCATATTGGCAAGAGAATAGCCAACCCGAGAGAGAGAGAGATCCAAGTGAGATTGACGATGTCCGTATGTAGATTAGTTCTTGTATGTTTAAAACATTAGATCAGCCAGTCAATGCTAGTCTAACTTACTAGTCTAACCTACAGAGTATTATTTAATGTATATACGCACATGACAACTATTATACATGCCTAATGCGTATGACGGTGGGTAACTTATGAATAAACACATGTATTACACAGAGAGAGAGTGAAAAGGAAAGTACTGGAATCAGAAGACAAATCGGATAAACAACGAAACATAATTGCAAATTAAAATTTAGTAAACTCAGCAGAACAAAACAAAAAAAAATTTCTTGTTTCCCATTTTTAGAAAATAGAAAAAGCCTAGCAGAACTTGTTTTCCTCTCATATTTTCACGAAATCTGTTGCAAAATTCCACTTTATCATTTTTCTTGCCAGGTTATTTCGATTTTCAGAATCTTGTGAAACGGATGACATGCGCGAAATCGATTCTTAGATCGATTTCAACGTCTTTTACGTTTTTTTCAAATACTATTAATTTTAGATTTCTGCTATTTTGTTATCTCCATTTGCTTTATTTTATATACTTGATTGAAGACAGCTTAATTGGTCCTGAATATATAATCCCTTTCTTAATAAGATAAATTGAGTGGCGTTATTAGCTTTCTTTATTTAGTTATTAAATTTCTTACCTTTTCTTTATTGCAGCTCTCAAATAGAAACTTTTTTAATTACATATCGTGGGCACCAAAATACCAAAATTTATTTCCTTCACCCCACCCCATGGAAAATTACAAAGTACTTCCCGGTGACTTGTTGTGTTACCTACTTCGGTAATTGTGTTAACCTTTTAGAAAAGTAGTAATATCTCTGTGATAAAACATACGAAGATAAAGCGTCGTCTGTTTGGGCACGGCGAATATTTAATATGACTTTTAGCTTCCACCCAAGAGGTCACTGACTCGATTTTGGCCTAAGGCAATACGTTTTTCCCCCGTCTTTACATTGCACCAAATTTTGTAACGTTAGGTCATTGAGCTCTGCATTATGCGATGTAAAATGAGTGCCAAATATGAAAAGTTTAATAACTTGATTGTTTCAAAGATGCAAATTTTTGCCATCGACCAGTGGAAAATAGTAAAATGACTACCTGAGGAAAATGATCACTTTTTTATAAGGGAAAACCGGTAAGAACTCAGTTATGCCCATATCAAAGTCTGTCATGTATATTGATCACCTCTCTATGGCGACCGCTGTGATCCAGTCGCAAAGTCATATAAAAAAAACACAGAAGAATATCATCAGAGAAATTGATGGTTTTATTTACAATGTGTCTATTACACATACAATACCAATCAAATCATTTGACATTTGGAAAAATAATTGCATTTGTGAAGTTTTCTTACAAGCTGTCTGGTATAAAAAATGGGATAGAACACATAAAAATTTCAAGAGCATTGCAGAATACAAAAGAGATTTGAAGGATTTTTATAAACGCTTTATGTTATTGAACATAGATAAATATTTTTCGACATTTACCATCATGTTCAAACATACAGAAATTTCTTGATAATACAGAGCAATACAGAAATCTGGGTACAAACTCTACTCCTGTCTTCAAACACATACAGGGTGCTTTTGAGAATCTCAAAGCCATCCAATCTCCAATCAACTTCCCATACATGACGCTTACTGTTAAATTTCATAAAGATCCAATTGGTTTTCGCACTGTTAGATGTGCTACTAGCTCTTATAGTGTTAGAGCTGTTAAACTGCTTCTTCGAACATTTAAACAGATTTATGTTAAAATTTCCTTAAATACCTTTATTTTTAAAAATAGTTTTCAACCTTTAAAGACTTTGAACTCCAGTGATAGGAATCCCACTTTCATTAAGTGCTTTGATTTTGAGGATCTATTTAACCGAATCAATTTAAGAGACCTTTATCGTGTGTTATTAGAATTATTTACAGAGTATGATATAAAATCAATTGACAAAATTTCGTTTGTAAAACTACTAAACTTCTGTCTTAAATATAACGTGGTATATAATGGCACTGGTTATTATAAACAGGTAAGAGGGCTTTCTCAAGGGGGAGTGTATTCTTCTTTAGCTGCAGATTTATACTTACATAAATATGAAAGTTTGTCTTCACCAAGAACGGATTTATTTTTTGGCAGATATATAGATGATATAATCTATATAGGCTATGGTATGGAGCATCAATTGGACCTTGATTTTTATCCCTCAGGATTAACACTGAAAGATACCTCTGTATCTAGAACTTAAGTTCACTTTTCAGAGCTACTTATTACTATCAATGAAAATAATAGATTTGTCTTTCAAATATACTATAAAAGAAAACAATTTTCATTTGCTTTTGACGACTGTATCGACCACCATTTGGAAGACTGATGAAAAAATGCAGGTATGCCGCTTACAGTTGTAAAAAATATGCGATATTGTAAAATGCTATTTCAGCTTTGTTGTAGCATTAAATTCAGACGATATGCCAAATAATGAATAAACACTGCTTTGTGGCGCTACTTCTTTAATTTCTTGTCGATGATGTCGTTAAAAAAATGGTTGAGTTTCTATTAACTCTTTTAGTAGTTCCTTTTCAATTGAAATTTTTGGGGAAGTTTCTAAGTCTGATGTTTCTAATGTGTCTTTTTAATCTTGTTTTACGCAGACGGGTTTTGATTCTGTTTAAGCAAGAAAAACTCCGTTCTACGGAAATGCTAGTGGACGGAATAGTCTCTATTAAGCAAAAAAGTTAATAAGCTTCTTTAAAAATATATTTGTTTTCTGTTAAAATTTCCATGAATGTTTGTAATTTCATATCTCTATACTGCTTATCCAGATATATGTGTTTTAATTCATTTTTCAATCTTTGGAAGTCAGTAAATATACTGGGGTAGTACACATTTAAATTATTTATTACTTCCGTAGGAAATTTATTGGAATACTCTATAAATTTTGAAGTATCCATTAATGTAATAAAATGAAGCTTTTCCATATCTTGAAAACGTGTAGTAATTTGTAAAGAAATAGTATCTAATATTTCATAAAATGTAAAATTTTATATTTTTCAAAAATTTGATACCGTCTGAGCGTCACTTTATTTTGTCCGTCACTGTATTTAGTCAGAATTGTTATTTTCGGGGAAACTAATTCGAAAATTTCCATGAACGGATCCTCATTTCGTTTGCTGTTTAAAAGCATCCGCATATTTTTAATTTGTGAGATGCAAAAATTAATGTCAAATGACTTATTTTGTAGTACATTGAAGAGAACATCCGTAAGTCCAAAAATATGGTTAAAAACAACAACCAAAAGTGAAAATTCAAAGTCGTTAAATATATTTAAATAGCCGACACTCTGCCTAAGCGAAGTTTGATCGGAGGTTGGATCGTTCATAATCTCAGTAAATACTTCTTTTAAAGAATCCCATTCTTTATTTATAACACTCAACATGTTAGAGTTTGATGTCCATCGCGTAATAACAGAAGTAGGAATTCGTCTTCCGACGACTGTATCGACCACGTGAGTTCGTTTGGCAGAATGACGGAAAAATGCAGGTATGTCGCTTACAGTTGCAAAAAATATGCGACACTGTGAAATGCTGTTGCAGCTTTGTTGTAGCACTAAATTCAGACGATGTGCCAAACAGTGAATAAAAACTGTATGTGGCGTTACTTCTTTAATTTTGGACTGAAGACCATTTAAGTGCCCTGACATTACGCTTGCCCCATCAAAACATTCTCCTATAAGTTTTGATTTATAGTTAAATTTTTCGAGGCATCTTGATACAAGGTTAAACAATGCTTCGGCAGTCCGATTGGAACTGACGTCATAAAATCCCAAAAATCTTTCCACTAACTTTCCACAAGCAATAACATACCTAATTATGATACTACATTGAGATTTTTGGACAATATCTGTGGAATCGTCTACTTGTATAGAAAAAAATGCAATCCTTTATTTCTTTTTCGATATGTTCATTGATATATTGCCAAATGCAGTCAATTATTTCATTCTGAATAGTCTTAGAATTGCCGGCAAACATGGGTGTGATTTTTCAAAAGTGCTCATGAATGTCCACAGGGCTTATCGAAATAAAGGTTTCTAACAATTCTTTAAAATTACCATGATTAGTGGAGGTTACATCTTTGTGATGACCATGAAATGCTAATTCTTGCTTCCCCAAGTAAAGAACAGCACGAATGGGCGGGCAATTGAATGAAACGTCCATTAAGCTGCATATTTTCGTTGAAGCGTTTAATATATATTGCCTAAAGTATTCTTTTAAAGCATCCTCAATACCACTTAAATTTTTTTTTAAGTTTGAAAAACATAATGTACAATCCACATGGTAAAAAAACCTTCATGTTTGTGAAGAGCACGGGTAACGTTACCAAAATCATTGAAACCACTCTTATTCCACACATTTGATTTAACACCAATGATTAAACATGGCATACAAAAAAGTTTATTTAAATAATAACTCCCACACAGCCATTCAAACTCCGAATACCACGAAATCTTAAAATGCCGATTATATACTTTGTCCTTTTTTTTTTTTTTGCAACTTTACTTACATTTAACACAGGCATGGGCTTTTCCTTACTTAAAAAATATTTTTTATCATCGTTATTCCGCTTGGAAAATGGGGTTTCTAATAAAATACATACCTGGTCATTTAAGGGAAACGTCATATTGTAAAGGAACCTCTTAAGTTTAACCTAACAAATCAAGTAACGGAAATGCTGTTTTTCTAGGCGGTTTGAGAACTTGTAGCATAGTG
>QLNU02014802.1:107646853-107669812 GCA_006491805.2 Dysdera silvatica | reverse complement strand
TTTTTGAATTTGTAACTACGCCAAAAAAAAGTTGTATATTTTTCAACATTATTACATTTGCTTAAGGTTCGTCGTTCTTCCAGTCTCAACCTCTTTTTTCGTTTGTATGTTTTATTTCATAATTCATAGAGTAGTTATTTATGTTTGTTAAATAACATTGAAAACGGTTTTAGTTCGAGTTATTGAAAAATATCGTAATGGTGAAGGTATACCGTCGCGTAATAAATAAATATAGGTGCATATATTCATACACTCGTACGTGTATATCTAATCATTGAGCGATTTTATTACAATAAATTCATTTGAATATCCATTCTCTTATTTTTATTTTATATAAGCTCAAAGCTTTGGCGCGTTAATTAATTTTTTTTTATCTTTTCTTTGCCTTGAAAGCATTTGCTTTAACATACACGCTGTGTCAAAACAATCACGTGCACCTAAAAGGAGGTATTTGAATCGTCTAAAAATTTTGTGCCTGATTATAATGGCAATGAATTTAGCGTAACTGATTATAATATTACAAAAAATGGAAAGCTCTGTAGTCACAGAAAACAAATTGTTAGGTATAAAATCGCAATTTTTCAAGGCAGCACCCTTTTCCTTTGTATACAATTTAAAAAATTTGGTTAATATCAGTGTGAGTCAAAACAGAAGACTTGACAGATGAAGCCTTGAGAGATCAAAGCAGAAGTCTAGTTAGATGATCACAATGTACTAACTCATTTTTTTCATTTTTCGCCTTAACAACTTACTCCCAGTTACCACAGAATTTATGGTGGAAGAAAGTATAATTTAAGGTATGCTTTAGTAGCATCCATGGCATCCTCTTACCTGGTTGCATGATACAATACACTAAGGCAGTGGTCCTTAAATTTGTATTCCCAGGAACCATTTTTTTACTGCATACCTAGCCACAGAACTCCTCTATAAATATTTAAGGAATATTAATTAAAGAATCATTGCTTATCGTTATTTGGGCAAAAAAAGTAAACATAAGTCATAGATATATTAGTATAAAGGTAATTAATACTTTTCATTTACTCCTGATGAAGGACTGCTGCTGATGCACGTCCTTTCGGACCGCATCAGCAGCGCAGTTCGGCTCTTCAGGAATGCACTTCACATGTTTCCTTCGCGGAAGTCCTTCACATGTTCCCTCAAATGGAATTTTAAACTGAAATTTCTTCAAGCGTTTAACCCTTTGACCAGTTTAATACATGGCTGATAAATTTCCAAGAGTTTTGCGTTGAATATCCATCATTCAAGTGAAATGAACGCTAAGATTGAAATTTGGAAAGGGGTCCCTGAGGAGTCGTGGAAAGTCGTGGTGAGATCTAAATCAAGTAAGATTCATTCTTCCACTTGTCTGTACTGTGTTGCTCCCTCGTGATATTTGGAATTGATGAATATCCCAGTGCGGAAATATCCACTGTCAAACTCACTCAGAGAAATGAATTATCCTGTCCGAACGATGTGTAATTGAGTGTCATTTCTCTATTTTTAATGTAGATATGGACATCAGCCTCAATGATACATATTGAACCTTACTGGATTTTCCCCCTCTTCGAATGCAATCCCGGTTTATCTAAGAGTCCAGCTGTTCTGCTTCTTTTTATAACTATTGAGCAAGAAAAGTAACCTAAAACTGAAATTACACGGTTCAACTGGTTCCCAACTTTCTCGCCAGACAGCAAAAATTTGGCGACAAAAAAGATGGAATGAGAATTTCGAAAACCTAATGGCGTATCGATTCAAATAACCAGCAATTTAGTTCTTAAAAATTAATGATCTGCAAAGCTCTAACCTTGCAAACGTATTATTCATTGCTAATGCCGTCTTAACGGGAAGCCAACGGGCTCCGAAACTACAGCGCTGATAGAAATAGGCCCCTAAATGGGCAAAATTTATTTGTTATGTATTGTATTTTGCTTGTTTCAAAAAATTTTTGGATTTACATATTAATGTAAACAAAAACCTTGCATTAAGAATTATTTATCCTGGACCTCTGAATGCACCAAACCGTCCCTGCTTATTGCACATTGTTGTACAGAAGCTGCGCGGCAAATAATAAATTTAGAAAAATGGAAATACTTCGACAAACCTGAATGCAAAAAAAGAACAAAAAGAAAAAAGTACAGTAAAAAAAGTTTGTATTCGCAAACCTCAATGATAAGTAATAAAGAATGAGTTGCTTTGAAAATTGCAGTGAATATTTAACGTGGTAAACCACAAATTAAATTAATACTGAATTGAAATTTAAAACAATTTTTTCCCTTTCCTTCATCGCGATTTTTCCGATCGAGGTCCATGGCATGACGTGGATACTTCTATTGTTTCCAGTCTAGGGCATTACTGAATACCAAATAAAGGTCTGAATGCCCTCTGTTCCTATCATTAGGCTTGTTCTTCCTATTCCTGTCTTGCTGGGTTACTCTTTCTTACTCTTTGCACTAAATGGTCTCCTTCTCTTCTCAGACTATACTCTCACTGCCCAAGTATCTTCTTCTTATATATCTACCCTATTATACTTTCTGCTCACAAAAATTCGATAAAATATACATAACTAAATACTTTTTGTTCTCTTTGAAAAACGAATTTAATTATAACCGCTGCATGTATTAACTATTTAATTATTAACTTTTAATTTTTCTATAATATTAACTTTTTCTAGCATTTTTATACAATTATCACCTGTGTTTAATATAAAAATATATGATAAATAATAATTTGATATTTAGTGTCCATGATGTTTAATTTAAAATGGTATTTTGACACCTTTCTCAGGAATAACGCATTTAAATCAAGTGGTTAACACTCGAAGCGTTCGTGATAGTGTTTTTACAACATGTGAGGGGAATTAATTCATAAGAAGTTTTTTGGCAATCCACAAGTAACGCTCCAATAAAAGTTGTAAATGTAAAGCTCAAATAAGAACTGTAGACGTGAAGCTCAAACAAGAGCTATTGACGTAAAACTTAAATAAGAGCTCTAAATGTAAAGCTCAAATACGTGCTGTAAAAGCTTAAATAAGAGCTGTAAATGTAAAGCTCAAATACGTGCTGTAAAAGCTTAAATAAGAGCTGTAAATGTAAAGTGCAAACAAGAGCTGCAAGAGTTGGTGGGCTGTAAAGAATAAAAAAGGAGCATCACTCCGAACAAACAGTTACTTCCTCACTGGAGTAAGATTTATGTTACGCCAATGTCTGTTTGTTATGGAATCTCCTGGTGAAACTCTGTATTGTTTCATCACCCCGAGCCTTAGCCGAACCAACAACTTTTTTATAGGGAACAGAGCGTCTTCCCAACTAGACCACCGAAACACGTAGGGATAAAAATATCTCCAACAATATATACACGACGATATCTTTTTCCATATCCCAATAGTCTAAATGGTAAGTTAGTCAGCTTCGTACAAAGAAGTCGTGTGCTCGATTCCGGCTCCGGACAATATATATATTTTTTTAACAGGCCACCAAACCTTGCGATGACATCTGAAACTTTGGCCTTGCGGTGGTGCAGTGGTGATGCCTCACCTAACTTACCATTAATTCAGATTCAACTCCCAACTGTACTAAAAAAAAATGCTTATCGACTAACTGCCCACTGTAGTCCGGCGATTGGTTCACTAGGCCCTGAGAGGCTCGGATTTCTCGGCAATCAATAGATCCCAGCGCAACATAGAACTTGCTATCTTCCAGTTACAAAAACGCATGCATACAAAACATCTCATGTATGAGATTTAGGTATGGGTGGCTAAATAATCACATATATTTAGGAAGATTCATAATAGTTATTACTATTAATTAACTTTATACAGGGCGTCCACAAAGTCTGACCCAGGGTCATTTATTCGGAAACGGTTGGGTAGATGGAAAAATTGGTGAACACGTATCCCATTATTTTTGGGGCACACTTTTTGAGTGAAAAATTTTTGGTGTGTGATCCCTTGGGGGTTGGGAGTGGGGATCAACTCAAAAATTTCAAATGGAAAAATATGTCAAGTTGTATGTCGTTCGAAAAATCTGAATAAAAAACAATTATTAACGTTGGTCCCAGGTCAATACACCTCACAAGTCATGAATGGCGAGCGTTTAAAATTTTCGTATAAAATCCCCTTCTTTACCAAAATTTAATTTAAATTATTATTTAATTTAAATTATTAATTTTTTCCCACATACAGGTACTTAAAATCCCGTTCTATACTTGTTTCTGTAGAGAGTGCGCTTCTGAGCATGTGTAGATGCAGAGGAGATTTTATAGGTGGTGGGGGGGATCTCCTCAGCCCCAATAGGATCAAATTCCTATTCAAATTACACGGCGTACTACTAGATTGAACTTTATATCAATAACTGCTCAAAATACGCACCATTCACCTCCTGACAATAAAATAAACGATTTTCAAATTTCTGATGCACATGCTTAAATGTAAGTAATGGTATCTCCCAACAAGCTGTAGTAATTCTGTTCTTTAATTTGAGTAACGAAATTGATTTGTTTCTATAGACTACAGTTTTTACGCGTCCCCATAAAAAAAATCATTCATAGCCAAATCTGGGGATTGTGCCGGCCACTCTATCAGCCCTCACCTACCAATCCATTTGTTTGGGAATCTGTTATCCAGATACTGATGCACAGCCTGGTCATAATGTGCAGGGCAACCATCTTGTTGAAATACAATTCCATCTACATCAAATTCTAGCTCTCCTTCTTCAGTTGTAGCATTTTCGACAACCTTTGTAATTAGAGGGTCTACTAAATTTTCTAGCAGATCTAATTAACATTTCGCTGTTAAAGTGCCATCAATGAAAAAAAGCCCTCTGATATGGTTGCCTAAAATTCCCGTTCAAACATTTAATTTTTGTGGTCGTTGAGTTTGTCCTTCTCTTAAAATATGGGGATTTTCATCTCTCCAGTCACGCACGTTTTGGGTATTCGCATGTCCATTAAGAAATAATGTACTTTCATCGTTGAAACAAATGTTTTATAAAAACTTATTATTTTTCAGCGATTCGTGCTTCATAAAACTCGAGACGACGATCAGTCATCCTCACTAAGCTCTTGAGTAAAGTGCATTTTATACGGATAAAACGAATGTTTTTTAAGGATTTTGCCGATTGTGGATTTAGAAACATTCGTGCAGTCACTCATTTCACTCAAGGATTGCAGGGGTGTTACACTAGCATTGCCGATAACTTCCAGCACTGTACCCTCAGCCACCTTAGGTCGACCAGAGCGTGGCCGATATTTTACATTTTGTGTTTCGCGAAATTTTTTTACTAAATCGGACACGCACTTACGATCGATTGATCGGTCAGAAAATAATTCATTGAACCTTCTAGAGGTTGCCTTGCAGTTTCGACCACATTCCCCATAAAGAAAAATTATTCCCACTTTGTCTTCCACTGAGCATACCATTGTATGGCCGTTAAATGATAAAACAAAGAGAGTAATTACATAAGAAATGAAAGTTTAATAAAGATTTATTTAAACTTCCATTGCTTTGAACGACGCTAAACACGCCAAGTAACACGTACAAGTAATTTTTAATTACTGCCGCATCTGTCGATGTTTCTAACTAACACGTAAACGAAGCACAGTGGCTACACATGCACAGAAGCACATTCTCTTCAGAAACAAGCACAGAATGGGATTTTAAGTACCTGTGTGTGGGGGAATTTTGGTAAAGAAAGGGATTTTATACCCAAATTTTAAGCTCTCGCCATTCATGACTAATTGGGTATATCGACCTGGGACCGACGTTAGCAATCGTTTTTTTTTCAAATCTTTCGATAGACATGCAACTTGACATACTTTTCCATTTGAAATTTTGAGTTGACCTCCGCCCTCAACCCTCAGGGGTCACTCAAGAAGTGTGCTTCCAAAAATAATGGGATACGTGTTCGCCGATTTTTCCATCTACCCAAACGTTTCCGAAAAAACGATCCATGGTCAGAGTAGATGCCCTGTATATATTTATAATATACTAATTGTTACGTTTAACGAATTAATAATAAATATTTAGAAGTTAAGATTTTCCGCTTTGTGATTATTTCTATGCATGAAGTTAACGTGAATAGCTTTTACCTTTTGTTTTACATACTCGAGTTTTTCTTTCAATGAAGTACTCCACTTTTCAATTTAAACTAAGTAGTTACTTTGTCGTTGCTTAATTTCTTGTATCACAATTTTCTTGTAACAGTTTTAACTATTGTTTTTATACGCTTTTATCTACTTCTATAAATTCGATAATTTTTGCATCTGGGACCTATGAGAAAGCAACGCTAGAAGTGAAATTGAAACAATTGCACTTTAAATTGCATGTTGCAATTTAAAAAATATACAATCCTAGTATCTTCGACAGTGTATTTTCAGTAATTACTTCCACATTCACATGCAAGTGTATATACATTTATTCTTAAAGTATACAGCTCCTTCCTCCCTCTCTCTTGCTCCATCTCTCTCAATTTAAACAACCCCCTCTCACTTAAAGAAAAAAAACAATTTCAAAGCTTCTTTTGTATTGTTAGAATCGACAAGGATAAATCTTATGCAAAATAATAAATATATATAATATAATTTTATATGAGATAATTTGACGTAATATATATATATATATATTAGTATAATGAAGTCATTTATAATCGAACGATATCTTTAATCACAAGTAACAACTTCCCCTTGCAAATCTCATAAAATATTTTAATACTTTTTATGGAATTTGCAAGGCGATTTTGTTTTTAATATGCGAATTTACTTTATTATGTGCTCATTAAACACTACGCGAAGATGCAAAATGATCCAAAGAATATTATTTGATTTGTAAAATACTGTTACCCTTCTAATGCTTAACGAAATTGTCAGATGGTGCACACATTATTACATACAAAATTGTCAAATGGCCCACACAAGTTTAACAAAATTGTCAAATGATCCACACATAAATCCACCAGGGCCTGATTTTGTAATTATTCATGGAAAATTGAGTTGGAGACTAAAACCTGCAAAAAGAACTTATTTAGCCTATTAGGTAGTTGTATATATATGTAAAATGGTTATATCAAGTTATATATACCAATTAGCTTCATAAAAAGGGTAGTTTATATCAGCCCATCAATTCATGATGATATCATCAGTGCGATTTTTATTTCATCCATCATTTTGCTGCTATCTTACTGAAAAGGATGGGATGATCCTCCCAACAGATAAAGCAATAACCGTAGACGGATCTTTCTTTCTATCTCTTTTGATATGAGGCCATTTGTCTTCTATTGTTCGTCCCTAGACGTTTCATCAGCATCACATTCCTAAAAAAAGAATGGGGAAAGAACGGTTTGGAAGAAGATTTTCAGGATTTGTAGCTGGCTCTTAAGAATGCTGGAGAAGAGGATTTGGATTATCGTTCTCGTGGTCCATAGCTCGAGCGTGTGAACAGCTTCAACCTACATTTACTAAACGATACCTAGTGCCAGCTAACATCACGTCTGTAATCCCTTTTCCTCCCTTCTAAAAACACTTTACAAACTCCACGATTTCAGCGTGAATTCGATGTCCAATAGGAATCGGGGACAACGCGAAACGAAAAAATTCCTGGTGCTTTAATGTTCCCCTTTCTCGAAAATCTTAAATCTGATTTTTTTAATTTCTCGAAGCGACAAAAATGAACGGTTTTAGCAATGTGGTGAGTTAGGAAAAAGAACGCTAAGATGATTGATTTCATGGACAGGTAGAACCTAGAGAAGGTGGATAGAAAGAAAATTTGAGAGGTGGGCAGGGGCACGAATCTTGAAAACCAATTTAGACTTACTCCTTAAAATTTTTTGCCGAATTTGAGTAAGTAATAATAATAATATAAATTTCCTCTTCTCGGAATTGGAGTCCACTCCCCTCTTCATCAGGAAGAATGTATGCCTAATACCATGCCCGAGTGTAAATGATCATCCCATAATATCACACTTGAATACGTTTCACAATTATTCATCGTTTATATCAAACCAATACAATTATCGAATACTCTGTGAATATTTCCTTGAATTTTTTGTATGCAGAATAGAGTAATATGCGCCAATTTGGCCAGATATTACTCCATATAAAATTTTACATATATTGTAATGTATAAATGTACATAATGTGCTTGATCACTTTCCCCAATAATTTTGGAAACTCTGCGTTTATGCATATGTAGCAGATCTAAACCATTATCAACCGTGTTAATTTAAAACACTTGCTAGTTTTATTCTTCTGTGTTATTGTTTGAGAGCATGCGTTTTTGGTATTTAATTTGGAATTTCGGTTACCCTTTTAAACCTCAATTCTTACAACATTTTCAATCATGAAATATTTTAATTCTACCTGTCAAAACGGGACTCCTGGAGCATTTAGATAAAAGCCAATCTTCTAAGAAATATATCATGTATCCTTTTGCTATTAGTAGAACTTTCACTAATGTTAGGAAGCTAAAAATTCAGTGCTAAATTTGTAGAAGCAACATAGCATAATAGCTAATATTTTTTTAAACAGTACCATATTAATTACCGCACAAAAACTCTCATATAATATATATTTCAAATTTGTGTTTTGTTGCGTTGTGTTAAATGCAAATACTCCAATCAATGGCTGTTATTTCATTTTGCTTCGTATCGGCCAGGAATAAAGTTCCTAATTCAGTTAAGATTGCAATAAGTATACTTGTATGTTATGCTGGTGAGTTTTTAACATTATCTGCTTCATAATAGGTATAATGTAGGAATTTTAAAAGCAATCACCAACAAAATTTAAAAAGCTCAAAAAATCCAAAGCAGATCGTAGAAGTATCAAGTTTTACTTTAAAAATTCAAATTATATGTGAAATTCTACACCAGAGTAGAAGAGAATTTTATAAAAAAGGAACTCACAATAAAGTGATATGGCCTAATATCGAAAATAATAATAATAATACCAAAGTTTCTCTTGAAAGAAATTTTATCTTAGTTCAGTTACACAAACTTTTCTCCATTCCTCAAAAAGCTTTTCATTATTATCTGCACACGTATAGGATGATTCGTAATAAGCTCCCTGAAAGTAAAAAATTATGTCTGGAAAATCAATTGATATAATAAGCCCGTAGTTAGGGGTTAACTACAGTCGCTGAGGAAAAATGTTTGACATATGAACACGTCATCCATTTTTCGTCCATGAAATTGATTCTACTTACTCTGAATACACTCTATACCAGAAGTTACCCTTACGTGCTACTGCCCCTGTATACAGCAATGCATCCAAGTGAAGCATCACCAATGAGTGCTACTACTCCTCCTGTGTACAGGTATGCATACAGGATAAATATCGTGTAGGGACAATGTTCGAAAAATTCTGGATTTTATAGATTTGACCCGAAGTTGCCCCTACACTAGGCTTCTCCTGCACAAATTGCTTTATGCAGGGCAGTAGCACGTAGGGGCGACTTTTGTTATATGTTCAGAGGAAAGTAGAAAAATGGCTTAATGGAAAAAAAGACGAATAATGTGATTACAAGCAAAAAACATTCCCATTAGTGATCATGGATAACCCCAAAGTATGGGCTTATTATCTCAACTGGTTCTCCTGATACAATTATTTAGTTTCATGAAACTTATTATGGGTCATCCTGAATTTCTCGCACATTCCAAACAGTTATAAGTTCCACGAGGAAATCTGTTTCACAAAAACTAAGGGTGGGAATAATCCATGGTGGGGACAGAGTCTCTTATTCTCTTATACAAAAAAAAAGCAAACTCTAGTATGAGCTTTAAACGTGCGTGTCAAATTTATTAGTAATAAAAAATCCCCCACACAAAACTCACAAAAAACTCGCCCCGGTGGCTTTGTGTGTTGACCATTATTTGGCAATTGTGTTATCCCTGAGAAGGGTAATAATATCTTACACGAAAACTAAAGCTTACCATCTATAAAGCAATAAAAAAAAATAACCTGTAGTTTTATATGAAACGAGCCGTGCGACGGTGCAGTAATACCGCGTTCTCCTACCTTGCAATTATCCCGGGCTTGGCTCCGAACTGGGCCAAAAAAATATGACGCTTAGCGGAAAAACTGTATTCGTAATCCGGAGTTTAGTTTCCTGGGCCTTAAGAGGCTCACCTGCCCCGGAAAACTGCAGATCCCGGAGCAACATAACGCTCGTGTCGTAAAATTGAAAACAAATAATCTATATGAAGCCGAAGCATCGATATTTACAGCTAGAAACAAAAAAATCTACCCATGAGAGTACAAAAACTAAACTTTCGTTGCAAAAATCTATTGATTTTATGAGAAATGGGGATAGTTCTAAACTATTTTACGGAATAATATTGCGTTCCTGATCTAAGCTGCCCAAGAGCCATGTAAGATATTATTACCCTTCTCAGGGATAACACAATTGCCAAATATTCGTCAACACACAAAGCCACCGGGATGAGACTGTTGTGAGTTTTTCGTGGGGGAATTTATTTCAAATAAATTTGACACCCACGTATTAGTAGCTCAAACTAGAGCTTTTTTGTTTTATGAGAAAAAGAGACGCCATCCCATCCTGGATTCGAACCAGGGTCCCTCCGTTGAGTCCGGGGTGTGCCTAAAATTATTGTATAAAGAGCCATGAATTGCAAGTGTACCTTATTAGCCCCTTGACGTATAATTTAAATTGAAAGAACTTGCCAAACTACCCTATTTAATTTCCGTAAAATTTCGATATACGCGTAGTTTTGAAATCCCCAAAAACAAATTACATAGCTGCATTCCTTGAAGAATTTCAATATGGAAAAGTGATATTGATATTTGCAACAAAGCCATACTCTTTGTGATAATTGCAATTTAATTTAACCAATTAGGGCAGGCTTTTCATTTGTTGACGCCATTCGTGGTCAGTTTAAAACAAATTACGTAAAAGTTTTTACTGCAAAGGCATGTTATAAAAAATTAGGCTTTTTGTTGGATTATTTATTTAAAAATTAGCACGCATGCGTAAAATTTTTATTTTCTGGGTATTGTAACCCACAACACTCGTTATCGCCAAATGCAATTAAATTGTAGATAAAAACAGTGTTTTTAAAATAATTTCCATTTTATTTAAGTTTCTCATGATATTATATATATGCATTTTTGTCATAATATATTTTTTTTCATTAACACTCATGCAATTCGTCAGTAATATAAAAGTTGAAGAAAAACAAAACATTGAGGTCCTAGTAGATTTATTGGTACATTTACTGAAAGTCACCTGTATTTACGGATGATATTTAATGAACATTATTATTCTATTGATTTAATATAATTCTTACCAGGTTATGCAATTCAAAAATTGTGTAAAATGTTTAGAAACATTTTAAAAATTCAGTAAATAAAAGGCTAAAGTAAAAGTTATTACAATTCGGATGTGTTAGCTATTAAGGAGAATTATTAAGCTATTAAGGAGGACAGCAGGCATTAGAACTGAGAAATAGAAAAGTATTAGCAATAAATGTGTCTGCTATTGAAGAATGTCAATTAAAGGGGGTTTTACAGTATTATTTGTGATCGTAAAAAAAGGCGAACGCATATATAAGTATATGCCATAATACCTTGACTCCAAAATATCAATCATGAAATTAATTGCATCAAAATACGGTCCATATATCTTCTAAGGTACGACTAATAAAATACAAATGAATAACTTTTATACTATCATGAATTTCCCAAATATGAAATAGGTATACTTGTTGCAACATTAAATATGTAGATACTGCTATATATTAGTCTCATAAAAATTACGAGTTCATAAGTAGATGCACTTTCCAAATGTAGATTCTGCCCTCTAAAACATTAAAACGACGAAAACAGATACTGCTAATAAATTAATATTTTTTGGAAAAAATTTTTCAAAACGTTTTCTGATATTAGCTATTTGGATTACAGTAAGAAAAATTGCCTGCTCTGGCAGTCCTTACTTAATTTATGTAATAAAACGTAGCCTACGACGTCAGAGAATTCCAGTTTTCCTAGAAAATGTAGGTTGTGCTTAAAGACAGTGAAATTCTTTTATGTCGAATAGTAAACCTGTTCCTTCGATAAGGGACGAGACTTAATACCCTAGTTTATAAGTGGTCTTTGCCAAGGAATGGGTGCGCCTTCAGCTGTACGTAAACGCAACCACAGCCTCCTCAAATCAAATGACTGCTCTGGCTCGTCATTCTAGGATTTTGGCACGGAAACTGCATGACGAGTCAGAGCCGTCAAATGAGGTCAAGGGGTTAAAAAGGACAGGTATCTATGGAATTATCCTAATAAGAGAAAGATATGTATATATATATAATAACCAATAGAAACATCCCTTGAAACAAAGTATTTACAAAAGTTTCAAATCTCCCGCCAAGTGGAGTTGCAATCATTACAAAAAGGAGACACGTGACCAACAGATAAGTATATTCAACGGTCAAGAGGAAGAATATCCTTAAAAATAAAATATTTTTAAAAAGATCGCTCACAGAATTCGCGAGATCATAAAAGCATAGGGAGGTGACCTCGAAAGTGGCTGATATTTTCTCAACTCTGCTTGAGATATCTTACGCATAGCTTATCTGTGAAATGAGTATAGAAAAATAAGATTTTGAAAAATTGATAAAAATAGTTTAAAAAATATTCTCGGAAGGATTTAAATTGTGTTATTAATAAACAGATTAAGATAATAATCTCATGAAATAATATTATAAGTTTAATTTAAAGCAAGCGAAAAAAATCAATATGTAAATTCTAAAATACATTTTAGAGTGATGAATATCTAACAAGATGTTTTTTAAAGTAAGTTATTTAAAACGAGAGATGGGGGAAATAACAAAAGTGAACTTACTTGATCGTTGGTCATTGAAATATGGTAAATTGAAGAAAACGTTATACGATAGCGATGGTGAGTTTACTCTGTAAGAACCGCAAAGTGGGGATTGGAGCTTGCGATAGATAACCACATGACTAATGATGCTAATGAGTTATCGAAACTAGCTACTTGAAAAATAGTTAGATAGCTATTTTTAAAGGTATCGGGGTGTATGTGAGATCACATCGTTGTGGGGAAATTTGAGCTAGAAAAGAACACACAAGGAAATTGTGTTAGAACCTGTTCTGTATCTCTTCGAACCCCGTCTTGGAGGTGGGGGATCATTCATTTGATGATAAAATGTCTGGAACCGAACTTCACTTGAAAATCCACGCTAGATTTGGTTGGAAAACGCTGATAATTGTCAGGAACGAAAGTAAGAGTTGGGGTTGAAATGAAATTATCCATCATAGAGTATACTTTAAAATAAGAATTTGAATGTGATTGAAATTATCTAATTACAAACTTGTAATTATTTAAAAATCATAATAAGACAATAACGTTTAGCCGCTTTTGCCTTATAATTAACCTCAAAATTTTAAAATTAATCTGGCGGATTTAATTCTATGTTGAATTTAATTATATTAGACAACGTGTAATCATGAGTTTAACATTCGTGAACTTCAAGAAAAATTAATTTAAATAAAATTAAACCAAAATTACACAAATATGGAAAAAAATAATAAAAATTTAAAAACTTTAATAACTTTCAATTTAAAAAACTTAAGTTAAAAACCACCATATAAAAAACGCGCCAAGTGAAAATCGCGCACGGAGACTGGGGCCCTGCGATCCCACCCGGTCCTGCCAGGCACGTCAGTTGCGTAGATCCCCTACTTTCTCCCTAATGTTAGTACCTCATGTTTTGGCAATTATAAGTGTCAAACCTAATTAATAATACGGGATTTTTAATAATTACTGCAATTGTGTGTGATGTATTTTGGTATTTAATAAACTTATTATTTCGTTTCTTTTAAAAGGTGTCATTTCGATCCTTATTTACTGTTCATTTTTGATGCACGAACTTAGGAAATGTAGATGGCGAACCACTTCTAGGTTATTGGGTTATTGCATCATGAGCACAACGCCTAGTTAAACGATTTTGGCAATAAAAATTTAATAAGATTTGCAACCCATGCCGCCTCCACAGCTAGATCAATTTAGCCTTTTTATTTTAATGGTTTAACCCCTAAACAAAAGCATCATCGCACTGGGCAGTTAATGAAAACGGCAAGTAGAGAATCAGAGAAACAAAATAAATATTTTAACTCTATTAATATCTAGAACCTTTGACAGTAGTAAATAACAAAAGATTTAGATTATTAAAACATGTAAAAAAAAAATGGAAAAATTTAAGATGCTTAAGAAAACAATGAGTGTCAAGCCGGTAGACAGAGCAAATGCAGAACATGTTTGGAGAAGATGATGTTGGGGCAACATAAAGTAGAGAGAGATCCCTGAAAATTGGCAATAAGAGCATGGCGAAGAAATCTTTAGCCAAGGAGAGCGGGCGATGAATGTTAAGAAAATCTGTGGCATGACGTCTTGGGCAGATTCCACCCCGGCGTAATGGACATCATACTACGTTGGCGCAGACTCCACAGAATAGGAGAAGGACGATTTACGAACGCTTCTGACTACTACTACTACTACTACGACCTGCACTGCTAGCATTATTTAACTTCGTTACGTTCTTTAGTTGATTGGCCGTATGCCAATATATTATATTTTGTTATTTAATTTTAACGATGCTTATTTTTAATAGAACTAGTCATATTGATAATATAATAATAATATTATAATATATATAATGTTATATTAACGTTTCCAATAAATTGGTCCTACTTCCTCAGCTTCTACGGACACTTACGGACGAATATGCAACTAAGAAGTGGGTATAGAAAAACCCACGGTAGCCCACACAAAAGCTACAAACCCACGTTTTTTAGAGATTATAGCATCGATAACAAATAAGAAAAATATGTTTTATGAAGTATTTTGAGCTATAGAAATGATACGTAATCGTCGAACTAAAACAATGTACAAATTATTATAATATCAATTTCATGTTCATTATTTCGAAAGGCATGCAACTTTTTACTTACAAAAACTACATAGTCTTATTTAGTAGTTAATTTAAGCATCATTTGTTTAAGATACCTTTTAGATTTAAAATATAAGTCGTATCGGGAACCTTCAAGTGTTGTTTAGAAATGCATCCTTTTGAAGTATTATTTCCTTTTGTAATTAGAAAATTAAAATGAATGCATTGTTTATAAAGAAATTATTATTTCAGTACCATTTGCAACTAGGTGCAAGTTTCTTTCCTGATGACATGGCTGTGTTTTTCGTAATTGATGCTTAATGGGGATAATGTATTGTTACTATTAATAAACGATTTTATTAATTATTGTTTTTTGATATACGCAGTTGTTGGGTATTTTAATTTAATTCGTGTTTCTTGCGTAAAACCCTTGAATAGGTGTCAATATCGCTTCTATGTCATAAGCACTTTAGATGGCATAATACATATGACTGTAACTTGCCAGAGTTCGGTAAATTGCTTTAGTCTTTTGACATGCATTTACATAATGGTAAACGACATATTAAGCCTGAATTCCTATCTATCACCAAGCAGGAAATGAAACCATTTCAATTTGGTGCCAGGGCAGAGCACCTTACGGATATTATCGTCCGTCGCATCTTGCGAAACCAAAGTCCATTTAAGCCGAAGCCCTGCAAGAGATGTAAATGAAAGGATGTCCATTGTAAAAGTGGAAAGGCAGTTGAATAAGCAGTTTTGCACTCCATAAGGGCTTCTCGTAGTTTAATTGCATCGGCTTTAGGAGGGAGCGTTTCCTATAGGGCACCCACTTTCGCTGTTTTAGATAATAATGGTCAACACTGGATGGGTTTTGCTTCTCTTTGAGTGGCAAAATTAAATTTTGATTACAAGCTCATATTGTAATAAACTCTATAGTTTTGAGTGTTATGGAAGTAAACTTTTCTGCTGGAAAATTAACGTCTTCGTACATTTACCAATAATAAATAAACTATTTAAATGTTATTTAATAATTTATAGAAATTAATGAGTACAATATTAAATAAATTACTCATATTATGTGATAGTTTACCATGGAGTCAGGTATAAAACTTATGCCTTAATATTTGTAATAGGATTCAGCTTAACAAAATCTTAAAATTTTTACATGAACCATATTGTTTTCATTATAAAACATTGTATGCATTTACATGGGGTAGCCATAACCAAGGGCTTTGCCCATTGATGAGATGCTTTAACTGAAATTGGCAGAATTTCACTAAATTATTTAGATTCAAGATAAAAAATATTCCGTGGAAGGAAATATTGCTACAGAAAATCGCCAATAAAGGACGTGGAACGCCGTGCATTATAAAATAACAATTAATATTGGCAGAAAAATTAATAATAAAGGTCAGGCAAATTAAAAATAAGCTTTTATATATGGAATGTATGGTAATAAAGAAAAGGCATACAATATCAATGCATTTTAACACATTAATTAATACAGTCGAAATAATCTAAGAGTTTTAAAAAATCTATTTCATAACTCGAGGAAATTAAGTTCGTTTTCAAGGAGAAAATGATATTATGTTTAATCTAACCACCGTATATTTGGACTTAAACTGGTATTCTATATATAACATTCTTGATATCAGAATGTAGCATTTCCAGGGAAATGTACCTTAGGTTCTTCCCTACTTTGTCCTAAGGTTGTCAGCTCAACGTGGTAGCCTCAACGGGCATTAAGCTTGAGATAAGTGCGCAACCTTATGCAATAATATCAGGACAACGAGGTGGCCATGTAACTGGATAAAAGTGACTTAACACTCTTTCTTCTCTAAAGTGATATCGTGAAAGTCGCTGTATCAGCAATGCAATATGAGAATGTATTTCCTCTTTCATGAAAATGTTTTCTTCGTCGAGACATTTTGTTGTTAAAGTTACGTAATATAAAAGCATATTATCGGATTTCTATGCAGTAATAGAACAACTTACTAGTCTTGTCAGACTGCTCAAAAAGGGTGTCCCTGCTAAGAAACATATTGTAGAATAATACATCCGGCATTTGCAGTCTTCGCTGATTGTATTGGGAGTCATTGTATAGCATATAGTGAAGAGAAAGCGCAAATTTGGCGATTTTGGGATTTTATTCCCCCAGATAGAAGTCAGATTTGTCTTGCCATGGAATTTTTCAAAGCCAACCATCGTCACCTTCGATTCTTGACAGAAACATTAAAGTAAATGTCAGTTGCTCGTCAAAATCATCTTACAGCAGGCTTTGTCCCCGGCTGACCTCGTATGAATAAATGAATATAACTTTCCAAAGGAATTTCCATGTCGTAGTGCAAGGAATATCCAATTGTCTAGCTACTCTACAGAAAATTTTATTAACATCAATAGATTCGAGTGATCTGTCGATCGTATTAATTGAAACTTTTTCCTTTGATATGGCTCAGCTCTTAATCTTCTTCGTCTTCTAACTTCCAGAACTCCTAATGCATTAAACACACATCCAAACAATTTCTGTTCCTTTAAACTTCCAAAGAGATTCTTTTTTATTTTAGATTTTAAAAATCCAAAATTGTAACTAAAGGACGATTATACTATAAAGAGAGAATAATTTTCAACGTAATTACGGGTGAAAATGTATTTCTCAAATTTTACTTTCACTTTATGTTTTTTCACTGCGCCAGAAAAAAAAGTGTAGGAGTTCATGTAAATTTTCTGCTTCTGTAGCTAAAGCATTATTCTTGTCATAGCTTTTTTTGAAATAGGTTTCCATAGAAGATTTATTCCATGTCCTGAGTCTACCTACCATATTTGGCGACATTCTAATCGTTAAATATAGCTACAGGAGACTCTGAATAGGGAAAGTTTAATTAAACTTCTCTTACTCAGAGATTTCCTATTCCCCATGAAAGAGACCCTCTATATTAAAGAAACTGAACGGCAAATGCTTATTTCTAGCCTTAAATTACTTTTGACGTTCGAGCTTTTGAATCATCTATTCGATTGTAATCTCTCAAAATAACTTGTGATAGTAAATATTATTACATTTTAAGAAAATATCAACCTTCATATAATTTATTCTCTTTTGTTTTAGATGTATAAACATTTAAAGATTAATTTATATTATAAATTAACGTTAAAGTTCGCCTGAAGTTGTATACACATTTATTTATTTGTATAAATGATAGATCTATACAATACATTAACAAATGTGGTGTGCCTCCAGGTTTAAATTTAGGGCCACTGTTATTTTTGTTATATAACAATGATATATTTAATATGTCTTAAAATGGGGTGTAACTAAATTTGCAGATGATATTAATGTAATGCTTTAGGA
Organism: Dysdera silvatica; assembly: GCA_006491805.2. Lineage (NCBI taxonomy): Eukaryota > Metazoa > Arthropoda > Arachnida > Araneae > Dysderidae > Dysdera > Dysdera silvatica. The sequence continues at coordinate 107,651,563 of QLNU02014802.1, read as the reverse complement.
CATTTCCTTGACAGGGTTTTGGGAAAGGGTAAGAGAGAAGTAGGGAAATATCAATTATATTACTTGAATCAAATGAGACAAACACTAAATTTCTAACATTTAAAACTAAAACTAAATATATTGGGAGAAATGGTAGAAACAATCGAGATTGAGCATGGGATCGTATTCCTTGGCTTTAGAGTATCCAATAGCTTAACTTGGAATGGTCATGTTAATAAAATACATATTATAAGTAACAACCAGGACTAATAAAAATAATTTCGAAATACACTACCCAACAGTAATGGAGCAGACAGTAAACTTTTAATAGAAAAGGTGAAAGTTTACCGTATTTAATAGTGGGATGGTTCCCCACGTGCTACAATTACATTAACTACTCTTCTGGGCGTACTTTCAATAAGGATTTGACATACAGGTCTGGGCATTTGTGTACATTCCTGCTTCAAGAACCTTTCCAGTTCAACTCTAGATTTCGGGTTCATTTCTCTGGTCCTCAATCGATGCTCTAACTCCTCCCATAATTGTTCGAAAACATTGAGTACAGGGCTCTGAGAATGCCATTAGAGACGATTTACGTCAATGTCCCTATACCACTCCTTGCCACAGAATAAAAGATGGCATGGAACGTTGTCCTCCTGAAAGTAACAGTCTTCAGTTCCAAGAAATCGCAATAGAATGAGGAGATCCTAGTTGTCCGAAATATCCTTGTAGCCATCGGAATTCAAGATTCCATCAACAACATTGAATGATCCTAGGCCATACTACGAGAACCACAGCCATACTATAACTTCAGTACCACGGAACTTGACAGTTGGAACAATGCACTCAGATAAAACGTTCGCCTGGCATTCGCCAAACCCAAACACGGCAATCCGACTGGAAGATAGTGTAACGTGACTCCTCACTCCTTAAAATAGTTCTCTAGTTCTCTACAATCCATTTGCGTTGTTGCAAATACTATTTGAGTCTGGTGGCTTTGTAGGATGGTGGGATGTTTGATTTGTGTGCGGCAACACATCCGTGCGTATTAAGGGAGTGCAATTCCTTTCGTAAAGTATTGCAATGAACAGCAACCCCTGATGCCTGTTGAAACTCACTGTTAATTTGGAATGATTATTTGCTGTTCTTACGAACCTTGTGCTTCAGGACGCGTTAATCGCGTTTGGCCAGTTTTCGTGGACGACCAACGTGTAAAATTCTTGTCCCAACGCCTGTATTCTTCCACTTCTTGACGACATCACTAACAGTTGAACGTGGGTGTGATAATTTCTCCAAAACTTCACATACATGGCAGCATATCGATGACACCTAACTATAACACCTCTTTAAAAGTCACTCAGTTACCTTCTTTTAGTCATATTTTTAGCAATCTTACACACTATAAAGGACGTTACCACATAAACAATCTGAAATGACTTCGGCAATTCACGTGTGCGCATGCGCCTTAACGAGCAAGTGTGATTTTATGTAAATATGCTGGTGTCCGGTGCAGTACTGCAGGGTTGTGTATTTATTGAAAAAAAAACCATCATAGAATTATATTACTCACTAATTAACAGTTATCTAATGTATTGAAATAGTGTTTGGGAAAATTTTGAAAAAATTAGCTTAAAAATGATAGAATTACTACAAAAAAAGAATAAGAACGAAAGTACCTAGGAATAGGATTGTCAACCGAAAGATACACTTGAAAAATCTCATTGAATACTTCCTGTTGATACAATGAATTACTAGTTTTTGCATTAATCACAACGTGTGAAACAATGGTGAAATAAAAGCATGTTGAAATTATAACTATATAGCAAAGCCATAAAACTAATTAATATATGGGATTAAGAAAAGACAAACTTAAATTTATCAAAAATTAAAACTGAATTAAACCAAGACAATATACGTTACAAAGAAGTGAAAGTACGGAATTCCCTATCAGACGAGTATTAAATAATAAATAACATTAGAATTTATTTAATGCAAACTTAGCAGGTACTGCTAACCTAAAGCGGGGAGAGAGAGAAAGACTGTGATAGAAGGGATAATTATGTGTATGCATATATTTATTTTTGCACATATGTACTTGAGTTGGAACATTTATATATTTTCGGGTTTATACATCCTTAATTAATAATTAGATGTGTGTTACTATTTTATATCTATATAATCAAATTATTTATTACCACGAATGGGTGTTCAATGCATTTATACTAGTCGAATAATATAGCGAATAATTATATTTGGATATATTATATATTGTATGTGTGATATAACTATGAATGCGCGGTTATGTTATTTATATTAATTTGAAGATAGAAATATTGAAGGAATGCCGTGATTCAATCAGGTTTAAAATACAATTTATTAAAAGCTTTAAACATTTAAGTTAATTCGCATTACATTAATTAAGTTAATTAATATTAAGTTAATTTTTAAAAGATAAATATAATTACAATGCAATGTTAAAGAAATTTAGTACGCCTTTTTGGTGGAGCATCCGATAAGTACGTACGTACACTTCGAAGGTAAACGGAGGATTGATTATTATTTTAGAATTTGAAACGCAGTTATGCATCGTTTCCAAATACAAAAAATGAAATTGTAATTATATAATATATGTTACCAGATACGGAAAGTGAAATTGTGTATATGTGGGAAACATTATTTAAAAGGAAACAATTTGACATGTTGCCAAGTTTAGAAATCGTAATTATTGAGTTTTCGTTTTTTACTATTCCAAGTGGCAACACTCAAGGAAGCCTGCGAAGTGAACATATAGCCTTTTTATTGTAATTTCAAACAAGTGTGATAACACGTTTGCCTAGCATACCTTTTATCCGGGTTTGACCCCCCCCCCGAGTAGTGCCAAACTTACTGACAATTTGCTCACTGTAAGCCGGGGGGGTTGGTTCCCTATATACCTTAATGGGTTCCTGTTTCTCAAAAAGCTGTTGGTTCCGGTATTACCGGAACATTACTGGAACATTCCGGTATTGCACAAACTTTTCTGTACTTGCGCCGTAAAATAAATATACAATACAGTATTTACCTAATTTTCCTCGTGCAATATTCACTCTTATGATTTTCAAGTAGAAAAAAATTTAAAAAGAAGAAAATGTAAACGTTACATAAAATTTCGTACTTTATAGCAAAAGTAACGAACAATTATTACTAATATGTATTATAGTAAAACCTCCCTACAACGATATCCGATATAACGATAAATCCCTCTACAACGATAATTTTTCTTGGTCCGTATAATAGTGTTGCAGAGAGGTTTTACTGTATAATGAACCCTCCCTATAACAATGACTCCCTCTACAAAGATAATTTTTCTCGGTCTGTATAATATTGTATTAGAGGTAGTAGAGAGGTTTTACTGTAGTATATTCCTGATAAATATGGCATAGATAAGGATATATTTAAATTATAAGAAGAGCCGTAGTTAGGGGTGGCGAGGAAGGCTCACTGCAGGGGCGCAGATGCGGGGATTGTAAAATTAATTGAAATAGCCCACAGGGGAAATACGTTCGTGACAAGGGGCGCAAGATGATCTAGCTACGATCTTGGTTATAAGAACAACCGCATGTTAGTTTTAAGTAATGGGACATTCTGCGAATGATGGCTATTGAATTCTTGGCAAGAAACCTATAATTAGCGCCTCAGAGACTATTTTTTATACAACTCCAATAATTAATATTCAAAACTTCTCAAAATTCAAAGTAAAGGAAGCCCTAAAGCAATTTTCAAATAAAAAAGTATTTATTCATAAAAAATCGCAACTAATCGAATATAATACAAATATTGATTATATACCGCACTACATATTACTACTGTTAATTAATCTTCTAATGCAATGTTTTCCAAACTGTCTTCAGGAGAACCTCTGGATCAGAAAGCAATTTGTAAAACATAGTCAAGAAAATCTGTGAATTATTTTTCTCATGACAACACCTTAAGATTTTTGTTGTTGTCCAGATGATTAGAGAAGAGAATGGTGGCCTCCATAGACGACGCTGTATTCTTAGACAGGGTGTACCATGTGCGAGTGTCCCGCAGTGGCAGGAGCAAAGGATCAGAGGAGCAGGCCAAGGCCCACGATGAATGCAACTGGAGAGGCAACCAGAGTCCGCAGCTCCCTTGAGCTGACAGTGTCTCATCTTCACTCGTGGTGCACTGGAAACTCAGTGCTGTAGGTTGGTGGCGGATCCGGTATAACAAGCTATTGGTAAAGACGAAACCGATGTAACCTAATGCGGACTTCTCTGGAGAGGTGTCCATGGTGGAAGGAAGGAAGGAATCATGATGATCTGGAATGCGTCGAACTAATATCCTGCTACATCATTTCTTAACATCAGCTTTCTTCTTGAGAAAGTATTCCTTGAATAAGTTAATTAACCTTAATTTGTATCCTGGAACAACAGAAACATTACCTTCCTTTTATATTTCTTTCTTATTTCTGTGTTTATATTGAAGCGGTGCTAAATAACAGCTACTTAGATTTTCCTTAAATAATAGTTAAAGGGGTGTTTCGCGACCAGGTATGTGTTGTATTTGTTTGTTTGGATGTTTTATGGCGCAAGAGCATCTGGGCTATACTGCGCCAAGGTATGTGTTGTAAGAAGGAGATTCCATAGAATATGAAGTGTTTGAGAACCACTACTCTCTAACTGATACGAGTTTCTACAGATATTTTCCACGTACATCCATGCTGAGCTA
>QLNU02014802.1:107631497-107643382 GCA_006491805.2 Dysdera silvatica | reverse complement strand
TACAGAAAAAATATCTTATATAAAAAATGTTGCTATTTAATCAGCTTCCTTGTAAAAATAAGATACATTTATTTCTACAAGGAAGTTTCTGATTTTATTAGTTACCTTGATGAATCGGGGCGCAAAATGCTTGTTATATGACAATGAAGTTTAATAAGAAAAATATTACTAGTTTTTCTTTCAGTTGTTTTTGCAATAGAAATAAATATTCCTTTCCGTCTGAGGTCTCCCTTAAGAAAGTAGATTCCTAATGTTAGTTAGTAGATATTTAAAGCCATACAATATTATTAGTCCTATTCGGGGATTAATTTCTAACAAAAAAAAAGTGAAGGAGCCCTAATATTATGATAAATCGATTAAAAAATTGAATGGCTGCAAAAGAATCGATAAATCATATCAATTGTTTATGTTCATTTTTCTGGACAACAAAATGCATGACTTTAATCTCAAATTTATTACTTTTTCATGACAGTGTCTATTTAGGGGCTCCAGCTAATATTTGAATAATTGCCGAAAGTGAAGAAGTGCCGGAGCCGAGCTCTGGTGGACTCCGGCCCAATTTAAGTCCTGGTCCTACTTACAATATTATATGTAATTTTATTTAAACTTGGCAATTACGAGTGTCCCTATTTATATTTCTGGCCTAACAAAGAAAGCAATGCAATATTTCAACTACTTGTTATTTATTGCTTTTTGAAGTATTCTCCATGACATTCTATGCACTTTTTTCATTCGATAAAACCAATTATCAAGACACTGGGCCCATCTTTTGTAGGTACCTCAGAAACAAGCCGTTTGTAAACCTCGATCGCTGCTTCAGCTGAAGAAAAAAACAAACCACGCATTTTATCCTTAATTATTGGGAAAAGGAAGAAGTCACACGGTGCTAAGTCTGGACTGTATGGCGAATGGGTCAGTGTTTTTTCTCCTGAATCGGTTAAAAACTTGATTGTCATAGCGGCCATGTGTGATGATGCGTTGTTATGGTGGACGATGATGCGGCTTCTGGGTCGTCTTGTGCGAGTTTTTTCTAAGACGTCTGACAGGTAAACGTTTGTGTACCATTCAGCATTGACCATACGACGATCTTCTAATGGAACTATGACGATATGATCAGTTTTACTAAAAAAGGTAGCGACCATCTTCTTGCCAGTGCTTCTACTTCGTTTCACTGTCGTTGGTTTTTCCTCACCGGGAAACACCCACTACGACGATTGGTGTTTGTTTTCCGGGTCATAACAGTATACACACGTTTCGTCACCTGTGACGATGTCAAACACTACTTTAGAAGTTCCTCGGCGGAAATCTTTGAGCATTACCTTACTCCAATCGACACGATCCTTTTTTTGAGTCTCTGACAAATTATGGAGGATCAACCGAGCACATAACCGTTTGACACCTAAATTTTCATGCAAAATCTTATGAATTGAAGTCATTGATATGCGTAAGGATGCTTTAATATCACGGTAAGTTATTCGGCTGTCCCCTTCAATTAGCCCGCGCACTGCATCGATGTTAATCACGGTGACAGCTGTAACAGGACTGAGAATGACTCCATGACAGGAGTCATTCTCAGTCTCGTGAGAATGACAGGAGCCATTCTCACGAGGCTCATCGCATAGCGAAAGACGTTTACGTTTAAATTCGTTATACCACGTTTTCACAATGCTTAAGGATGGTGCTTCATCACCAAAATAACGATGAAGCTTTTCTGCACATTCTTTACGCAACACACCTTCATTAAAACAGAACAATATCTTTGTAAGATAATTTTCTCGAGAAATTTCAATTTTTTAACGAGAGCGTTTTACATCAACTGCCATAAACAAAGAACAAAAGCTTTTGGCTCTCTGCCAAAGCAAGGCATTGTTAAAAATATCAAAGATTACGAAAAACTCAATTCAACTAACGACATCTGTTGAGAAGTAGGTGAGGCCAGAAATATAAATAGAGACCTACGTACATAATTGGGCAAATAATGTTTCGCAATTATAAAATTGCACCTTTCCTATACCCTCTTTTTACAAATTCCATCTCTAATTTATTTAAAATATATTTTGGATTTGTTCAAAATACCGCCCTATAACAATGTGCTGCATATAAGCAAAATCTCATTTAGTTTCCCCGCAAATTAGAGATTTCAAAGAATAAATCAATCTTTTAACGATTCGAAACGAATCTGTTTGAGAGCTATACAAACCTTGGGGGTGGGGAACTGCTTCAATTTTCCCAATTCTTAAATTTTTTTCATCGCAAAAGGAAATTTTCTCCCTATTTCACACGTCTGGTAAACTCACCGTTAGTTGAAAGAAATCCGAAATCTTTAACTCTTGAATTTTCTTTCTTGAAAGCTTTAAATTGAAGAAATAACCGCAAAACTCACCTTTTCGTTTCATTGAATTTGCATAAAAGAAAATATAACGGCGAAAAGAACCTGTAGTCTATTCAGAAAACAAACTTTAAAAGATAGACTCGGAGTCTCAAGATCTCAAGAAGTTACCTTCATATTTCTGGTGATATTTAAATTAAAAACTCAGAATTTAAAAATTTAATTATAATAATCGCTCTACAAAGGGCCTATTCGTCCATAAAAGTGTCATTTAATTATAGAAGATATGCTTAGCTGTTCATTATATCAAGCGACACATTGTGGTAAGCTGTAATGAAAATTGTTCTGTATAAAGCATATCATTATATGTATATTGACTATTTCTATGCAACGGCTAATAATAAAGCTATTTGTTCTAAAACGCGAACATATGCATATTTTGAGGTTTATAGTGCATACTTCTTGCATATTTTTAATTTTAGTGCATATGCATATTTTGAAATTTATAGTGCATACTTCTTGCATATTTTTAATTTTAGTGCATATGCATATTTTGAGGTTTATAGTGCATACTTCTTGCATATTTTTAATTTTAGTGCATATGCATATTTTAAGGTTTGTGATGCATACTTGCATGTATATTTTGCTGCTTTTGTGGTGCATGTAATTCGGGCTCTAGTTCTGATAAACGAGTAAAACCAAATTTTGAATATTTAAAATCGCATTATGAAGATAATTATTATTGAGTTGTTTTAAAACCTTGCGCCCATGGTCATTTTAGTGCATAGTGTGCGGTGTCTTGAAAATAAGGCAGCTGTCTATTGCTCCGAAATCCCTGATCCAACTCTTGATGATACGATAAGATGCATTCTGGTTTTTTTTTACATTCCTTAGCCTTGACTTTGGTACCCTAGGGCATCGGTCGCCAACCGGTGGTCCGCAGAAAAATCTGGACATTATTTGCATTTTTAATGTTTTATTAATAATAAAACAAAAATAATATTCTAAGAAATTCTCATATTCTGAATGACAATTTCCACCTTTATATTGCAGTAAATTCACGGAATGTGGTCCGCGGGATTTAAAATTATGAATTTAGTGGTTCATGAGGTCCGAAAGGTTGGCGACCTCTGCTCTGAGTAACAGAAATCTGGATTGTTCATAAAACTGTATGTTCTGGGCTAGCAATGGCCGCAGCTCACCTTGTAAAACAGAAAAGAAAAACTGGGCTTCTTAGCAACTAAATTGGAACGATAGCAAGTTTAAAGGCTATATCACATTTATCCGTAATACGACTTGTGATACTTCGACCCAAAATGTTTTGCTCTATTGCGTTTAGAGCAGAATGGATGTTATATATGAGAAGTCACTCGCCTAGCTTATTGGTTAATTGATTGATTGGGTTCTGCTTAGAAGGTGACGTAGAAAACCGATATCGAAATTAGCGAACCGTGAAGAAATGCACGAGAAGATGTATGGTGGAAATACCCAATAAAATGCTGCTCAATGCAGTTAGAAGTAAGGCAATGCACGAGCTAGAAATTCAGTGAATTGCATAAGTTAAAATATTTCAATTTACTAAGAAACTATCCAAGGTGTGAATTCTCGATTTGGTCGAGAGTAGTATCGATGGAAAACTCTTATCATAAAAAAACAAAGATCAAAGGGAAGTATTCTCCAGAAACCAACCAGTTAGGAGATACAAGATGATTTGTTTTATGTGCAGAAAGAATCCACCCATCACTATAACGTTCCGCCAATAAACAAATGCTTATTTGACATTATTTTAGTGTATCAGGTGCTCCAAGTGTATTTTAGTGTATCAGGTGCTCCAAGTGTATTTTAGCTCACCGGGTGCTCCAAGTGTATTTTAGCCCATCGGGTGCTCCAATTCTGGCAAAAGAACAAAACAATTAACTGGAGAGTACTTTAAAAAAATCAAAGAGTCTATTGGTGATGAAAAGACTCTTCTTGTGTCTCGTAGTCTGGCCAAACGAGACATAAAATTTAGTAAGCAGATTTAGTAGCAATAGTCAGCAAAAGTAGCAGCAATAGTAGCAGTTTAGTAGCAGCAATAGTAGCAGTTTAGTAGCAGCAATAGTAGCAGTTTAGTAGCAGCAATAGTAGCAATTTAGTAGCAATAGCAGTAGTAGGCAAATTTAGTAGATGGGAAATAAGGTGTAACCATGGTGATTACAACAATGAGCAACCACGCTCCCAAATTGACAGAACTTATTTATCATATATTTTTCTCATTGCAAAGACTTGGAAATTTGAAACATGCTAAATTTGCAAACCGAATAATTAAATGAAAAGTCATGGAAAGGGTAAATCTAATTTTGAAATTAATTTTAGTCCTTAAAGCAGAGGTGGATCCAGTGAAGGATTTGCAGGGGGAAATGACTGTAAGATATACTTATATAAAGAGCCCGCATTTATTGAATTTCCAAATAGAGGGAGGAAAATATGGATTTTATTTGATATAATGGTTAATCGCAATGCAATTTAACCACTTTTATCCAACAAGTCTTTTTGGACCTCGGATTTAACGAGCAATTTAAAAAAATAAAATAGGAAATCAAACTTTTTGTAAAAATTTCGTCATTATATGTGGTTGGTCGTTATAATCCGTGCTTGTTATAACTGATTTCTATCGAAATGTTATGGATTTGTGTAGGAAATTTCCATAATTTCTAATTCCCCGTGCATCGGCCACTGCTTAAAGCAAAATACAATCAGCAAAGCGAAGATTTACGTGAGTTTACGCACATTTTCTGTCTATGGATCAAATAAATTGGCTGACTATGCATGGAACACGTTTATAAGCGTCTATGCATCATCTGTTTATTAACCGACTATTCAGGAACTTAGTGAAGCTCGTAATTTATTCATTAAATTTAAGCTCATTATATTATTTTTAATTAAAGATTAGTTATTTACCTGACGCTTTTAATCAAAAATTTATACGCACCTCTGACCTTAATCTTTCGTGAAATTTTGTTCTCCCTTTAAGCTTTGTTCTCGGAGCGATTTCCTTGACAACGTTTCCTGAAAAAAAAGTTGCCACGAAACAATTTCTGCATCTATTTATAATCCATTTAAATTATCACAAAGGCCCATGTTATGTGATATACCAGTTATTTATTTGTTTCCATATTTTGTCCTGTGCTTATTAAAAAGAAAACTCTATGGAGGGCATATTAATTAGCCATCGAACTTCATCATTAGCGTAACTAAGAAGGAGCTGGTGGGGGGGGGGGAGCTTTGCCCCAGAAAAAACGAAAATTATCAAATGTATGCTGTATGCAGAGCATTTTACTGGAAGCTATAATACTCTCTGTAGTTCAAGGCTAATCCCACGGCTTATGAAGACAAACTTGCGTTATTTTTTTAAATGAATAAATTTCGTTATTCATCTTGAAAATCTCTAGCGGTCTTTGAAGCTCTTATGTCAAAAATTAAAATACGAGAAAACAACGTGTAGGCGAAGTGATTTATAAAATCCCGTAATCCATAATAAGCCAGAGATAATGATGATTTTCAAACGGTACAGCTAATCATCTACTTAAAGAATAAATGAATGAATTAAAAGCTACAATAAGAATTGAGATACAGAAGCATAATTAGCATAAATATCATTTGCATAAAATTCAAAATCCGCGAAAATTATCGCCATTTCATTTATATCCAGAGGCACCAACTCTGAAGAGCCCTGATTTCTTTAATACCCCGAAAAATATGAATGGGGCCCGGCATTTCCCAACCTAATAACCAACGAATATAAAAATACAGAATAACAGAGAACAAAGGCCTAAAATGTAAAATATATTATTATTTTTATGCTTTTTCGGCCCCTGGTTTAACTGCACATACGGGTCTTCCATTTTAGGGCCCCAATATTTTCTTCAAATTAGCGCCCCTGCTTATATAAAAAAGGTTTTAGAAGCTGGGAACTAAATGTACCTTGTGATTTTGAAACTAATGATATAAAATATACTTTGTGGCCAAAAATAATCGCTCACTTTGTAAAAAATAACAAAAAATCAAATGAAAGTTTCGGGATATGTCGAGTTTTTTTTTCCATCACAGAGGATATTTAATCCAAAGATATTATATAAGATTCACTTTTTTTCCACAAAAATAGTTAGTTTAGCAAATTCAAAAACGTCAACACTGTTTAAATGCTCGAATCCAGAGTTTTTTAAGAATTTTCAGATGCCTCAAAAAAAAATAAGGGATGGAATGGTGCTGGGAATATTGTATTTTACTAGCTTTACTATTGGGTTAAGTATTTATGTCTGACGGGAGAACGAAACTTTAACACTAAACCCCTCTTTTCTACTCAATTTTCCTTTTCTTGAAATTCAGAACTGCCATTTCAGGTAAAATCTTCAAGGACACATGGACAGAAACATTTTCTTTTGCATTGACATTTCCAATGTCACGTAAGTGACGGAAATTCCAAGGCGATGTCATTTTCCATTTTAAAAATGGCGGAAGAGTGAATATATGTATGGCATGCCCGCCAAAATAGTAAAGTACTTTTTGAGTTACCATACATATTACAGATTACAGTATAAAACAACACGCATATAATCTTTCTTCCCCGGTAGCTATGGGTAGAGACTATAATTGTCTGACAGAGACACATCTGCCCGAGGCAAAGTTACTGTATGTAATATGATAATTATAAAAACATGCATAAATGCATAAAATTATGCAAAAAAATCTATTTTCCAAAGATATTTATGCATGTATGAATTTTTTAAATAGTGAAAGTGAACTCAATATTTTAAGTTGTCAGAAAGAAGATTCTACAACTCCAATTCAAAATATCAGAATAACCAAAAAAGGCATTGCACTATCTTATAAAATACATGATATCTGTAAAAATAAGCAACAGGGATGAACGACAAAATTAGTAAGCGTTCAAAGTAATCTGACGTATGATATATTGTTCATATGTGTCTAAAGAATTGATAGAGATTTTATGAAAAATTATTGAAATTTTTCAAAGAATTAAAATATTCCCAGCGCCGATTCAAAATATTAGAATATCTGTAAAATGATGTGATTAGTCAGCATTGATGATGAAATTTGCATAAATGGGGCCACTATAGAGCTAGTACGTAAATAAAGGCTTGTTTGAAAGTCAGCTTTAATTAAATTAGTTGGGAGTCAAAACTGGGCGGCACGAAAGATATACCTGGCTCCCCTAAGACTGCCAGTGTGACTCTACACAATGAGGTACTTAGTAAACAGATGATTGCCGAAAAAATGAAATGCTTTCAAGAAACTGTGAATAAAATTTTAAAAAATTATTCTAGAAATCAAAATTTTAAAAATAATCGTGCAAATAGTGGTCGTAAGCGAATAACCATACTAAGGCAAGACATAATGCTGAAATGAATTGTGACTACAAACCGCTTCAGGAGCCTGAGATTCATAAGTAGAAAGTGGCGAGAATAAGGAGTGAATGCTACAACATCTAGCACAATGCAATAACTCCATGAATTTGATTTCCAATAACGTGTGCCCAAGACGCAGCCGCTATTTACTTGTAAGCAAAAACGTGCCCGAGTGCAATAGTGCAAAGACAGATTGCAATGGGGTATTCAAGACTGGAATAGCGGACCAATTCGTCCGATTTGAACCCCATCGAGAATATGTGCGGTTTAATGAAGAAACGCTTTCAGGCTTTTTAGCTCCAAAGGACAAAAATGAGCAAAGGAAAGTGTGAAATCCGTTGGGGCAACTATCAGCAAAGGTGACTGCAAAAAATTGGTGTAGTATGCCAAATCGTCTATATGACGTTATTGTGGACAAAGGGGATGCCACCAATTATAAACTATTCACAATGATTTTCGTTTAAATGAATTGTACTATTGTTTTGCATGTTACCTCTAATTTTTTTTTAGTTTTTAGAAAAAAGTTATTGTAAAAAACTTCGTAATATCATAAGAATTTTTTATGTTATGCTTATTTACAAAATGTGCAGAATGTCATAGTACAACTTAAAATGTTCAAGCAGTTATTTCTACCGAAATAAATGCAAATCGCAAAACACTGTGTGCTTTATTTTTCATCGTTCTAATATTTTGAATTGGAATTGTTCACCCTAGGACCCATATAACCCATGGCTGCCAATCCAAAGATTGCTCTGGAGAATTCTGGTATTAGATTATTTAGATTTCTTGTGAAGTGATTATGTCCAGGTGGGATTAAGGTTAAGATAAGAATATATAAGGTTATATATATTCTTATATTATATAAGGTTAAGATATAAGGTTAAGATATAAACCGATTCTAATGGAATTAAACATAAAAATAGAGATCTTGTAAATTAGTAATTTTTCAATTAGTAATATTTGAGTATTATTGGAAGATGAATAAAAGGAGAGAGACACGAGACTATTGTAAGACAAAAGTGAAATAAAATGCTTTTGAAGAGCAGTAATCCGTGAGAGATTGTATTTTGTGGTACAGCCCCAAATCAGTGAGCAATAATATATGTAAGAGAAAATCCAATAAAGGTAAAGATTGGTAAGGTCATCACGCTAGAGTATTTAGAGTATTGTAATATAAGATCTCATAATCTTAAGGAATTTTATTTTACCCCCTTAAATGGAACATGCCGCATTTGTTTTAACTTGTTTTTACCCCTTTTCTTGAATTAAAAAATACATTTTATAAAAAGTTAATTATTGATGGGAAATTGTGCGTTTCGGAGAGCGTATCTCAATAAAAGTTTAAATAAGTTGTGAGTTAATTAAATTTTAGTTTCTGCACATTCACAGCACTTACATTTTCAAAAATATATAAATGGATATGGCACAACATGCTCTTTTATATTTAATTAGTATTCATATTTAGTATGCTTATATTCGTTATGGTAGCCCCAAAACTTAAACTCCAAACTCCTCATAATAATCCATTCTTTGTTTAATCCAAATGCCGTTAGCGTCAACTAAAATTCAACCACTTTTAACTCTATAAACATAATTTACTCTTCAATCCCACCATGTTTGGCGCAGTATAGCCCAGATGCTCTTGCGCCATAAAAAAGCCAAACAATCAATCAATCAATCAACTCTTCAATCCCCTTATCATCAACATCATCAACGTCATCCATTTTTATCATTATCATTATCGATGAAGTTTAGGTATATTGCCCTTATACCGATTTATTAGTCTTTTCTTCCTCTAAGTCATCATTTCCTTTACCTTACAGATCATGTGGGCGTGTAATACATCGGAAACTTTCTGTTGACTTTCCCTCCGCATGATCTGGCCACAGACTGCGGGATAAGTGGAGAGATCTTGACACTTTCTCCTCATCTTTCCTCCCACTTGTTCCTTTATTATCAATTTTATCTTTCAAATGCAGTAATATATTTTTTCTCCTGTCTTATATCTCCTTTTTTAATTTTTTTTCCACTACTGCGCATCGTTTCTCTGATCTTTGGACCTTCATTCAATTATTTGAAATTTGTTTGTCCTTTCTCACTGCACAACTCGTAAATACTAAATCCCAAAATAACCGTTAAGAAATAACTATTCCTGTGCCAATTTAGCCTACTTTTAAACGCGGGCACAAGCATGTAGATAAAAATTCGGTTATAACGAACACGATTGACACAAATGCATGGCTATAAAGGACAAATTATATCGTTTCATGGGCTCTCCTACAGGAGGGTAGAGGGGGAATGGAGTCCCCCCTAGCCGTTTAAAAATTTTATTTTCCCGAAACTGCTATGCATTTACTTTCAAAAGTTTTACAGTCACATTTTAAAATAAGGTACTTTTTAGCTCATTACTAATTGTCAAGCAGTATCAATTATTTTTGTAGCATTTTAGTATCTTGTACATTCACTAAAATTTTTGACAGTCTTGAGAAGGAGGTAATAATTTTTCTCACCCCCCCCCCCCTCCCCAGATCAACTCATATGGGCGTTTCAGGTTTCTATTGGTTTGGTTTTTATTGTTTTCTATTGGTTACATGTTTCTATTGGTTTGGTTTTTATTGTTTTCTATTGGTTACATGTTTCTATTGGTTTGATTTAGTGCAGAATATATATGGAAGATTACGGAAATGCCGAAGCAATTTTTCTTCTCTAATTTCATTTTTAAACTTCAAAGATTTTTGGATTTTTGTATACTTTAAAAATAAGATTTTTACTGTAAAATTGTTACAAAATATACTTCAGATATTAATGGCATTCGGATTATTTTCATATTTTTATATTGATGAAACAGAACGTATTCCATCTTCTGTTCTGGGAAATTGAACATTTTTATAATCATCAATATCAAGCAGCAAAAGTGCTGAATTAAATATTGAACTCTGTTACAATCTTAAAAATAATAATAGTTTATTGATTATATTGATTTGTGAATTATATATGTCAACTGTTAAAGGTTTTACGAGAGTACGAATTTTGATAAATAGTTACATCGAATAATTGTTGAAATGAAGATAGGCCGGAGTGGAGAAAGTTCTGCGTTCCCTAGACTTTGGTTATAGCGGCGTTCGCATTTGTGGTTATTTACACACAAATCCAATTTGGCGATCACTTTAAGCAATCTGTTCTGTCTGAGACAAGTCTGAAACGATCAGTTACGATCTAAACTAGAAAATAAATATTTGGACCCGATAATATAAAGTAAAATACAATAGGACGAATGACATTTGGAATTGTATATGTATTTACTCTCTTTTCTATTCACATTGTATGTATATACAGATATCAAAAGTATCTAGAGAGAGTATTTATTTTCCGAATTCGAGAGGTATTTGGATGAATCGAATTCCATCGCTTTCCAGTATCGAGATAAGGCACAGGTGGCGTAATATTCAGAGCTAGAGCAATACACCCTGTTACTGATAGTAAAAAACTTTCCGACTTCCGTTTGAATAATTTATAATGGTAATCCAGGTCCTTTTCGGCTAAACTAGATCCTGTGTATATCGATCTATTTGGTATAAATTATTCTCATACAAAGCAGGAACTTTTGATATATTCTTTCTTTGTGTTGCTGACTTTACGCTATAAATTTATCGTCTTTCTCTTTTATTTTCCCTGATTTTATACCTTTCTCCAATTATAGGATTTTATATTATGTTCTGCATAATGTCATGAAACAAGTACAGATTTGTATCCCAAAATGCCTCTTTTGAGGGTAAATAATTTGTCCGGATAAATCCACATTAAAACATCGTACCCTCATTGAATATGTGTATCAAGACATTTCTTCTGATATCAAAGAACTATATACAATTTATTAAAACTATTGTCGCATGTATAACAAATTTGCTGTTGAAAGGATAAATGGATAATGTGAAAGACATACACCAGTCAGCTTTTATAAAACAAAACTCTTGAGTCGATAACTATAAAATTTCATTTCAGTATATTTAATCATTGTTTAATTGGATCCTGTCAATGCTAAGTTTAAAAGACTTATTGCTGGTTTTAATTTAATTTATCTTTATTAAAACTGAATGAAATAATTAATAGGCCCTGCGGTGGCGCAGTGTGGTAACGCGTTTGCCAAG
>QLNU02014802.1:107606172-107618749 GCA_006491805.2 Dysdera silvatica | reverse complement strand
GAATATTCGTTCAGACTGAATATTCATGCAGTCTGAATATTCATTCAATTATTGGTTCATCCTGATCTGAATATTCATTCAGGCTGAATATTCATGCCCTCTGAATATTCATGCAGTCTGAATATTCATTCAATCATTTGTTCATCCCGATCTGAATATTCATTCAGTCTGAACATTCATGCCGTCTGAATATTCATTCAGTCATTTGTTCATTCTAATCTGTTGTCTTTCGTTTGTTCATCTGTTATCAATAACTGGGAAAGGCGGGACCGATGATTTCTAATCTTTTCAAGATAAAAGTTTGCTGAAGCGTTTCGAACTGAGAAATAACGGTTCTCTGCAACAGTCATCATTCATTCATCCATCCCATATCAGTAGAGCGGGAAAGATGCAACTGTTTTTTAATCTTTGCGATATAAAATTTGTTGAATCATTTCTAACTGAGAAATGACGGTTCGCTGAAGCAATGCATATTTACTGCGTTAACGTATTGATTTATATCATAAATGATTATTTGCCTTTTTAGCTTTTTTCATCACTATACTAACTAAGAAAGTCCATCAAAAAATGCAAGATTAGTCAAAAAGTGAAAGAGTAGTTAAATACTCGTTTAAAATAACTTCTGATAATCTCATCTTTAAAAGGAGTTCACCAACTATTGCAGTATTACCTGTATAGTTTAAGAATTTCAATCTTAATAAATTGTAGCAGTATTTTTCGCCCATGTCATTAACTGATAAGATCGTTTCTGAAGGAACTAGATATTTTATTGATAAATTTCGGAGATACGTCCAACGTTCGTATGTATTGCGGTAGAAAAATTCATCGATATTAAGGTAAATGAATGCAAATAGCGTTTCATAATTAACGTAAGTAATATATTTTGCCTCCAAAGGCCTTTCTTGAAAATGCGGTTGGAGGCTGAAAATTTCTCTGCAACAGCTTTTACCTTAAACTACGAGGGCGAATCAGAAAGTCTTTGCCCCTATTTTTTATTAGCCAAAATAAGGTACATACAGGTAATTACAAATATACGTACTATTCTACGTACCTTACACTATTTTTCCACATAGTCCCCACACCGGTTCAGACATTTGTCCCATCGCAGCACTAAATTTGAGATGCCCCTGTGGTAGAATTCGTCCGGCTGACTGTGGAACCACCGTCGGACTGCTGTCTTGGCTTCATCGTTGCACGTGAATCGCTGTCCTGCCAGGAACTTCTTCAGCGGACCGAAAACGTGGAAATCACTAGGGGCGAGGTCCGGACTGTATGCAATCAGAACCGCCGACAAGCTCCGGTCATTTCACTGGGAGAGTCTGGACCACCGTAGAATAGGGGTTTCCGACCCCTTTTTTTTACACTTCACGGCCCTAGGAAATGTTTGGTTAGCGTTCGCGCCTCCTATAGAAGTAATATCTCATTTGGAAATAATGAGAGCTAATTTCTGAACCACATATAATACTGCGGTTGAATAAATTAAACTTCAAAAATAAGCTTTTAACTCGGAGTGTAAAATGCAAATATAAATTAATTAGACGTTCAGATTAAATTAGATTATTTTTATAGATTAAACAGTTAGATTTTAGATTCTCTAATTTATTTTACCACCATTTTTCAAGGACTTGGGAGCTGTCTGATTTATAGCCCTTAATTCATTGCTCAAGGACACAGGCCACCCTTTAACGCACCCAGGGCCTGCGGGATCGCGGCCCTGGGTCCCTATATTATTGAGGGGCCCCAAATTTTTTAAAACAAAAGGTAATGCATACATAATAATAATAATAATATGATAATAAAATAGGTGTCGAAAATTAGTTGGTACAATAAATTTCGCCACGAAAAATCACACAAAAAACTGGCGCTTTGCCGCAAACTGGCTTTGTGTGTTGACCATTATTTGGCAATTGTGTTATCCCTGAGAAGGGTAATAATATCTTACATCCTTATATACGGAGAAGAAAGCTTTGTTCCTATCTTCGTTGGTCTAGCGATCAAGGCACTCCGGGGTCAATGGAGGGACTCTAGCTCGACTCTAAGGCGGGGGACGGCTTCTCTTTTTCTCCTATATTTAAAAAAAGAACTCTAGCTTATACGAGGGTGTCCAAAATTATTAAGTTCAATAATACTTTCTCACTGATGTTACATTTTTTTCTTAATTATGATATATATATATATATACGTGTGTGTGTATGACAAGAGTTTGCATTTGTTACTTACTTATTGAATAATTTTGTTGCGAGTGCGTGGGGAGGGTTCCCCTTAGGACGGAGCGTCATATGACGTCTATTTTGTGTCCACTTTGTAGAAACCCCTGGACGCATTTTGGACTCTTTCATAACATCAACGCCGAATGTCAATTACGCAGTGAAACGCCTAATCTCCTGGTAGATTTTATGCTACTCAATATTTTGCTACGTCTGTTTCCTTATAATATCGTTTTCGTTTCTGTATTTAGAAAATTTCTTATTCTTTTGAAATATATGAAAGAACTTACTTAAGGGTGCACTCTACTTCTCAAAAGTGGTGTCTCTTAACAGTAAAATGAGTTGAAGTACTTATCTCTATTTTATCTCTCTTGTCGTTAAGGGATGTCTGAAAGAATATATCGATGTTCGGCATCTCATTTCTCTAAAGCTAAACAGCTAATTTCCATCTTTGCGTCGTAAACTTCGTTTTCAAATGCCAGAGCTGCCCGTAAAATTTTTGATAAAGTGTATTTTGCTTGCTAGGAAAGATCTTGGACAATACATCCGGTACTTCATATTCCGCAAGAAAAGAAGGTCAGGCAGCTCATTTCTGTCAGTGCATGATTTAACGATTTGTCATTAGACCAGGGGTTTCCACCATATTAATAAACTTCCCAAGTCCTACTTGATTGCTTGCGTTTATTCGTTTATTGGTGTCGAAAGGTCAGCCAAGGTCATGGCACCCTGAGACCTACCAGTTTTCTGAAGATTACGAACCTCTGCTACCAAGAGCACAAAACACGGGTGCCTTCTTCTTGCACATACCAATTTTCCTAAATAGTATTATGCGTGCAGAAAAAGGGTATTGGGTGCAGAAGCTTGTCTGCAATCCTGCGACGCTAGTGTGTGAAAACTGAGCAGGCAGCTGACGCAGGGCGCATGCGCAGAAGGGTGGATCACCACGAATTTTAACCAACTATTAAACCAGTTGAACATCCTTCGCTGTAAGCTGCAGCGCGTTTTTTCACCTGTTTTAGAACTATTGCAAGCTATTAGGCGAAATGTACTCAGGGCATTATCCATCCAAAGTTGTGGTCCAGGGCCTAGTATTTATTCAGGGCTCCTTTCTACGCACTTGCAACACGATTATTTAATAAGTAACAAATGCAAATTCTTGTTATATATATATAAAATCAATACTTTAAAATTGTTTTCAATGATATTAAAAGCGATCACAGACAAAATTTTGGGCCCCAAAAATATGTGGCCCAGGACATTGGACTTGGAGTCCCGTGCGTTAATCGGGGCTTGTACGCACTTCAAGAACGCAGTCCTACTTCTGAGAGCGCGTCTATAAAATCCCTGTGTCTAATGTGGCCTTTATTAAAGAATGCTGAGAAACGGAATGAGTTCTCCTCCCCACCCCCGGGAATAAAGCTCAGGATTTGAACAGAGTACAGGATCGTATTACTACTCGTCATACGAATAAATAGTTGGTATATGACGTAAAAAGCCCAAAATATTAATGATATATGGTGTATATAATATCATAGACCCCCTATACAGCCCCTTACCTTACAATACTGAAACAATGATTGCCTTTCTTCGCTATGAGCTCGAGTTCAGTTCTGAGGAGAGAAAAAACCCATATGAGCCTTACCGCCAAGGGTCCTGAAAGTGGCACACGCAGGTTCATTCTACTGCCTTTAAATGCGAATAGGGACAGAATAAATCTGTTTGTAGGCATTTTAATTCCTTAGTTTTAAGCCACTTGGATTCTATGAAGAAATCCTGATTGTCGCGTTTGGACCCTCGTTTTTTCCGACCTAATCAATTTCGAGCAACACAATGGACTCTTCATTCGCCGACCTCATCGTTGGCCGAGACTTTATTTGAATAATCGACAGGGTTAGAAACCCGAAGGTTCTTTTTTCATCTACGGTCCATTGAGTGCTTAGAATTGTAACACCCTAGAACGTGATACGTTACTTACAGTCTGGTTTATTTCGTGAATATCTCGTAAATGTTTTGTAGTATGTGTAGAGATAAAAAGATTCATGTGGCACGTTACGTTTTTAAATATATTTACTTTTTATTTTAAGTATCTATAAACTTATATTGAACGTTAGAGTTTTACATATTCTCGTCTTTAATTTTATTATGGTTATTTTTAGACGATGGTGCATTGATGACGTTGAAATACCAGGTCGTTTATTGTTTTAAATTAGTA
Source organism: Dysdera silvatica (assembly GCA_006491805.2). Classification (NCBI taxonomy): domain Eukaryota; kingdom Metazoa; phylum Arthropoda; class Arachnida; order Araneae; family Dysderidae; genus Dysdera; species Dysdera silvatica. Next base: position 107,614,330 of record QLNU02014802.1, on the reverse strand, counting down.
ACCACTGGCGTATGCAGGAGGGTGTTGATAAGGTTTTAACCCCCCATTGCAATGAAATTTTGTATATTTAACATAGAAATATATAGCTTTGTAACCCCCCATTGAGCCTACAACCCCCCCTCCTTATGAACTTTATGCGTACACCTCTGTTAGTAACTGATACGTTTATCATTCACATACAATAATAATATACGCTATAATATACGGTATACTAATACATATTTTTAGTATTTTGTATGACAAAATAAATATTCATTATTATTATTATTAATGAGCGATTAATTCGTGAAACATAAACATTTCATTTTTGTTTTGAACTATCTAGAACCTTGACTGTTAATTACTGCAGACACACGCAAACAAACCCTGCGCGATGTATAATGAGACACGAACAAATTAAAAATTCGCCGTAATGCACATTGGAAAACAAATTAAAAGTCACGAAACTCTCATCAGGGAATACGACATATCACAAATAGATCAATAGACGCTAGATAGTTATTAAATGAACAAGAAGAATTGGTGGAATAGGAGTTTTCCTTGGAAACATAGCTCATCTAACGCACTGATCATTACGTTTCAAGGAAGGAATGCTGTCCATTACATTTATAAGAAGAATTTGTTGCACATTTCTTTCACTCAGGGCGTCAGTATCTTCTCAGTTAACGGAGAGTCTACACATTGACTCTGTGACAAACCGACCAATGATGAAGCACAGAACAAGTCTGCTCATTTATAATACGTGGGGAAAATCGCTCATGCATTCGTTCGGTAAAGGATTTGACACACTTGTACTACTTATATGTATATATATATTATATATATATGATTATATATATTATACTTATGTCAAACACATATTTTCAATTGAGATCGTAAACACATTTAGATTTGCTTGAGATTTTGACATCCCATTCTTCCTCAGTAGAATGATGGAAGAAGTCAGAGGGAGGAAGACAGAAGGATGGATGTCTGAAGGTTCACTATAATAATCAAACAACACACACTTGCAATCTATTGTAGCTCTATTTCGTGCGATACGCTGGAAGTTACTGAATGTTAAAAAAGTTTAATTGAAAAAACAAATCAACCTGATCACAAATTCAATATTTTCGAACGCTTTTATGTTACGAATTGCTTTTAAAACGCCCCAATTGAAAGTTACGTGAGCTAAATATCAATAAGGAAAAATTTTCACTAGGAACTTCCTTCCGCCATTCACCACCAAGTGAAAAGTGGCATTGATGTTAAACATATGGAAAAATGGTTTATAGCTTGCTTATGCGCAAACAAAATGCATTTATTCGCAAGTTGTATATTGCCGTAGTGTCTTCTAGTAGTCACCAGTGTATTTAGAAATTTTTCAGTTGCCAGTAGGACTGCAGAACTGTTTTCACACCACCTACGCCTAAAATTGGTCCTTATATTTCGAGGATGCGATGATGGCAGTATAGCTTCTCCTAAATGGCGAAGAACTAACAGTCGTTAGTAAAAAACAGCATAGCATCACGGGAAGAGAATGGTATAAACACTTCCCAATAGCACCAAGTGACCCCAAGTAGTCATCTTCCTTGGCACACCCTGCTTCCAATAACACTTTAACTTCTTTAAAGAACAATTCCAATAAAGAACAGGTGTCACTAGCATGGTGTTAAGTTTAGCCATGGATATTTACATTTGATTTATTATTTAGAAACCTAAATACAGTAAAATTACACTTTTCAAGCAATGTAGAGAGGGTAACATGAAGAAAGTCAGGAAGCATGCAGATGTGAATATACTTCAAGACAAGATGACTTTAAAATAATGTGAAACAGACTTTAAGATAATTTCTTCAAATCTTTAATTATACATAATATATTATAGTCTTTTTTTATAATGCCGTTTACTATATCCGAATTCTCTATTTTTTTAATGATTACAAATTGATAATATACAGTTTCCTACATGGCGCTATCGAAATTATAAAATTTATATTATTATATCTCGTTTGTTCAATACTTTTGTCTTTACTCACTGTCCTAATTAGACTTTTAAAGACTAGCAAATATCAGTAGATTTGCAGTAGTCATTCAATTTGAAGGTCGCTGTTTCTTATCAATCCCATCTCATTATATATTAAGTTGCCTGGCCTAGTCCAATTCAAAGCAGAGAAGAAAATGCAACCAAAATTCTAACTCTTGCGGAAATAATATATAAATATAAATACATACGTCTGTTTGTCTGTTTTGCTGCATTTTGAAATATTAACTTTAAATTTCTATAATTTTTCTTTATATTCTAAGACAAAATTTACCTTAAAAGAAATTATTTGTTGTGTGTTGTAACTAACATGTATCAGCGCCCTCTGGCAAAAGAAAGAAATTAATAGATATTTACCTAGTGACAGAAAAAAAGTCAATAAGTTCTGTTCAAACATTTTTTCTTAAATACTTTTTCCTAACTTTGTGAAACATCACGAAACAAAAGATACTTCAGCTAATGAAAGTCGATTTTTTCTTTTTCTGAAAATCGCTAAAACTAAAAAACTTTGAAGCTGCTTTTTTTTCCGAGAAGTCAATACAAAAATGGTATGTCATCGTGCAAAAATTAAAAAATGAATTTTAAAAAATGAAAATTTGTAACTAAATAATAATACATTATTTATATTTACAATGATCTAAAAAAATTGTTATTCTGAGATTCTGCTTTGTTATATATGTTTTATTTGTGAGGCAAAATATTAAAATGCACTTATAATAATTATATTATAAGTATAAAAAGCATAAATAGTAATTTCTAATGAACAGGATCAGTTATTTTGCATTTTGTTATGTGGTATATTTATGTTTCTCTAATTTTTTCTAAGTAATTCTTCACTTCGTGTGTTCTCTCGTAATTAATTATTTTCTTCTCTACTATTCATTTTCTGAAGTTCATTCTACTTGCGCTTTTTATTCGTTTTCTGAAGTTCATTCTACTTGCGCTTTTTATTCGTTTTCTAAAGTTCTTTTATTCTTCCTATATCGGCCAACATAGTTCTTCCAATTTGTTATTTTACAATTTCTCGATTTCTTTTAGAAATTTTCGCTTAATTGATAAATAAATTGTTAAGTACTCGTGAAAATCAAATTTTATTTGTTCGTCTTATATTCATATTTGGTTTCCTTTGAACTCGTAAAAAAAAAAAAAGAAATTTAACAAACGTGTAGGCGCTTAAAGAAGTTTAGTTGGTTCGATATTCTGAAATGGACTACATTTTATTTAAAAATTGTACGTATCTTCGGTTTTTGTAAAAATTGAGATCCACCTGTAAATTGCACTGAAAATCGAACTCAAATTGATTATCCAAGATCGAAAAGCACAGTAACTTTGAAATAACACACTTGTGAGAAAAACTGGATGATTTATTTCACAAGAATGAAGAATCAATTTTCATAGAATGAAATTCTTTGATTTGGTGAAGTGTAAACTTCGAATATAAAACCATTTAGGCAAAAGAATTAACATAACAAGTTTCAGATTTACGCCATTAACGGGGCCGCACCCTGGCGCTCAGACGCTCATTCCAAAACTAAAACTGATTGTTTATAAAAATAGGGGAAAAAACGAGTAAAATAACCCAATTTGTCGCGCCATCTATTGTTTCGATCATATACTGAATCAGCTCAAGACTAAACATCCTCCGGCCCCGGGAGAAGCACCAGCCGGGATATTGGGGGAGTGAGTTCTTCTGATTTAGTCTTGATAATCACAACTCTAGAATGTTTATCGGTTCCAGGAAATGTTTTTGAGATTCGACATAAAATCCACTGACGAGGCACGTTACCTGGATCTTTGACAAGGACAATATCTGCTGGTCTCAGGTCACGAAATGAAAAATGAAGTCAATTTTGGCCTTTGTTGTAAACGATGGAGATAATCCTGTGACCAGCGATTCCAGAAATGGTTTCGCATGCTTTGAATTTGCTGTCAACGGGAAGATATGGAAATACTTGTGGAATTTGAATTAGTATCTGGCAAAGTTAATAGGGGAGTACCGATTAACAAATGTCCAGGAGTTAAAACTTGAAGGTCAGACGAGAGAGGAATTAGTGGTCGTGAGTTGATACAGGGTTCAATTTGTCACAGGAGAGTGGTAAGTTCTTCAAAATTTAGCAGAGATGATTTACAAACTTTAGACAGATGAGCTTTTGTGAGTTTCATTGGAGCCTCCCATAAACAGCCGAAAGTGGGCACATTAGGTGCAATGAAGTGCCATGAAAGGTCAGCACAGAAGTGTGGAATGTTTTATTGTTGAATTAATTTGAACGGAGCATTAAGATGGTGAGCAGTACCCTAAAAACTGGTACCATTATCGGGATACGCATCAGAAGGCAATCGACGGCAACTGATGAATCTTTGAAATGCAGCGAGAAAGGCTTAAGTAGATAGATCAGAAGCCAGCTCAAGATGCACTGCTTTTGTGCACATGTAACTGATTAAGCAAATATAACCTTTCAGTTTAATTTTGCTTCTAGAAAGATTGGGTTTGATTAGAATGGGAGGGGCGAAGTCTATCCCAACCTTCTGGAAGGATCTCACCAAAGTGATTCTGTCCGCAGATAAATCACACATGAGTTGTTAACACGTTTTCTTCTTGAGTTTGAAACAAGTTAAGCACTTGTTGATTTCTTGACGCACAACAGATCTTCCATTGACCAACCAAAATTTTCGTTTTATGAGAGACAGCACTAGCTGAGGACCAGCATGCAGATATCGAAGATGATACTGTCTGATCATTGATTTAGTGACATCATGATGTGATGGAATCAACAGAGGGAAATTTTGATCCACAGTAAAAGTTTGATGTTTTCTGAGTCTTCCTCCAACATGTAAGGGTCTGTCTGAGTCTAAGAATATGTTGAGAGGTAACAGTTTACTTTGATTTGGCAACGGTTTGTTTTGCTGTAAGAGCTGAATTTCTAAACTGAATTCACAACGTTGAATAATTTTTACAATGCAATGAATAGAACTGGCTAGTTCTTTTCTGAGATGTTTTTACAGTTACAAATGAACCTAAGACAATAAGACACAATTTTTGTCATTTTCGAGAACGATGCGTACTTTGAGATGAATTCTGGGACAGGTTGAATTTCAATTGTGTTTACCACACATTCCAGCAAGTTTGATTCCAGCAGGTTTGATTCAGAGGCTCCAAGTTGAGTAGATCCTGAAGAATTGACAGTAGGAAAGAAGGGCAAATCTTTCTGAGAAAGCCAGGCAGGACCTTCTCACCAAAGTGGAGTGTTGGAGAGCTTTTCGGGCAAAATTCTTCGTGAAGCACTGTCAGCGAGATTGAAACTCCAAGGAATATGATTCCAGATGGCATGAGGTGTTAATCTATGTACCTCTGCAACCCTGTTCAATACGAATTGGTTTCCGTTCGTAGGAAGTGATGCAATCCAACTCAATGTAATGGTTGAATCCGACCACAAGGATGTCTGATAAATATGTACTTGAAGTGAGTCAATGATGCAGTTGTATACTTTTGCCAATAATAATGCAACACACAGTTCTGGTCTTGGGAGAGTGACAGGTTTCAATGGTGCAACTTTAGTTTTTGCCATCACTAGATTGGTCTTGATTGTTTCTGTCAGAAATTGCTCGAATATAGAAGACGCATGCATAAGCTTTGGAAGAAGCATCACAGAATCCATGCGGTTGAATGGTTATACCAGTGTTTATAATATGTAAGAATCAAGGAAGTTTAAATGCATTCAAAAACACCAGTTGCGCTTGAAAATTCTGCCAAAGAGTTTGAATAGCAATTGGAATATGATCATCCCATGTGAGTTTCTCTTTCCATAAATCTTGGATCATAATTTTTAGAAGTATTGTAATTGGAAATAGGAAGTCCAAAGGATCAAAAATCCTAGCGATAAAGGATAATAGCTGTCTTTTTGAAAGAACCCCCCTTTGTTCAGCAATCAGAACTTAAAGTGAATCCTCGAATTAGTTCCATATAAGCCCGAGTTCGTCGATTGATGATGTTTCATGAATTTGAATAGAATCAGAATTTGATTTTAGTTCCTTGGGAAGTTCAGAAATCACATCTGGAACGTTAGAAGACAATTTTCGCAGTGTAAAGCCTTCGCTTTTGAGAATCTAATTTGAATCACTGATTAAAGATTTTGCTTGTTCAATAGAGTGAGCACCAGACAGCAGATCATCAACATAAAAGTCATTAAAAATAGTTGATGAGACCTTGAGAAATTCACTGTTGTTACTTTTTGCCAGATGTTATAATGTTTTTAAAGCCAGGAATGGGGTACAGGCTGTACCATATGCCACAGTGAGCAGTCTGTATGATGCCAAGGGATGTTGGGGATTAGATCTCCAAAAGATTCTTTGGAAGTCACTGTGTTTGGGATCTACCAAAATTTGTCTATACATCTTTTCAATGTCAGCAGACAATGAAATGGGATGAATTCTGAACTTAAGGAGAAGTTTCACAATATCAGGGTGTAGCTTGGGACCAATATGACAAAAATCATTCAACGACTGGCCTTGTGAAGTGTTGCAAGATGCATCGAACACAACTTGCGACTTGTTGGTGGTACTATCCTCTTTGAGTACATCACGGTGGGGCAAATATTAGTCATTGGATGTTGGACTCTCCACATCAGTTTGAAGAATGAGCTCCATGTGATGCAAGTTTTCATATTTGATAACAGAACAGTACTTCATAGGAAGATTTTGATGAAAATTTAACAGAGATGATTTACAGACTTTAGACAGATGAGCTTTCGTGAGTTTCACTTTAGCCTCCCATAAACCGCCGAAAGTGGGGGCACAAGGTGGAATGAAGTGCCACGAAATATTATGGTCGGTACAGAAATGTTGGGTGTTTTGTTGTTGAATCAATTTGAACAGAGCATTATCAGAATACACATCATATTTTCCTAATTTGTTTTCCAAATAATGGAATCTTTTCAGTTCTTGTGGTTTCCAATCACCCAATTGCGTATTTTGTTTAAAAGGAAGTTGTACAATATATCTTTCTGACTTATTTCTGGTAACCGTAGAGTTGTAATATACCTCACTGTCATGCTCTTCCCTAGAAATAGATGCATGCTTTTCAACTGATCCCAGTTCCAAAAATTGCTTTAGATCATGATTTAATTGTGTAGTGCATAGCAACTTAACACTGATTTAGAGAAGATTCTACCAGACAACAACCAGCCCAATTTCGAATTTAAGCAGGAGGACTCCCAGTTAGGTCCACAAATTGGCTGGCAATAAACAAATCACAAAACACGTCAGCTCCCACAGTATATCTACAGGTTGAGTAACGTTAAAATCGGATCTGCAAGAGTCAAGCTTTCAAGGTGAAGCTATTCAAAATTGACAGCTTAAAATTTGTAAGTTTAGTAGTGATTTTCCAACCATTGTCAATAAGAGCATGAATGGGGATGAATTCTACTCTGGAATTCTTGACACGAATTACGGCAATTGACAAAAGAACATTATTATTATTTACTTGACTCGAAAAACATTGTGCATTAATGAGTCAGGTCGTTTTTTACTCACTGGTTGACATTGAGGAGTGTTTGAAGCCAGGGATGGTAGAACATGCTCTAAATGTGGTTTAAAAGTATGAAGCAGAGTTTGGTGTCTTTTCTTATAAGATTTACATGTTGTTGTGATCAAAGATTTGTTAGAAAAATGATTGGCTCTGATGTAATTTACACGAAGTTTATGATTTTGAACAAAATACCACCGTTGCTCAAGGTTCATCTGTGTGAACTGTTCGCACTTGTGTAAGAGCTTATTACTTTATTTGCACAATTTGCAAAGTGTGTCATTTAATTTAATAGTTGCATTTTGAAATGCAATCCTTTTGGGTTCAAATTTAGATTTATAGTCTTTATGAAAAACTGCTTTGGTTTTAACTTCTTTAACAATGATCCCCTGCAGGCTACGAGCATGTTTTTCTATGAATTGAATCAAAATCTCAAATTTGGGAATATTTTGACTATCAAGCGAAAGTTCCCACTGCTATTTTAACGTATCATCAAGTTTGTTTTGTATAACATAAATCAATATAATATCAACAAAAGAATTTTTCTCAAACCCTAAAGTATTTAAATTTCTTAATGATTCCTTACAGGTATCCAAAATATCATATAATGATTTT
>QLNU02014802.1:107590020-107606072 GCA_006491805.2 Dysdera silvatica | reverse complement strand
AACTGATAATTGATCAATGCCTGTTATGTTTGTGATCTTTTTTAAAAGAATTTTAAACTGCCTGAAAAAATACACATCCAGTGGTTAAAATAGATATGTAGTTTTGGGTGGAATTTGTAGTCTCGTACAATTTTCGGGAAGATCAGTGTAAGTATTTGGATCATTGAATCAAGAACCAAGAAGAACACATGAAAGTGAATTTACAGTTAGTACAAGATTTAAGAATTTACTACCCATTCATTCATTTTAACTTTATCCATTTTTCCTGATTTTGAACAGGTTACATGTAAGTTTGATGGATAGAACATTGTTGCTTTAATTCGTGGGCAAATGTCCCTGATTCTTCTCTCAAATATAAAAATAATTTGACCTTTTAATTTTCCATTTATAGGAATAATCGGCATGGTAGTATATGAATGAGTTGTCCCATATTTTGATTGAATTAACGCAAAAGTTTTGCCTTTCCCTATTATACGATAAGGTCCTGTCACTGGCAATAAAATAATTTATGCCACTTTGATCGCTAGTTAAAATTTGCTCGAGTGCAATATTGGTCGTAATATCGCGAGTTTTGAGAATGACTTCGATAGCAGTGTTTTCGATCACTTCATTATCGCGCACTTCAAGTGCAGTAACATATTTTGTTATTTTGCGCGAAACAATTTTAAATTGTTTTTTAAAGCGACTAATAAAGCTATCGGAAGCGTTAAATGTAAGGAAAGAGCTATCTTTTGCTTCATGTTAGCCCATCTTTACAAATCTGTGTTGTGTACAGGTAAATGTTTGTCCCTTGACTCGTTAAATTTATCAAAAATTGCGGTTTTAATAATTTTAAGTTTCTCGGTATCTGTTCCTACTTTAGAAATATATTTTTTATATCTAGTTACGTAGGATGAGTCTTTCACGCATAGCTATCTCAATTTAGTTTGTTCTATATTTTTTTGCAAGAATCGTAAAAATTCACGATCCTTTTCATTTTTCTAAAGAACATTATGTTTGGTCAACGTCACTTACGTTATCGTCGAAATCACTTTCGTATACGTTATCGCTGATGGTACGTCCAGCCAGTTCATTACTAACATAATTAACAGAATCATATTCATAATCTAACGTCACTTCCTCGATGATATATTCAGCAGATAGTAACTCTTCAATTTTTATAAGAAGTGCCTTGCTCTCTCTTCGAATTCTTAGTCATTAATATTTGACGGGGTTACGTTATATTTAAGAACAGACAAATTTAAAGCTGATTGAAGTATATTCACAATATTTTTCATTGTCAAATGTTAGAATAAGAAATCCTAAATTAAGTAAATTACTTAAAAAAAATTCGGTTGCAAAAGGAACGAGAAATATTACGAAATATATGTATGGATTTCACAGCAACTTATAATTATGCGAACAGTGCAAAAGATCGCTATTTATACCAGTTAGACTAGCCTGTGGAAATAAGGCTAAACTAAATTAACGCGCAATGGCGCAAAAATACGTCGCCAATAGCAATTTTTGGAACGTAATTAAATATCAGCTTATTATTTTTACAAAAAACTGAATATATATTCTTAAAAATGAAGGCGGATTCTGCAAAACCCAGCATATCTTAATCCTAAATTCAACCGGCACCCGAGACAGTTCCTTTGTTAGAACTACATATTGAAGCACACGAGTAGAATTTGAATAACAATATATAAGGTCTCTTATATATTGTTATTTAAATAATAATATAAATTGTCAAATATATAAAGCGATTGGAAATCAACTGACAGAAAATTTTATTTGAATAAGATTCTACATCAACTTAACAATTATATTAAGATCTCTAACATTAAGTATCATTAATTTAAGTATAATTAAGTATCATTAATTTAAGTATAATTAAGTATCATTAATTTAAGTATAATTAAGTATCATTAACATTAAGTATCATTAAGTATCAATAACATTGGCATCATTAACATTAAGTATCAATAACATTGCTATCATTAATTATCATTAACATTAATTATCATTAACATTAACTATCATACATAATTATCATTAACATTAATTATCTCTAAACATTAAGTTAGTATCTCTAAACATTGATTATCTCTAAACATTAATTATCTCTAAACATTAAGTTAGTATCTCTAAACATTAAGTTAGTATCTCTAAACATTAAGTTAGTATCTCTAAACATTAAGTTAGTATCTCTAAACATTAAATATCATTAACATTAAGTTAGTATCTCTAAACATTAAATATCATTAACATTAAGTTAGTATCTCTAAACATTAAACATCATTAACATTAATTATCTCTAAACATTAAGTTAGCGCCAACCTTCCGTAATTAAAGTAACTTACCTGGTGCTAATGTTACTGCATTTTTCAAATTGTCAAGTACAAGTTATATCATCAACCCCAATTCCATTCCCGGCAGTACCAAAATAGAACGCTTACTGATAAACTGCTCAATGTAGTCTGCGGTTTGGTTCACTAGGCCTTAAGAGGTTCCGATTCCTCGGAAAACAGTAGGTCCTAGCGCAGCATAACCTTCGTTGCCCTTGCCCGGGAAAACAAACAAAACCGTTAAGATAGCGTAACATATCAGCTTTCTATCTTACAATCTGGAGGCCCTGCTTCAAAGTAGAGGTATTGCATTTATAGTCTTGTTCGTAAAAATTGCAACACCATGAAGGAATCACGTGATTGTGCTGAAACTTTCAGGAAATACAAATTAGGGTATGCTATTTAAATGATTAGAATTTCAGCGTCTACTGCACCGTGGATGCAAGAGTTTTTTTATACGCGATTCCCCCGACGCAAAACCATCGGCGCCTGCGGCTATAGTGGGCTCATGGACATAGAGACTGGCGTGCTGATTGGCAACAAGTGGTGTTTTCTGATGAATCCCGCTTTAATTTGGGGTACAGTGATGGCCGCATCCGTGTTAGACGCTATACCGGTGAACGCCACCTTCCGGAGTGCGTTATCCAACGTCATAGTGGACGATACCCCAGAGTTATGGTCTGGGGTGCGATTGCGTATCATGGACGATCTCAGCTGCTACGAATTGTGGGTAATCTTAACAGCAACCGGTACATCAATGAAGTTCTGGAGCCCGAAGTTGTTCCCTTCCTTCAAGGCATTCCCGGAGCTGTATTTCAACAGGACAATGCCCGCCCACATATTGCCAGGAATGTTCAAGACTTCTTTTCATCACAACAGATACAGCTTCTTCCTTGGCCTGCCTATTCGCCGGATATGTCGCCGATTGAACATGTGTGGGATTTCGTTGGTCGGCGTCTCGCTCGTGATCCTCGTCCCATAGCTACTACAGATGAACTTTGGGATCGCATTCAACATCTGTTTGATTCCATGCCACGTCGTATAGCATCACTTATTGCAGCGCGTGGTGGCTTCACCAAATACTGATTTTCGACATGTAATATTGGTTTTTTTTTTTGCTTTGTATTTGTAATCGTTTATTTGTATCAACACAGGTCGTTTGTACATTAAATTTCATTCAATTCGGATGAGTGCATTATGGTGAATTGGCAATTTTTAGAATCATGAGTCTATCTATCAAGGAGAAATCCGGATTTGAATCCCCGCTGGTGTCGACGCTTCCATCGTTACTTATCTGGCTAATTTCTGAGTGTCAAACCAAGGCGAAACATGTCCTTAAGTTCCTTTGCTCTTTGACCCGTAAGAGTCGGCAAGGAGGAAATAGACTACGTCTCAGGTTGGTCTCGTTCTAGCGACATTCAACTTCATATCCTTGCCGATTTTCCCAAATTCGGGATTTTATTCCCTAGGCGACGGTAGTTCAGATAACTCGAAAAATCGAAGATCTTGGTGCAGCATGACCCTAATTGTTCTTGCGTCACAGAATGCAGAGAAATCCACAAATATTATACAATAATTGTCGAATTATTTTTATTCATTTCAAAAGCGGTTTAATCCGATTTGTTAAGGGTATATTACTTTTAAACTTAAGAAAAAAATAACCGAAAGGTAGAATTTTCTTAAACTCGAATCATGAATATTGATCTATAGGCAAAAAGTAAATTTTTGCCTATGAAACCTTTTTGCCTTTGAAACTGCAACATGTTCATCTCATGAGACATGAAAGAGAAATAGAGTTCCATCCTTTATCTAAGGAAAATCTTTTATTTATTACACACAGTCGTATTTGCAGATAACAAAGTAAAATACTGATTTAGATAACAGAAAATAGAATTTCTATTCCAGTTTCTTTTAAAAAAGAATTTTTAAATTTTATATGGTTCTGATTCAATTTACTGAACTCAGGTTTGAGAGAAGAATAAAAACTAAAGCTAAATCCGTTTTGTGAAATTGTTTTAGCTCAGGGCAATAGGCTTGAAGATTGCCAAAGTGGATGTACCTTGAATTTAAGATACAGACAAACATTTTTGATGCTCATGATCACATATGAGTATACTACATGTGTATCGGTAGATGATGAATGGGGACATGTAGACGAATCCATAAAATCGTCTTTGCCTGCCTGTTTGTCAACTTGTGGCATTTCTGCCAAGTATTCTGTAATCGTTGCTTTAATTTGCCACCATGTATTGGTCGCTTTGACTCAAAGTTCGGCAAATCAGAGCCACGCTTAATTGGACAGAAGTCTGGAGATCTGACAGAACATGGTATTGATTCAACACCAAAACAGTGCTCCAGAGAAAAACAAGCCATATGCATCTAGGCATTAGGTCACTCTTGACTATACCCCGCCAAATGTAATAGCAAGGGCAATATCACTGAATACTTAATGTGTTCGAAATTCCATGTCTTCAAATATGTGACTAATCTAAAAAGTGCTCCCATGGTAAAAGAAAAAAAAAAGATGATGATGATGATTTTTTATGGGCTCGCGTTCAGTCGACATTGGTGTTGCCATATTTGCTTATATTCCATCAACCAGTGCAGTTCAAAGTGATCCTCGCCATTGCTTTCTATCATCCTGAATGAGTAGATGCCGGTGACAAACGTCTACAATACTCAAGTTTTACTCTTTGTATACCAATTAATGTCCAATTAGCGTCTTGTAATATTTTCAAACGTCAAATAAAGGCATTTAGTATGGGCTTCGGGTGCAGCATTTAACACGGTAAACTCTTTTTCAAAGTAACTCCAAGATGGAATTCGAACTAAGATGATATCACACTCCAACATGCTTTCTCCATAACCGTTGTTTAAGAACCCTGCATCGTGAATAATCAGTAGAAACCTTAAATCAAATATGCGTAATAATCTTGCCTACCATTTATCAATTCAGCCGACACCACTGAAAAATTGTGACCATGAGCATTTCATAATTTCTCGTATGCTGTCTCTCCACTCAGAGAGACAATCATGAGAAAAAATCAACTCCATAATCCGTGTAATCCTCTTGCATGTAATTTTTGAACTCCTGAGAATTGTTTTCAACTCCTGCATGCTTTTACTTAAATATGTCTTTTTTCTAGTGTGAAATTACTCGTTAAAAATTAAAAAAAATAGTTGATTTGTTAGACAAAAACACGCTTTTTAAAAATGAAGGAACCTGTATAAAATAATTTAAACATCCCAAATCGTCTTCGTGTGGTAGATATGTGATATTTGTCTCCGTAATTACTATCAGATATTTATGACGTAAAATAAAGTTGAAACCACATATTTTTTTAAGTCAATAATAAGAAGGAAAAGGGGAAAATTCCCCTTTCCCAATATTTCTGCCTTTTGAGCAGGAACTGACAAAGATATTCTCAGCATTCCTGTTTTGTATTCCTATATGTTAAGCGGTCTTGGTTACTGAAATGCATTATTTAGTGCCATCGTTTATTATGATTTATATCAGGATAAATACTGTAAAAGCACCTTATATATATATTTAAGTATCCGCGTAAAAAGTAATAGTAAATTCCGGTTAAAATAGTCAATTCACAAATAAAATAATGTAACTGCCTTTATATTTTAATTTTTCGTTTGTTTGTTATTTTATCGCCGATTAATTCATTAGTTTTATATTCAGAGACACTAGTTTGACTATGAAGATTACGAGGGAAGGCTTAGACAACCCACCTAGTAAAACAAATATAGCCTCCCTAGAAAAACTAAATTGCAAATGGAAGCCAGGTGAAAAGCATTTGGGGAGGGGTTTACCCCCTCAAATAAACCCAAAGTCTGGCTACGTTGCTTGTGTTCAAAGCCTGTTCATCTAGCACTCGGAGAATGACAAAATTTCCCCAGAACAAGCATTTGGAGTCCAAAGGACTAATACAAGCAGTGGTGTAGAAAAGGGAGTCTCAAAAGTCTCAAGACCCCATTGACTATCAAGGCACATTATATTCTCTAACGCCGCATCACGTGATTTTCTTTAAAGCTACATCAGCCCCCCATAATATTTGAATTGCTACGTCCCTGTGCTGGAAGTAGCTGAGTCTACAGGAAAGACTTTTTTAAACAAGAAAAGGCCCTTCAGAAGATGGCTTTCGTATTCCCAAACGAAAAGTTAGGTAATAAAAAATCAGTAAATGAATGACGCAGTATAGCCCAGTTTTGGTGCAGTATAGCCCAGATGCTCTTGCGCCATAAAAAAGCCAAACAAACAAAATAGACGGACAGACAGACGCCACAAAATCGTCTCTGCTTTCGTGTAATTCTGAACTTATTTGCTTTTTATGATGTTCTTAAGGTGATTAAATTCTCACGTCCATGCTCTTCAACTATTGATTAGCACTCTTTATCTTCTTTCTCCTCCTTGATCGCTATTTGACTATTCGGGAATAGCGACGCTTCCATCGTTGCCTATCTAGGGCATCTCTGATTGTCAAACCAAGGCCAGCCATATCCCTAACCCTCTATGAAGCAGAACTGAACATCATTATTAGGCAAATTTTTTATTGGTCTAGGAGCAAATGGCGCTACAAATAAAAGTCCAGCATGTAATGTCTATTGCTGAAATTATGAAACTTAAATGCGTACTGAAGCACACAACGCTCGAAAATGGAGTGACATTTGTCAGTGTTGTGCATAAAAATTTTTGGAAATTATGTATGCTGAAACACACATGGTCCCACAGAGGGTTAAGATCCTATGCTCTTCGACCCGGAAGAGTCATCAATTAGGAAGTAGACCACGTCTCAGATTGGTCTCGTTCTGGCGACCTTCAAATTAATATTCATACGTTCTACCCACTGAATCATTACACACAGCTGAAACGTCCTTAACTTTGCAATTATATTGTCCCTTTCAACTCGAGTATTAAAACGAAGGTTCCCATGAGAATGAATTGAAAGTGACGACGTGAGAACGAAGTTAAACTCACGTCAGTTAGTGTCTCATTGGTTCGTTGGATAGAACGTCATGATATAAACCTAAAGGTCGCTAAATCAAGGCCAGTCTGAAGCATGACTCTTTTTTCGTTCCCTTGGGTCTCTCTCTAGCTCTATTTCGTGCATGTATTCGAAACTAATTTCCTCAATTACCTCCCTCACGTACCTTAGATACAATGGTAAGCAATACTTCTTTTAACATGATTTTCTTGACATATATTTACACAGCCATAAGGTCAAGATTATGGTCATACAATCATCAGCATTATGACCACAAACATACGAGTAATCTGGAGGGGGCAAGGGGGCACTTGCCTCTTCCTTAGTTTTTTTATAAAAGAGGCAAAATCGAACTTTTCTCGACACAATTTTAGATTTTTTGTCCGACCCCACCCTCCCTCAGGTTTATGCTATATTTAACACACAAATTACGTTTATAACCACAAAGATCAAGATCGAATACTCATTGTAATCGCTATTACAAATTTAATCATAAAAACTATTATATAATTCCATTTCGACGAAAAATACGAATTTATAAAAAAATAATATATTAAATATACCTTCGATTACAAATACCTAATTCGTGTCCAATGTGAACAGGAAAATGATCTTCAGTTTAGTCGTAATCTGAAGCTGATTTCAAATTATTTTTCTTCAATCTTCAAGAAATGAAAATACCTTTTCTCAAAAGTTGGCTATTCAATCAATTTTTCTTTGGGGGAAGGAGGGTGTTGGGAAACCTTTCGGATTTAAATCAGGAAAAGGAAAATATAATTTATTTTGTTCTTCCTCCATGAGTGACGTGGGCGTATTGAATATCTTTGAAGCCATAATTGAGGAAAAGTACTTGGGTATTTTCCATAATTTTATTCTTATGTTTTGAACATGACCATCAATCAACCTTCCAAGATCTCGTAAATAAATTCAACCCTTCCATTTAAATAGAATTTATCTTCTAAAGCAGAAGTAGTATTAAATTGTTCGCGAATTTTTCTCAGCCTTTCGAAATGGATTTGAAGGCAGGTATAACAAGAGAAACTATCGCATAAAATGCTTTTTCCGGTACTGGTTTGGAATATTCCGAAACCATCAAATTATAACTAAACAACAGGGATAAAAGATATAACAAAATATAATCAATTTGTTCAAAATCATACGTGATTTACAGGTTCTTAGTTGACGGTGCTTACAAATTTAGTAATGACATTTCAGAAAAATTGTGTGTGGGTTCACGAAGATATTCACAGCGCATTTTAAACTGCAAGCAATTTTCGAATTCAGAACTGTGTAACAAAATTATTGAATAAGTTAAATACTAAAAAACTTGACGTTTCAGATCTTCTTTGCAAGCCACCTCCTGATACGTTCTCGGTCAATAATGATTTTTAACTGGTGCCAACATATTTAAAACTAAACTTCAACCCTTTATTGAGCTGAAACTCTTACTGAATTTTTTCATGAGTCTTGAATGATAAAGATCCTGTGCGATTTCACGTAAATGGTCTTGTTCAAAAATTAGTTGAATTCAAGCCGTGCTTAAGGTATTGTCCGGTTGTACCGTCGTCAGGTATGGACATATTTCGGACTCCGCCGAAAGCCGTAGTTACGTAAAAATTTAAATGCTAAACTTGTTGTTAACTAACTAAAATTATTCCCTTGGATATAATGTTCAGAATTGAAGAACTGGCATTTTCAACGAAGGTGTGACAAGGACAGAACCTGAGAGGCATTTTAAAAACATTGACAACGTTTCCAAGTCGCTATAAGTGGATACTTTCTTTGAAACCGTTATACATATAAAAGCATTGTATTATTGAATTTGTTTAAAAGTACAGTGTGTACTTCAGCTGTGTCTAACCGTATACTAAACGAATCAATGCACGATTTAGTATATTGCTAGAGATTACTAGTAAGTACAGTAAAAGTAGTGCAATCATCCCTTGTTTTGATTTTCGTTCACTAATTTATTATTACTGAAAAGTTGCATAGTACTGGAGGTAATAGTTCAACACCTAATAAGCAAACCTTATAAATATTGTATTTCTTAAAACAAAAAGTGCAAAACCGCCATAACGACGAGGATATTTCGCCGAAGAAAAATATTTTTGAATAAACGTGTCTAACAAAATATAACGAGGTCTCAACTTTCGTAAAGCACTTCAACGTTTTAGTAATCATTTCAACTTTCGTAGAGTGTGTACTTTAATCGCTTCGTTTTTAATACATTAAAGGGGGAGGAGTATTTATTACTGACTCGATCTCTTAGAAAGATTCGAAAGAAGTAAAACTTCCGTATTGGAGAATTCCTAATAGATTTCATACCATGATACATCGTTGGAGCGAAACTTCAGTAAGCGTAATTAAAGCAAAACTGTGCTCAAAGTTTAGGTATGAGTTTTTAAAAACAAATATTTGCAAAAGTTTAATCGAAAAGAAAGTTGCACTCTTTTTCAATTTAAAGTCATTTATGCAAGTAATATCTAATAATATAAACAAGTAGTGTAGCGCAGGGGTGGACTAAGTCCTTGCCCATTCGGAGGAGCAAGTCCAATCTCTCATAAAGGAGCACCAGCCCAGGGGCGGCGACCCAGTCCGCCCCTAATGTAGCGTCATTTCTAAATTGGCCATCCTCAAGTGCTCACCATCCTCCCTTAAATAAAAAAAAAATTATAATTTGTATACAATCGGTCACAAAAGTATTCGGCTACCTAACATTTTTCGTAAATTTATATGCTTAAAAAGTACTAAATCTAGTCAATAACCAAAAATATTTTATATTTTTATATAATTCATTTTAAAGAACAGCTTCTATGCTTACCTTTAAGGCATGAATTATGTTTCTCAGTGAATTTTTTATGAAGTTATCTTACGAATGGTGACTGCGCATAGGACTAATTTTGAGAAAACATAGTATTAAAAAAAATAATTAAAGAAAATTTACAATGCCCAGAAAGCATATTTTTACTATATTTTAATTCTGCTAAGTGGTATTATGTGCTGTAAAATTGTTCTTAACTTCCAGGGAATAGAATCTCAGAAAGTGAATTTTAAAAACCGTACTAGTTTCGAAGAATTCAAGTCACCTAAAAGTCCTATCCCCACTTAAAGCAATAATGCTTACGAAGAGAAACTCAATTAAATACTGGAAAAATCGTTTTTCATGTTTTTGTTTTATATTTTTACCTTATATTTTCACTTTCCGGTAGGTGGCCGAATACTTTTATGTGATTAATTTAGTGTACTGTGTTGTTTGAAGTCCCTATATTCGAGTATATTTTGTCTGTTTATTTTTGTATATAATGTTAACGAATAAATATCAGATGTAAAGTTTTTTTTGTTAGTGATTACATTTTTAATACTTTTAAGCATACAAAGTTATAAGAAATTATAGGTGGCCAAATATTTTTTTGACCAACTGTATATATATATATCATAATTATCATGATAGATGTATGAATTTTGATTTTTTTATTAGAGGGGAAGGATGAACACTTGGAAAATGTCCGTTTTTGAATACAAGCTACGCCATTGATGTAAATAAACCCTTCGACGGACCTCACATTTTCAGGGAATACATATTACGTTTAAGGCTTTTTGCAATCACCAATCGTTCTGTCGCCTCGAGCAGAGGGAAAAACCTTATTGCGTTTGCGCCTTTGCTGGATAAGCAATGCAGAAATCTACTCATTGCCGTTGAAAATCACCCCTATTCCATAGAGAGCCGTAATGTTGCCAAATTTTGAAATCCCAAAAGTAATCCAGCGCCCCTATCACGCCTACCTTCCTGACAGGTGAAGTTTCAGGAAATAGCTCATCTGAAAATATATACTTTTGTAAAAAAAGTAAAATAATTTTATATATATTTAATAAAAGTTGTGAAAATATACTAGGTACCAACACTTTTTTCAAGGAGAATATCGGCACCATGAATATTATATTTGGCGCTTTTCTTGGCGATCTTGTATTTTCACAAAATGGACCGAGACTTCGCCAAAGCCCAACAATACAAATAAAAGTCAAAATGAAAATGAATAAAAATAATCGATAACGTAACCAAACGAAGCGTTTCCAAATCATGCTATCAATGTTACCCGAAAATAAATTGATTCGATTTATTTTCGTCAAATTGCTTTTAACTTTTGTCGTCTTTGGTTGTGAATTATCAACCTGTTTATACATCATCATTCTGATTTTAGTTTATCATCTTGGTTGTCATGCATTTTCATCTTGGTTTTGCTGATCCGTCACCTGCATCGTGTAACTCAAAGTTTAATTTATTCTTGATGTTAAGCCACAGCCCAACTGTGGTTGGGAGGACTCATCTCCTTAGGCTGGAAAATATTTTTTTTTTTTTCAAAATGCATTGTAAAATTTTTCTTTATTTTCTTTATTATTTTGCACACGACGATGAAAATCATTTTTTGAGGTTAAAAATGTATTCAAAAAAGTGCTTCATGTCATATCTTGTGTACGTAATATTTTAAAAGGAAGTTAAAGTCTGCTAACATACGTCATATTTTAATACTTATCTAGTTAAATAACGTTTGAATGTAGTTCGTTAATCAGAATATATAATAAAAAATCAGTATGAATATAGTATACATTAATGCAAACTGGAATATGCTTTTTTTCTTTCTTTCTTTCTTTATCTTTGAAACTGTGAATCGTAGCACTGAAATTCATTTTTCAGTTAGCGCCATCTATTGGACGGTTTTTGAAAATACTTTATGCGCATTTTAATAGCGGATCATAGAAATTACTACTGGTTCATATGTGTCTGTAAATTGTTATTTTATTTATTCTGTGGGGAAAGGACGGTGGGTAATTGGAAATTATCCAAAATTCGGGATACGTTAAGCCATTTCTATCGAAATAAAGGTAGTATTATAGTTAAGTTATATTTAAGAATGAAATATGATTAGACAAGGAATTCATGAACAGCTATAGTTAAAGCCAAGTTGTTTATAATTATTTTGGCAGCAAAAATGATCCGCCATCACCAGAAAAATCGATTTTGTTTTTTTTTTCATCGATCGGAAAAATATTCAATGTAATAATCGATATTATAATCGATGAAGAAAGAAAAACT
The DNA here is from genome assembly GCA_006491805.2 of Dysdera silvatica. Lineage (NCBI taxonomy): Eukaryota > Metazoa > Arthropoda > Arachnida > Araneae > Dysderidae > Dysdera > Dysdera silvatica. The sequence goes on along the minus strand of QLNU02014802.1, from coordinate 107,593,656 downwards.
GTATTGACTTCGTTCTAGTGATAGGGGCCATTTTCCCCGTCAAAACAATTGTAAACAACTCACCTTAGATATATATCGTAACTGTTTGTGAAATTTTCATGTAAATAAACCTTGAACAGTGTATTTCATCCATACTATTACTTAGTAAAATACGTTTTGAAATATTTATTAATATCACGGAATATTCATTGACTCCAATTCTGATAATCCAGTAGTTAGGACCACTGCTTTCATACACACTGGTCTCGGATCGACTCCTAACATGCTTGGCTGTGAGGTCGTCTTGGTTCTGAAATAACGTTTAAATCCATCCGTGTGGCTGCATGTAATCATCGTGGTTCTGAAGTAACATTAAGCCATCTGTGTGGCTGTGTGTAATCACCGTGGTTCTGAAGTAACGTTAACAAATCTGTGTGGTTGCAGTAATCACCGTGGTTCTGAAGTAACATTAAGCCATCTGTGTGACTGTGTGTAATCACCGTGGTTCTGAAGTAACGGTACGGCATCTGTGTAGCTGTATATAATCACCGTGGTTCTGAAGTAACGTTAACCAATCTGTGTGGTTGCATGTAATCACCGCAATTCTGAAGTAACATTAAGCCATCTGTGTGACTGTGTGTAATCACCGTGCTTCTGAAGTAACGGTAAGCCATCTGTGTAGCTGTGTATAATCACCGTGGTTCTGAAGTAACGTTAACCCATCTTTGTCGTTGTATGTAATCACCGTGGTTCTGCAGTAACGTTAAGTCATCTATGTGGCTGTGTATAATCACCGTGGCTCTGAAGTAACGTTAAGCCATCTGTCCGCTCTCAACTGACCCCATAACCCAGACTTGGGACGAAAAATATATAAACGGCTTACAATCACCAATACCATCCTTAAGTAAATGGTGCAGTTTGCAAAAGCTATTAATGTCGGCTGTTATTAACCTCAATAGTAAATTGCTTGCTAAGCTTTAAATATGATTGGAAAATCATGATAATATTCTAGTTAAATACCAGCACATTTAATTATATATATATATATATATGTTTATTAATAAATACCATATGATCGATTTTTAGATACATTTCATTTCCCTTTACTTATCGTTACGCCCCCTCTTTCTAAAGAAATTGGATATGCTTTGACAAACCGTGGCGTACTGAAATTTCAAAACTTCATCTGGCGTAGTAGCATGGGCACCCATACGGGGGAAAGAGGGGGCTCGGGCCCCCCTAGCCGTTTAAAAATTTGATTCGCCCGAACCTGCTACGCATTTACTTTCAAAAGTTTTATAGTCACATTTTAAAATAAGGTACTTTTTAGCTCATTACTAATTGTCAAGCAATATCAATTATTTTTGTAGCGTTTTGCTATCTTGTACATTCACTTCTCGACAGTTTTTGATACGGAGGTAATAATTTTCTCAACCCCAAAGAAATACTCCTTAATTTTTTCTCAGCCCCCCCCCCTCAAGAAGTACTCCTTAATTTTTCTCAGTCCCTCCCTAGAAGTACTCGTGTGGGCGCCCACGCGTAGTAGTAAGGGATAAAGAGGAAAATTCCTTTCATATTAACCTTTTGTTACTTTTTAACGTAGGATATGCGAACAATGACGCCGCGTTTATTAAATACGTGAAAACAACAGAGCTCGTTTTGTAATGAAATGAATCGATATTGCCTCGTAATATCGATGCTTCTGTTTAGCCATAAAAAGATTTTAGTTGCCGAAATTTAATTAATTGTTTATCACTCTAAGCGCCGTAATTTATTAGTAGAATTACTGAAGTGTTGCTCGCTTCACGATGACGTAAGCAACTCATGTATTTTCTGTGTTGCGCAATCCATACATAAAATAGAGTTCTCTAATTTCGTTTTACTTGAATGTCACCTTCAATGGGTTTTTACATCCTCATTACAATGGCCAAATATTTATTTAATTAATTAAAATACAACTAATATTAAAAACTGCATGACGAAACTGTTAGGTTTAAAACTAAATATATGGAAAAGCTCTATAAATGCCTTGGTTTTTGTTTTAAGATTTAAACCACGAAAAGTTTGCTCTCCATATATTTCAGTAAATAATATTTTGCTCATGGAATAGTTTTTCTTAAACTATACTTCATTTTTGAGTTCATGGAATTCTTGAACTTGCTACGAGATTTTCCACAAGAATTTCGCCTGTATGTATTTAATATGCATAAAACCATAAAATCACTAATTAACACAGATATAGGTGGGGAAGCTAATTATCGGAACCGTAGTTTATTAAAGATATTGTTAACTGGGATAGTGAAATAATTGTTCAAAACAACAGTAAATCGACATTTTAAAGAATTCTAATGAATGCGCTTAATTATGTAAGATATTATTACCCTTCACAGGGATAACACAATTGCCAAATAATGGTCAACACACAAAGCCTCCGGGGCGAGTTTTTTGTGAGATTTTGACACCCACATATACGTGGGGGTATATGCTTCAGCTAGAGCTATGTTTTGTCTTCCAAACTTTTTCTCCTAAAGGAAAAAGCTTTGGCTTGAGCATATACGTGGGTGTCAAAATATTAGGTATAATAAATTCCACCACAAAAATTCAAAGAAAACTCGCCGCGGAGGCTTTGTGTATTAACAATTATTTTGCAATCGTGTTATTTCTGAGAAGAGTGACAATATCTTTCATCCTTATATACTGAGAAAGAAAGCATTGTTCCTGTCTTCGTTCGTCTAGCGGTCAAAACACTCCAGGCTGAAAGGAGGGAACTTGGTTCGACTCTTGGATGGGGACGGCGTCTCTTTTTTTTTTTTTCTCCTAAATAAAAAAGCTCTAGTTTGAGCATATACGTGGAAGTCAAAATATTAAGTATAAGCACTTGATTATGTATGACTTCGAAGAGAAATGAATTCAGTATTTTTTGCCAGACGTTGTTAGACTAAATTTTCAGACACTTGTGAAAATGCTCTACCATATAGACTTTCAATTATTGAAGCTGAATTCTATTCCAAGAAGTTACAATAAGCTGCTTGCTCTCTCTAAATGGTTATTATTTCTTTCCGAATTCTAAATCTAATATTCAACCAGGAAATAAACAAAGGTCTGGAGCAAAATTCTGCATTTATGGTTTTTTTCTTGACCCACTTCAAACGGCGCATGGACTGATGGGAAAATGAATTAATATTCGCTTCCAACTTACCGAGTTACTTAACATCGAACTTCTAAATATGCACAAATTTGCCTATATATTACACTCAAAATATTAATAAATATTTTACATACGTTATAAAACGTCGGAAATGATGTAAATGAAATAACGTAATATGTAATTAATCATTAAACAATGTCAATCAATCAACGTTTATTGGCGTAGTGATACCAACGCCGATGGTATGGCGTGATTAGATGGTGAAACGTTCGAAAGAAAATAAATATTTCTGCCTTCGGTGGGACCTGAACCCACGACCTTCCACTTGCCGGGCGGAGGCTCTACCCACTGAGCTACGAAGGACAATATATAATCTCTTTACGAACGTATATATATTGTTGCCAGTTATTTCGCAGAATGGTGTAGTACATAGACTACTATTTAAACCAAATTGCAAAGAGACTGGTATTAAATTGATCGAAATGCCCGTTGCAGCATATGTATTTATT
>QLNU02014802.1:107570998-107589920 GCA_006491805.2 Dysdera silvatica | reverse complement strand
GTCAGTACTTATCTTGTTGAATAAATTGTAAGCGCGATGCATCATGTTATTACAAGAGTAAAATAGTAACATTACATGAACAGATCTTTTAAAAATAATCTTCTTTCATTTAATAGTGTTTAATAAATAACTAAAATGTAATGTAATGCTTTATTTTCATCATACATTATATAATATGATTTTTATTAATATGCTTTCACGTTTTTTTATTTATGAACCAGAGCGAAAAGTTCAAACAAATTTTACAAAAAATTGGAGGTCTTATAGGGGTAGCATATTATAAATAATACCATTAACTGAAAGAATACGTAAAAGTATTTTTCCCTAAAAGGCATCATGATGTATTCGTATTTCCCTGTTTATTAACGATAATTCCCTTATTTTGAGTGATACTTTAGCCGAAAGATTGCTTTTTATCTTGCTTTTCCCCCCTTCTTGGAATTCCGCGCATTTTTTAGCCTTCGTATAAAAAGACTTTTTTCAGCCTAGCGTCAATTATTACAACTAATTGACCCTCAACGGGTTTCCAATACTCTAAAATTTATATCATCTAACACTCTAACAAATAATTTAAATACCCAGTAATATGACGACAACTCTAACAAAATCATTATGTCCATTTTTATCACAATTATACTTAATTGGATTTTTGTAATTCCTTAAAATACCAATAGTGTCGAACCCAGATATAACGAGGGGAAATTAAACCTTCGTTTGGATGTATTCTAACTATACAGAACCAGATCTTTGATTGCGAGAAAACCTGTTACAACGGACAACAGTTCTATAAATTTTCTTCTTAATTTAGATATGTAAAGTAAAAAAATATATCTTTTCTATAAATATTCCGTTTTAGAATGTCCATAACGATGTTTTTTTTCGAATAATAAATGCAAAAGTGTAAAAAACTCTATTTAAAAATATGGTATATATTCAAATATGAGCATTATAATAAAGATGTAAGACTTACTGAGCGAAAATATTATATAAAGTAAAACGCATTATCGCAGCTTAAATAAATAAATCTGTTATTTATTTAAGCTGCTCGATAATGTGTTTTATTTTATATAATATGAGAATTATATTAATGATATTCGTTTTAGACGTTCTGTCCGACTTTCGTTCGTTAGGTTATTTTTAATAGTAACCCGACTATAACGATAACTCGCATATAACGAGCAAATGTGCCGGTCCCTGCATACTCATTATCATTATAAACGAATTCGAATGTATTATGTTGGTTAAAATGGTGACGATCAGTTTCTCGTTACCAAAAATCCAATATCGGATATTCGACGTGTTATGCATGAAAATTCTGACACCCACGTTTATTGGTCCAAACCAAACCTTTTCGTTTTTAGGAGAAAAAGAGATGCTGTCCTCATCCTGGATTCGAACCAGGGTCCCTCCGTTGATCCCGGAATGTGACCGCTAGACGAACGAAGACAGGAACAGCGCTCTTTTCTTCATATGTAAGGATGTATGCTATTATTACCCTTCTCAGGGATGACACAATTGCCACGTGGTGGTCAACACAGAAGAGCTTTTGTTTTTCTCCTAAAAACAAAAAGCTCTAGTTTGAACCAATAAATGCGGGTGTCGGAATTTTCGTGTATAATTATTCCCCACGAAAAACACACAAAAAAATCTCCCTAGAAACTTTTCAGTGTTTACCACTACGTGGCAATTTTTTTATCTCTGAAAAGAATAATAACATCTTACATTCTTTGAATTGTTACACACTTCACTTACATTTATTTTATTGCTCCTTCCTCAATTATTATTATTTTTCTCCTCCACCTCCGCTATTTCCTTATTCAGATCGGAGATATGACTTCGGCCTTTCCATTATTTCCTGTTTAGGTCATTACTAGGTGCCAAACAAAGACCATCTATATAATTAAGGATCTTCGCTTCGATTGTTAGTTTTGTGGCCTTTCTTTTCTTTTCCTTTCTTTTCTTGCTGATTTATTCTCTCTCTCATTCTTTCTTTTTGCAGTAGATGATCCTTTGCTCTCAAAGCCTACTCTCGCAATCCAAGCCTTCTTTCTTTGATTTTCTTCATTTTACTTTCTGTTTTTATTTATTTTCATGTATCTGGGCTGTACTTTCTTTCTCTTAGGCTTACGCCTAACGATATTTTCAGCATGCGCATTTTCATGCTTCTATTATATGTACATACATATATTGATTTATAGCACAAATATAATTTATAATTGCATTACCAGGATTAGCTCGTTAGCCAATATAATATCCATATTTAACTTTCAGGAGATTGATTACGACAAACCTGTCGCATGATTTATTATAAATTCTAAACGAATTAATTGGAGATATTGGATGGCTAAGCCAAAATCCTCTATAGAAAGATATCTTTAGCCCCTTTTGTAATTCAATATTTCAATCAAGAAACTGCTTCCATGTTCAAAACACTAATTATAGAAAATCCCTATGTATGATGTCCAATCATAAAAATACTGAAACGGAAATGTTTTTCAAAATAATGTAATTTATACACACTAAATTTTCAGTGATATTTAGTACGATGTTAGTATTATCTCCAGTGAACCAAACATCATAACAAGGTCCCTAAAACTTTCAAAAATGCATTTGAAAAACATCGATATTAAAATTGTTCATAATTAGATAAAATCCAGAACATCTTCCATATTCTATTCAGTTATAAACGTTTATTATATAATTATAAATTTCATATTTTCAATTACTAATACATATATTTATTTGTAATGATTACAATAATTACATGACAACGAATCAATATATAGTCTTCCTAAAGGACAAGAGGAAAATTTTAATTAATTATTATACTTTGCAATAAAACTGCAAACAATAAAATTGAATAGTTAAAATATTTTATATTTAAATTTTCTTCATATATCTCTTAAACCCACCTCACATTCCATGTTCATGCTTACCTTCCTAACGTTCTGTTATTAAGTAAGTTTCTAAATTAATTAAAATTAACATAAGCAAAAAAATGTGTAGTGTATCATCCATTTAAATCCGATAAGATAGCCATCCATGTCAGCTCTTTTTATCTAACTAGCTGCCTTTTTTCACTTCGCATAAAAATATAACCAAAAAAAGCATTTCTCTACAAGCTTTGAAAGATTTTGCAGTCTTTAAAATCGTGTGTATTTGAGATTAGAAATAAAGAGCCAGAGAGGACCAATGCGCATGCGCGAAAGATGCTAGTGGGATGTCCTTCTCTCCATCTCTCGGTCTTCCACTCTTTTACCGTTTGTCACTCTGTCCCCATGCATCCGAGGAGCGGACATCCGGAAAAGTTAAGGTAGTTAGATTTTGTGAAAAGGTAACTTTGATTTAATCCGCTGGATACATCAAGGTGGAAACAGTCATTTGTCAAGCGTTTTGTCAGAGAAGAGGAAAGTTTACAAAATATAACACTAGAAATTTGAAGCTTCTAGTCGGGGAACCTCAATTTCCTTCCTGTTCCCTTATTTACCCTTCTGAACAAACCTAGTTTAAAACTTTGAGGACACCTTACGGTCCGTCATCGGAATTTTGTAATTCGTTCGATCGAGTAGATTCTAAAGCTCAGGAAATACCCATGAAATCTACAAGAAATTTCGGTTTTCCCTTTCTTGGGGGATAGTATAAAGTCTGAAGGAATGTGCATTATGAGGCCGATTTAAGGAATTTATTAATATTTTAATCACTAATTAGAATCCTATCACTCATATATAATATTTATTATTTTAAAACTATTTCAAATGATTATGGCCAAATATCTGGCGGTGGAAAACTCTGCCACAAAACTTGTTCGTGGACATTTTCAAGGATACGCCGCTTTAGGAGATATTCTTAGCTCTTGTGCCCGATGTGAGATGAAACGTGATTTGTTCTGGAAGATATGTTGAGAACGTTAGATTCAAGGAATGACTTTGCATTCAAATCATATTTCACCCTTGATAGCTTCTTCAAAGACCAGTGGATAATAAACGGGTAAGTTTCATAATCGGAATTTTTAAATATAATTTTTATTTTTATAGGTTTTTCAAAGTATTTCTCCTGGACATGAGATATAGGTATTGATTTTGATACTTTATCATTGAGAGGATAATAAGCACCATTACTGAAATATTACTTGGAATTTGGGGAAATAAGATTAAAAAATAATTAATATAGATTTTCAAAATTATTTTACGAGATATAAAATATTGCCTATAGAACAAATCTACAAATACTATATATTGATCAAAATGTACGAGCGAATGAGGAAATTTAAACATACAGAACTTTTTAAGAATAAAATGTAAGGATATGGAAAGAGGGCGATGTCATAAATAGAGTGTCATAAGCTGTCATAAATACAATGTCATAAGGTGTCATATAAATACAGTGTCATAATATGTCATAAATACAGTGCCATAAGATTCATAAATACAGTGTCATAAGATGTCATAAATACAGTGTCATAAGATGTCATAAATACAAATCTTGCCTAAAATAAGAATTGCAATTGGAAAGGGTATTATTAGCTACATTGGACCTAAATATTGAAATGAATTGCCAGAGGAAATAAAAGAATATAATGGCATGGGAAAATTAAAAAGAGACTGGAAAAATGTTTGATTTTCGGTGTATAGAATAACAAGAAAAACTTAAATGAAATAAGATTGAATAATAAGGGTAAATGCAGAGAACGTGTAAAATATAATAAAAATATATAATGAAAACAATCTCATTAATTATGTTGATTTGTTGTATTGCTGTTTAATTTTAAGGTGCTAAGCCGATTATATCAATAGGTATTTTGTTGATAACTTTTTTGGTGTAGTCGTGTTTTTTATATTCTCATTTATCAGAGCTCTATGCGAAACTTCGTTATATAACATGTGGTTTACGTTGTGGCTAGAACAATAAGCGAAGTATTACCCATTATCACAGACGTTCGGTTATAGTATAACCGTTTATATATATATATATATAATCGTTATATGTATAACCGTTATACAAATTCTGCACCCTATATATTTATATAGAAATTATGACCATGCTTTTGGATCTGCCACTTCAAATAACTCTTTTAAGGGAAAAAATTCATTGAGGATGGCTAATTTATCGCACTGTTATACAAACTCATAACCATAGGCGTAGCTAGGGAATTTTGATAGTTACACCCCCCCCCATCGCAATGAACTGTTTTATTTTAACATAGGAATATATGAGCTGTAGCTCTGTAACCGCCCCCATGAGCCTATAACCCCCCTTATGAGCTTTCTGATTACACTCATGCGCATCTTACCTATATTTCATAAAAATAAAGATGCCTGCGCATAATAATTATTTAAAATTAGTTATTTCTATCATTACGCCGTGTAATGGGTTCCGTAAATAATATATTTGTTTTCATTAGTATTAGTTGTTTTACTAATGAATAAATTTAAATAATAATAAGTTTCTAAAAGCGCTAAGATTACCGTTCCTGCTATTTTTCCCCAAGAGCATTAACAGTTCCGTAAATAAGCGTAAGGAGCACTGTTTCGTAATTAGTTACCGAAATTTACGGAATGACAATGTATTGAAATCTTATATATTATTCGTAAGGAAGTCCTCCTTTAAGTTTGTTTTTTAAATACAGCCAGATATGTCTGTCGCTTTGGCAAATGAAAATAATTATTTCAGAAATTGTTTACAACATTTCTATCGCCTAATATGAAATAGCATCTTCATTTCATATTGCATTTCGAAATCTTTGTAAGATAAATTGATCCTCATGTTATTTTATTTTATAAGAGAGAATTTTACAGATGTGCAATGTTAAAAAAAGTTTATAATATAGTTAATATACTATTGCAAAAATCTAATACTCATATTATATTCCTTAAAGTATAATATAAACATAATGTACCATATATATTACCCAATGTATTTATCAGAAGACGAAAATATCTAAATATGCATTTTATTTTTTATGTTGCATAATTCAGGAAAACGTTCTAGTGTGCATTACCCAAGACCGCATTTATGAATCCTATAAAAACAACGTCCTTGTCTTAAACGTTTGCTCTCACGAAGTTTCGAAGTCACATAAATTTAACCCGTGGTAATTTAATAATATCGTTTCATCCAAATTATATATTATATATAATACTCGCCTGTTGACACAAAATTGTACATATATTGTTGTCACGTATATTGTATGCAACTAAATTAAAATCAATTTGCTATAATTGTACGTATATTATCTGTTGACACAAAACTGAAGTACGTATATAGCTAAACTTGTTTATAGCGAACGACAAGAGACTGAAGAATTTTATTCTCTCTAAGCGTTATTCGCCATAAACAATATTCGCTATAACCATTTTAAAAAATCCTACCTGCGTATAACCGTTTCTGATATATAATTTATAAACCAATGTATTCAATCGATCACTTTATTTTTAAGATTTTAACGATGATCAGTATGTAAAGAATAAGACATTAAAAAATTACAAAGTATTCAGTTTCCCAATATAGCAAAAAATTCAGTAGGAATTAGCTTTGATTTCAATGGAAAATGAATCTGAAATCCTACTGAAATGTGAAATTTACTTTGAAAGTGTTTCATAGTAATGTCTTATTTTTAAACTAAACAAAAAGCCTAAAATTTTTTAATTGAAAAATGAAATTACAGAAGGAACAAAATTAGCTCATTATACCCTTAAAATGGTTCATTATATATATATATCATCATCATCATATTCAACCATTATCTATCCACTGCTGGATGAAGGTCTCTCCAAATGCTTTCCACACAAGTCTATCCTGAGCAATTCGCTTCCACGTCACCCCAACCTGTTTTCTTATTTCATCCACCCATCTAGTTTGAGGACGTTTTCTAGGTCTTCGGTGGTCTCTTGGAATCCAGTTCAGAATTTCTGTTGTCCATCGTTGATCAGTTCTTCTTGCAATATGCCCAGCCCATCGCCATTTCAGCCCTTTTACTTTAACAATGATGTCCTCTACTCTAGTTTGCTCTCTCACCCAAGTGTTTCTTTTTCGATCTCTCCTAGTTATTCCAAGCATGCACCTCTCCATGCTCCTTTGCGTTGTCTGTAACTTTCGTATTGCTCCAACTGTTAGACTCCATGTCTCTGATCCATAAGAGAGGACTGGCAATATATATATATATATATATATATATATATATATATATTAAAATGAGGTTTTATATCACATAAATATGTGAAGGACAGGAATAGTTGTTAGAGGAGTGAAAAGGCAAGTATGCTAATTACAAAAAATGAAAGGCACTTGGTAACGAGACGCAATTTAAGTGAATGCAAAGGGCAAAGAATAATAAATGAGAGAACAGCAGTATGACAAAATAGAGATGAAAGGAGCAAAAAATCACATCAACATAAGCAACAAAAATGATAATTGAAATCAACATTAACAAATGCTGAACAAAGTAAATTTAACACTGAAAAGTCTAAGTTTCAGTATCAATAAAGGTTCATTCTACAATATCACATACTGTTTGTACAAATTTATTCAATATATCAAGCTGCAGATAAGATACAAATAACTATGCCCATCTTACCCCCACTCACTCTGTTATTAAAATTTTTAACCACTTCAAAGTTGTTCTAAATGATTTAAACTTTATGGTCTAGTGATTTGCGTTTATAATCCGCAATAAACAAAGTACATATAAAACATGATGCCCAATTTACATATACTTTGTTAATTACAAATTATATATTGCAACATGCCTCTTTAAAAAACGCCATGCGTGTGGTTTTATTTAAGGCTCCTGAATAAGTTTTAAAATGACGTGCATATGCATTTATTTAACTTAATTTAAATTTTATTCTTCTTATTTTTAAAGTCTTATCCTTTTATCCGTCCTTTTTTAATTTTAATTCGTATTGTTTTTATTCCGTTGTATTGGATCATTGTTTTGTTTTCTAATCAATTATACATTTTAATTATATATAAATATATCGTGTATATATGCACTCACCGACAATGAAAGTGACACGCCAAGAAAGAAGAACAGGGAGAACGTGAAATTTTACTGATTGATGGATACAAATGAATGATATATATGATCAGAAAGAGCAGCAGAAAGGTTATAGAGGGAGCTATAGTATACAGTTCGGTCATACTCAATAGCTCATCAAAACGTCTTATGCTACGATACAAGCTGAAATACCGTCCGATATGATGTGAATAGACGCCTCATTGCTAGTAGTACACATCTGTTGAACATCACGTTCCAAATCCCAGAGATGGGACAAGGAGGTAGTTGGCATTTAAACTAATTTCACATGTGCTCGATAGGGGAAAGATCTGGGAAGAGGGTGAGGTTATCGATTACCAGTAAGGATGACGATGACCATTGGAATATTGGTAACGATAACTTATTATCGATTTCGATAAACCAATCTGCCAAATTGACTGACGTAATTGTAAAACTCGTCCGACGTAATCGTAACAGTAGAAGATATGCCGTAAATTGCTAATCGATGAATTGCGATGAAACGAAGTAGAATATTAAACATTTTTATTGGCACAGGATGACTTTGTAATATAGTGACGATTAGATATTGATTGGAAATCGCGACGCTAAGCAGCGTCTGGGTCGTTTGGAGTCCAGTAGCAGAACTATCTCGAAAACTTGAGAACAGATATATTTTTGGGGGACGATCAGGTTGTCGGCAGAAGGCGATTAGTTAAAAATTGCTGAGTAACCGTGACGTACGGTGTTCTTGCCCCGAGGTAGTACAAGCCAACAAAACTTAATTGGAAATACACCGACGAGGCGTGGGAAACGAAGTGGTTTTAGCGTGGGATATTTCTAATAAGGAAACTGCTATAAAAAGGAATAATTTATATGGAAATAGTATTTTAAATTCATTATAAATTTATATTGTGCCAAGTTGATTTTGTCGCTAATTAATATAAATTAGCCGCAGTTCAATCTAACATCGCCTGCAGTGCCATTCACAGGTGTACGGTCATCCATAATCACAGCAAACTAAGATCATTTGCATATCAGTCTACCCTCTAGCTATTTACATAATTTCGCGGTTGTGGAATGTTTCCTTCATGCTGCGCAACTTCCATTGTTGCTGAGCGTATGTGTGTGTGTGCATATGTATGCGTGAAGGTTACTTATACCCTTAAGAGCACTTACAGAAAATATTTCTAAACTTACAGAAATATCTATGGACCTGCAGCGATGTAGTTGTGACGTGTCAATTAAAAACAATCAAAAAATCTCTGCAATAAAAAATAATTCCATTTCCACAAAATGAAAAGAAATCATCCATATAAGCTGAAATTTCAAATATTTTTACATAATTGTAAAGTAAAGACAGCGTTTGATAAACCAGAACTAGAGAAGAAGAAATTTTATTTTTCATATATTTAAGAATATTTTATTGTGTTTATTAAAATAATAAAACATTTGTAACGAACCTTGTCCTATCTCTTAATATAAAATTAAGTCTTATAGACAAGCTAACATACTAATTACTCTATCTTGTAATTATCTTTACAATTCAGTGACGTGGAAGTTTTGACTTAAAGGCTACAAATAAGAACAAGGATTTAGCACAGACGTTTATTTATCGCATTTAAAATACATTCATATATATATCTAGGTTCAGCATCTGATAGCAAACGAATTCCACCAGCTTGTCTAAACTAAACACGGCTGTGTCTTTCCGGAGCAGCTTATAGATTACCCTAAAAATATGTTATTTCGTTACTAAAGGATATTAAGAATATAAAACAGCTCTATTTAACTATCAAATATAAATGATTAGAAATATTCATAACCTGAATTAAATAATCCATGGCCTTCCCGCACGCCTGGACAATCAAAGGATCAAAGAACATCTGGTTTCCTTCCAGATCAGCAACACATAATCTGTGTTCTATTAAGAAGCATTTACAAATATTTTCATAGAAAAATATTGCACAATATGACAAACAGTAACTTAGTTTTCATTACCCTAACAGACAGCACTAATTAACGACTAAGCCACCGCATAACCTTGCACCAGAACATATCAGGCTATTAAATCATGGACCAGTTTAAAATTATTTACATCAATTATTTAACAAATATTTTCACTGTTAGTACATCTACACTAAATTTATTTGTATTGGTACACAACTAAAAATAACGAACACTTAATGTCTCTCAATTATTAGTGATAAATTTAGTTAGAGCAGAGGGCCCTAATTTCTTGCCCCTAAGCTCTTCCTTCCCTCACGGAAGAACTAACTGACGCGAAAGTCAGGAAAAATGGAGAAGCAACCTCAAACCTTTAAGTAAATGGCCCTGGCATCTATTCATCATATCTGTTATCTAAAAAAGTTAGAAATATAAGAGCTAGGACACTTACTTTTCTATTTCTGAACAATATGCTCCTAATTTCGTCCCCCTCCTTGGTCTTAATTTCGTCTCCTTAGTCTTCACTTATCAAGAAGCTCGAAATAATTCTTATATCAACTGATCTGAAAGCATATGATATTTAATTAATGAAAATAGATTTTTTAGATGTACATTTGAAAAAAACAACAAATCAGGAAATAAACGGTTCATTTTTCCATATCTTTAGAAAATAACACAAAATTAATCAAAATATCACAAAATAAACGAGACAGTCTACAGCCTTGTCTATATACAGAAATCACAAAAAAATTTCTTTACTACTAGTGGTGGTGTATTTCTCGTGGAACCAGTTGCAACATTGCAATCACCTAATCCATTCCCCCCCGTATGGTCTCGAGAGAAAGGTTCGTCGCACAACGAGCAGTCAGCGTCCAAATCGGCGTCGCTGTCTGCATCGTCTGTGAATACGTAACCTAAGCCTACCTCCTCATCACTTTCGCTTGTAATCGTTTTTTTTTTTCAAACAAACTCTTCTTCCATTTTTTTTGCAGGGATTTTGCCTTTTGGGGGATTTTTTCAGGGAACTTGCTTTAGGCCTACTTGCCTCCTGTCCTTTCTCCCGGTTCCAGATATTGAAGTACGTTTCTCTTGCTCCGACAAAACTTTTTTCTGTGAGGTGAACCAGTGACCAAGATCACTGTTCCTCGCCTAACATTCTTCGTGGGCGTAATGATTGGAACTTCCCGAATATTTTGAGGAGTAATGAGCGCTGCATACGTCGTATCAGAGGATCTATTTAGTTGCTCATAATTTGATCTAACCGGAGAGAGAGAATGGTCCTGTAGAAGCGGTTGGAACTGAAAATTCCCGCTGCTCCGTCGACATCACTTCTTGAAATTCCAGTTTAGAAAGCCAGTTGTTCTTACGGACTTTTTTGGATTTAGTGGTGCAATTCCTATTTTACGGAGGCCACTCAACCCATTTTACATGGTTGCAAAACGGTTGTAGGCCTCTGTAAAGAGAGAGGTGGCCTGAAACTTCTTTACCATTCGGTTGGGATGACTGGCAAGCCAATTTTCAATGGCAGAGGCATAATAGGTTTTCAGCGGGAACATGAAAGAAACGTCATCCTGTTTGTCAAGTGCGGTAGAAGACAGGCAATCGAAATGCCCTTCTCACGTGCTTTGTCGATGACGTCTACATTCCTTATGTGTGAATGGTGTCCATCCAAAATTAGAACAATGAGACCTTCTTTTAACGGCTTCACAATGGTAATGAAATGTTCTATCCATCTAAAAGAGAAATAAAGAATTAACCCAACTGAAGTCGCTGCAAGCACCAATAGAACCTGGTTGGGCACCGTCGATGAGTTCGTGTTGCCATCTCTAAGCCAGTCATTAACAACTTATGCTTCTAGCTTAAGTAGTGCATAAAACATCAACATAAACAAAACAATAGTGACGTCACCGTGACTCCCCAGGCAAATGAGGCACAACCATCGGCACGGTTGGATTCGTTTCTAACAACAAATGGCTACGATCTATTATACACATGGTAGCAAATTTTAATTCTCCAGTTTCAGTCTTGTCGCGTTTGAGCCAAAATTACAAAATATTTTTTGCCTGTCGAAACCTATCTGATTTAGAACGCATTTCATACTCATCGAAGACTAGTCGATTTCAAAACGTTTAGAAAGCAATTTCTATGAACCGTACTCACGAAAAAGGAGTATTCGTTATTTAATATTAAATGAGAGATTAAATATGCATTATATTTACGTATGTGTTTAATGAGAAATCTCCACAATTTTTTAAGTTTCAAATATTCAAATTCTGTCTCGTTTACTTTTTTAATAATAGAAAAACAAGCTTTTAAATTATTGCATAATGTAAACAAGGTACCTAATCTCGAAGGGTCATATAATATTTACATTCGTTATATCTCTAAACCGAAGTACGTGCACATTTTTAACGAATACGTTCACTGGAATAAATCGATTTTTGAGGTTTCAAAAATTCCTTGAATGCCTTGCAAAGAAAGTATTTTTTTTCCTTTCATTGTGTTAAAAACAGTCCATTCAAGGACTTCGTGGAAATTTTTTAAATTTTTGTCGTCATTTATTTATTGCGTAACTAATTATTTCTGACTTTTTGTCTTTGTTCAAGCCCTTGGCGTTCGGCGAAAATTCTCGAAGATGTTACAACTCTTTGAGATAAAATAATCGTAAGTAATTTGTAGCTATATTAGTGAATGTTGTCCTAAGTAATTATTTATAAAACTTTTATTACGTTATTGTTTACGAAGATTTTAACGCTTATTAATGAATGTTTTATTAATCAGTAATGCCGATGTTTGCGGTTTTAGTGAATATTTTATCAAGTTATTTTTAATTAACAGAGTATTTGAATTATTCACTACTCGGAGGAAACTTCTAGGAGGGGTAGGGTACACCTAGATGACTCGGAATCACATAGCAATGCTGGTCGCAAACCACTCACAGCGCTAGTTCTAAAACCGTCCAGCATGCACAAATAGTGACAACCAGTGCATGAGAAGCGCAAAATGCGATGTCCTAATCATCTATGCACTTGAGCAGCTGACCTGAGTTTTATCTGGCGCTTTTCACGCACTGATTGTCACAATTTGTGCATGCTGGACGGTCTTAGAACTAGCTCTGTGAGTGATTTGCGACCAACATTGCTATGTGATTCCGAGGTATCTAGATGTACTCTACTCCTCCTCCTAGAAGTTTATATCCCTGGTGCCGAGACACAGTGTATATTTGTACTTTCAATGAAGATTATCTTTTTTCATGTAAGTTTTGATGAAATTTGAAGGTTTCGTTTTTGATTCAATAGAACTTACATAAGTATAATTTTTGATGAAAATTGATTTTGATAAAGTATATATGTCTTTGTGAAGACACATTTAATTACTAGAATTAACCTTGATGAAAATATTTTTGATAAAAGTTATTTCGATGAGAGGTGTATTTACTTAAATGTATTTTATGGAAATTATTATGATAAAAGTTACATTTGTTTCAAATCATTTTTTAAGAATTATTTTTTTGAGATATTTGCCTTCCATGAAACTTTCATTTGAAAAACATGGTGTGGAATTTTGTCTTTCAAGAATTTGATTTCTTGTAATTTTTGGTGAAAGTAATTTTTAATTACCCTTTGTTAGAGTAATCTTCAGTATCCTTTGAGAGAGTTACGCTGTGATATAACTATAATTAATATAATTTATATAATTTGAAATGGAAAATTCTCATTTCTGTTTTTAGTAAAATTTTAAGCATATGCATCCTTGTTTTCTTCAATCCATGGGTCACATGTGTGATCATGGATATAAATGTAAAGACAGACGAGGAAAAATTATTTCTCATTAAATCGTGTAGTTTAATAAAAACATGAATTTGACAAGCTACTTCAATTATTTTATTCGTTTCTCAAATAATGTAACTTTCTGAAACAATTTTTCTTTAAAGTTTGAGTTGGTGATAACAAAAGCAACTTCGTGCAAAAACACACAATTTCTAAAGTAAGTCAATATGTTAAAACCAGACTATGAATACTGTAGATTAAAATTGCAAATTGCTTAAAAGATTTCTGATATAGAAAACATAATCTCAAAGGCTTTTTGATTTCAATCAAAAATTATAATCTCTGTCTCATAATGCTTTTTGTGACCAGTCATTCGTTTTTGTTCGTACAATCGCTCTTTAATTTCATGAAGATGCGATATTTTATGTGAATAACCTATCACGCATAAAAAAAATTATTTTCTATGGAAAAAATTACTAGTATAATTATATTAACACAAAATAAAAACATTTTTTGAAAAACAGACAATTAACTAATTTCACGTAGACTTTCACAGCGCATTATAATAATCAACAACAAATTTTCAGGTAGTCAGCTGTATAGCAAAACGATTATTTATTGCTAAAACTTTACGTTTCGATTCGAGCTGTGCGAATCATCATCAGAAGAGGTTAAATTACATGAAAAACTTTTGAGAAAATTGTAGAATATACGTAAGTTGCGGAAACAGTATAAATACGTTGAAATAAATTATTATGAAATTTTAGAGACGAATATAAAAGCCAAAACAGAAGGAAATGAAATCGATAAATAAAAACGGATATTCACGCGTTACAATTTTGCGAGGTGAGGTGCAAAATGGTGAGGTGCAGATAACATCGAAATAACACAGTTCAAAACCACGGAACTATGATCACCTCGCCATTACCACCGCTGCGATAAAAGACGTGCTATTGCTCCTCCCTCCCAACTCGAGGCTTGACGTCACAGCCCCGGCGGCTTCTCCGTTACCATTGGACCGCGCTCCCCGCCTTTCTCATTGGCTATTACTACCAATTTTGGCCTCTAAATCTCATAATTTTCACTTTTAAAATTCCTGTTATTCCAAATTCAACCATCCAAGCATATAAAACTTTTTATTATTTTTATTCTTACCTACCCCTGCCATTCCACCCAAAACCCCATCTCATCTCTCTCCATTCCGTGGGGAATAAAACAAACTTTGTTTGTAGGCGCCCCATATGACAGGATGTGCTTGGCTTGGCGTTACAATTTTGTTAGAATAAGTAGCCTGGCAACAAAGATGGTTTTTGCATCGTCTCTATTGAACTTATTAGGATGCTTGATGATCCCTATTGCTCCTCTGTTTAATCTGGGCCAAAAATTAGTTGATTTTGCGAGAACTTTAGTATGGTCAAAAAGGATTAAATGGTTATTTAAAATTGAATGTTCTGCTATTGCCGATTTTGTTATCTGTTTATTCCTCACGAGGCTTTCATGCTCCCGTTTTCGGCACGCACTGGATCGACCTGCTTGCCCGATGTATACCTGTCCACAAGAACAAGGAATTTGGATGGGATATACACCAGGAATTTTGTATGGATCCACAGGTTCTTTAGCAGAACGTAGGAAATTAAAAATCTTGTTTTTTGGAATAAATACTGTATCGATATTGTCTCAAAAGTAAACGGCCAATACGGTCAGTGATATTGTTCATAAACGGCAGGAAGGCTTTATGTTCATTTCTTTTAAAAGGAATATGATCAGGAATTAGGTATGAAAAATGGGCTTCAGTTTTGGACTTGAACACTTTTTGAATGGATTATAAATAATATATTATAATACAATAATATTATATATTATGTAATTTATATGTCTTTTAACATACTTATACTTTTCCCACAATTTATGTATATTCGACAATTTTCTCACAAGTTTTTCATGTAATGTAACTTTTTCTGACGATGATTCGCACAGCTCGAATCGAAACGTCGAGTTTTAGCAATAAATAATCCTTTCCCTAGATAATTGATTACCTGAAAATTTGTTGCTGATTAAGACTATTAACTGGCAAGAGCGTTTCTTATTCGATCAAAAGCAATAACATACAAACGCATCATAATAAAAACTTATACCTATCGCAATAAAAAATTATATGTAATAAAATATGTTTATATGATTATTCACTCTACCTTCTTCCTGGCACTACCACACTATCTACAAAAAGGCAATCCCTACTACCTATTATTTTGTTTACTAGAACGGCATTCCATATTTGCTGAATAATAACATTTTTGTATTACTTTAGCAAAAAAAAAATGATTTTGAAAGTTCTAAAATGTCTATTTCTCAGAAAATAATGATGAGCATAAAATTGGATGTGCAATAGACATAGACAAGCAAGAGACTATTTCTCGCATTACAATACTCACTCATGCAATGTGAAAACTTCATTAAATTCGATAGAATTTTGAAAACTTGGAACTCGAGAAATACTGTTATTTCAAATTTAAAATGAAAGAAATATTTTTACGCACGAACACACACACACACACACACACACATACATACATACATACATACATATAAGCCTATATATATATATAGGCGTAACGTCAGGACATTGTCTTACAAAGCATAGAAAGCGTTGTAGATAGGACTAAAATATAATTAGACTTACTCATATGGCAGTTTTAACTATCTATGGAATCCTAACAAATTCTTTGCATAGAAATTACATTTTGAAGCTAAAATGTGAACGGTTAAAATAATTAGTATTGCTATACTGCTAAAATGTTAAATTTCTTGAGCTTTTCATTCAGTTTTACTTAAAAATATTTTTTAAATATGCCTGAATTTTATTAAAATTTCTCTGTTTCGACTTCGAAATAATGTCAATTTTGTTTAGCTTGGAAGTCTGAGATATTGCAGATCCTTCGGATGTTCTAATATTTACAAAATTTCCTTAATATGACTGCGAGAGTTTCAATTTAAACTTCGCAATGAACTCTCGTGTCCTTTGTTAAAGTGGAATTTTGAAGGGTTTATTGTTACAAAATTAGTAATTTAAATTGCGTTGTGTTTTTAAATATATGTAATAACAGAACAGAATGATTATTTGAATAATTATTATTTACCTGGTTAACCCAAAATAGTATAATACCAATTATTTAACACCAGGCTCGTGAAAACAAACATGAGAACAAAACTTGGTTTAAAAGTTGTTTTTTTTTTATTAATTTAAACAACATAATTTAGTAATTTTTCAATACTGGGAGTTGGGCCTTCACAGTGCCATTTAAAATTTATCGTATGACAAATTAACATATTATCAATTATCACTATTCAGTGCTTAGTAATATATCAGGTAAACATCAAAACAAATATAACATTTAAACAATCAATTTCTTGACATCTTTAAACTGGGGACCTAACGCCCAGGAAAAATTTATTTACTTCTTACCTTATAGGTTTAAGGGGGGGAAGAGGAGGCACTTATAATTACTGGTTAAAGAAAGGAAAGAAAGGAATGTTACTTACATCTTACTTTATGGTGTTGGGGAATGGCGTCTCATCGTACTTCTTTGGCTGGGGTCTCGGCCCTTAAACTTTCAGTATGGGCAAGCGGGCTCGGGATCACTTATTTCCATCTCTACACACCCACGACGCCGATTTCTCTCTGCCTAAAAATGCCCGTGCTTGACTTTTTATCGAGCAGAATCGTGGAAGGTGATTGGTCACTGAATGCTGACGTAACCATCTCCTAGCATCCAATTGGCTGATTTAACCCCTCGATTTACCCCTCTGTGGGGGCGAGGGTCTGCTTTTCGTTAAACATAAACTTGTCTCTTTTAGACAGTCTTTTCCCATAAACGGGAATTTGTGATACTTTGTTGATGGCCTTCTTCCAAGAACTGGATATCGGAGGTCTTTATGCAGATGTGCTTTTTGCGTGAGTCCGAGATCTCTGTGGGTGGTTTGACTGTTTTTCGCCGAAGGAGTCCTACAACTTCTCCCTCGACCAGGGATTTCGTGGAAGTTGTTAGGACTTTCTGTTCGCAGGCCTTCGAGAAACGTTCAAGTTATAGCCTGAAGGGTCGAAGTTGAAGAAAGGGGGCTAGAATTTATATGGTATGTTTAGTTGTTGAGGGAGAGATGGTACGATCTGGTATGGACTGCGGCAGATACAAGGGAAATGTTTAGGTTAAAATTGTAAGGGGGCTTATGGACAGCTGCGTCTTGCAATGGTGAAAATAGGAGGTCAAAAGGGTAACCTTACTGAGAGGCAAAAGGGAAAGAAGAAGTTTATGCATTTAAGGGTTTAAGAGGGTAAATGGGGAATTTTTAGAATTGCAATCTTACTATTGTACAACATGTATATCAACACTTTCAATTATTATTATTTCAAGTTTTGAACATTTTTAGAATTTGACATTAAGAATGAATTACACAATCAATCAAATTATAAATATTATAAAAAAAATCGAACTGTTCATTGATGATTGAAGAGACAGTTAGTCCTCTGTAGTTCATAGATAGTTAAATTTCATTTGGCTCCTTCTGATGATTAAAGATTGTTCTGTTATATTCTGTTGCACTGGCTTCAGGATGAAGAGGCTAGGTTGACGCCACCGAGTTGACCATGAACGTAGGGGAACAATAGATGAGGAGCTGAAGAGATTAATTGATTTGACGTGATGAAGGTAAATGTCTTCAAAGGATTAAGGTACACCATCTGAAGTTATCTTCTTTTTTTCTGAAAAATTTCAAGAAACAAGAGCGGCAGAATCTCGAAATAACATGTTGACCAATACATTTAACATACATTTATACACAATATATATACAATGGTGAGAGAGAGAGAGAGAGTGTGTGTGCCGTTTCTTTTCTTTTCTTTATATATTTTTTTTATTTATTTATTATTTTTAATTTTATAGTCTACTGACGCTCGTCTAATTATGAGTGTTTTATTTTGATTATGCTTTTTTTATTAAAAAGAGAATTTTGAATTTTCACCTTAACATCATGTTATGACTTATTTTTTTTATTATTAACTTTAGGAATTCATATTTTTTAATTTTAAGTTTCGTTTATGTATTTAGTACAATATGGTATCTTTGTATTCGTTGAACTAACATCTTTAAAAGTGAAAAAAATAAGTTATCAATATCATTATCATATTAACTATCAATCCCTAACTCTATGACCGATC
>QLNU02014802.1:107542305-107570898 GCA_006491805.2 Dysdera silvatica | reverse complement strand
ATCTTGGGGACTAGTCCCCCCCCCAAAGTTAAACTTTTAATGAGATTTGGCTACGTCATTGCATGCTGTGATTATATCGACACGTGCTGTAAAATTTTTTACCTCCCCACCCCGAAATTAAATCCTGGCTATGATCTTGTCTTATACTCTTACCTAAATACAGTATAATGTCGATTTAACGATACCCGAGTTAACGATTTCCTTGATTTAACGTTCAAATTTAGCTATAAGCTTCGCCATTAGCCTGTAGTTGCAAGTAGAATTTCAGTTAGAAAGTCAACTACCGTCCGACCATCAACTACGATTGAGTTCACTCAAACGTAGCGAATGATTGTTTATGGTGTGTAAAGAATTATTTATAGTATTTTAGTGTTAACAATGATCTTTTCGATGCATTTGAAAAAATCGAAAAGGCAATGTTAAAGGCCAGCTTCGAAGGAAATTCAAAATCAACACCCATCAAAAATTATTTTAGAAGTGATGATTACTTACATACTTTAGAGTTTAATGTTTATTGAAATTAACACGTATTCTTCAGAACATTGGGCATCATTTTATAATTTTCAGTTTTGACAATTTCCTATTTCAGTTCCTTTCAGTAACGCGCCCAAGTTTTTTATTTAAGAAAGAGCCGAAACTCTAAAAAATATATATATTTTTTTTTACTTTATGTAATATGGTCGCTATTTTGATGCACTTCACATGTGAGTTTCTGCCCAAGGACGGATCCGGAATCCATCGCCCCCCACGTAGATTCACTTCTGTTTCCGATAAATGTGTTCACCCGATCTAACAATTATTTTCACTAGTCCCGTGTATTTCGTTAAATCTAGTTTAGACTGCATAATAATTGCATACTTATATATTGCCTTGTAATTGGTCATATATTGCGTTACATTGTTTGTGATGTTATATGTTTGTTTATGGATGATAATATCTGTAATCTAATACATCTCTAATCTGTTTTCTGGGTGGATATCATATTCATATCATATCATCATATCAATCATATTTGCGTTGTCTGTAACTTTCGTATTGCTCCAACTGTTAGACTCCATGTCTCTGATCCATAAGAGAGGACTGGCAATACACACTGGTTGAAGACCTTTCTTTTTAGACACAAAGGCAATTTCCCCTTCAGGATAAAACTGTTTCTTCCAAATGCACTCCAGCCAAGTTTAATACGTCTGTTGAGTTCTTTCATAATGTTGCCATCCATTGAAATCAGCTGGCCAAGGTAAATATATGAATCAGCAATTTCTAGCTCAATGTTGTCAACTTGTATTTTTGTTTCCTCTACGAAATTATTGAACATGATCTTAGTTTTTTGTAGGTTCATCTTGAGTCCAACTTCTTTACTTCTAGTTGAGAGCTCCTGTACCATGTCTTGGAGTTCTAATGGGTTCGTTGAAAAAATAACAATGTCATCAGCAAACCGCAAATGATTTAAATATTCACCATTTATTTTTATTCCCTTGTTATTCCAATTTATCTGCTGAAAAATCATCTGTAAAGCTGAAGTAAAAAGTTTTGGAGAAATGGTATCTCCCTGCCTCACCCCTTTGCCAAGTTTGATAGTTTTGGTATCTTTATGTAACCGAAATTTTGCACTTGCATTTTTATACACACGTTTCACCATGTCAATGTACACATCCTCAATGTCTGTTGATCTTAAAGAGTTGATGACTGCTGATGTTTTAATAGAGTCAAAGGCCTTCTCATAGTCAATAAATGCCACACACAATGGAAGTTCATATTCATGTGTTCTTTCAATTAATTCTCTTAATACTTGAATATGGTCCACTGTACTGAATCCACTTCGAAATCCAGCTTGTTCTCTTGGTTGAGCTGCATCTAATTTTTTCTGCAGGCGATGTGTTAGCACTTTTGTGAAGATTTTATAAATAGCAGGTAACAAGCTAATTGGTCGGTAATTTTTCAAATCCTCTTTATCACCTTTTTTATGCAAAAGAATTACTGTTGCAGAATCCCATTGGTTTGGTATGTTACCGCTGTTAAGACATTTGGTAATGGGTATATATATATATATATATATATATATATATGTGTATGTATGTATGTATGTATGTATGTATGTATGTATGTATGTATGTATGTATACATACAGTAAAACTTCCATATAACTAAATGGACGCTTCCATAAAGTAAATTAGGTACATAGAAAATAAATTCTAATTGCAGAGCTAAGTGGGATAATAATGAAATGTAGTTACATAGCTAAATATAAAATGTAGCTAAGTGGGAACTATGTACTTATGAACCAGGGCAGTGTACTATGATACCACAATTATAATTCCATTTTTCAATAAACGACTGTTTCTAATAAATAACTTATTCCAACCATTTTAAAATAGATGTTTTAAGTGTGCGTATAATACCCTGCATTGAGAACACAATGTCGATGCAATGACCACTCGATTTTCTGTTTTGGTTGTTAAAATTTCGTTATAGAAATTTTGTTTTCTTTACATAGAAACACTTTTCTTATATGTGACCATAGGTTACATATTATTATATTCAATATTATATATTATTTGTTCATGTATTTGTTCATTATATATTATTTGATACTTTTTATATTATTTGTGGTATTTTTGGTTTTATTGAATAGTTGTTTGTAGTTGTGTTTAAATTGGGTAGGGGGAGGTGTAATATAAGATATTTCCCATAATATTTATCAAATGCTGATTAGTTTGCTGTTTTAAAAACTTTGCAATATAGAGAATTTTGCTATACGCGGAAATTATATTATAGTTATATGGAGGTCCCACTGTATTTGTTGGCCCTGTGCAATAGCGCTGGAGTGAACGCGTAGCGTGTCCATTACGTTTAATTCCGTTTTATTTCACGTTGCTTCGGAACAATTGAAAATGGACTGCATAGAATATACTGAATTTATTTACATTATTACAATTGGAAATTCCACTTAAGAGACCTTGTGTGTGTGGAAATGTCGGACTTGGCGTATTTTGGTTGATACTAGTACATTAATTTGATTAATTAATTTCATTAATTAATGTACTGGGCCTCTATCTGTTAGCAACGGGGTCCTTTGAAGTTCGAGCAAGACTCTCAAAGGTAAGCAAATTGGCGGAGGTTGCTCCAGAGCCAATTTCTCGCCAATCCATGTTGGCATCAACAATATTCGGAAACAATTTGAATGATCCATATTTTTTCTCAGGAAAACAACGAAGCCCATGCTCAGAACTGAAACATGGTTATTTAATAACTCTTAATCCTCCTGGGGGTAAGGTAGTTGTAAAGCGTTCATCTCTAGTGCCATTAACCAGGTGTTGAATACCGATGGTAATATTAGACACGTGCCATTTATCTGCCCACAGAAGTACACGGTTCGGCCTCCTCGGAAAACTGTAGAGATGTCGGCGTACTAAGACCTTAACTAACTTTTCAACTGAACACCATGTTAAATCACCGTAATCTGTAATTGATGTTGAACTATAAGCGCATATATATTTATATATATACGCTGCGCGAAACTGATGAATAAAAACACAAATTATATCAGTTTTAGTTTGAAAGCATTGACTGTTGTTTTAAACGCACGTAGCTATTTGCATCGGAACGATTCAACTAAGCTGAAACAGCTTTCAATGTTTTTAAAATTAAACTGCTGTAATTCGTGTTCTCATTTTATTAATGTTGAACCTTTTTTTTTTCATTTATGAAGGGAATTTCGCTAGGATCTATCTATGTATAATGATGGCACTGCAAATAAATAGAAATTTAAAAAAATTATAAATCATGCCATTATTATTTATGCTTTTTCCTTTGTTAGCTCTGTCTGACATTGAATTCATGTGTTTCTCTATCATCCAAAACACAAGCGAAAGGATTCTTGCGAGACCAAACGCCTAACATTTTTCCGCCGCTCTCTGGCTCGAGGTTCGATTCCCTTGGCAACAAAAGTTCGAAAGTCTTGGAAAACTGTAAGTTCTAGAGCAGCGTCTCTTCCTAATCTTTTTCAAGCCGCGACCCATTTTTATAGTAACCAAGTAATCCGCGACCCCCTTTTATAGTAACCAAAAGATCCGCCGCCGCCACATTTGCATAATAAAAGTATTTTTAACAGAGTAAAGAAAACACATTAAATACAAAATTATAGTATATTATATTGTGTATATTATATTAGAATAGAGGATATAATATGTATATAGATATAAAGTTAACAACCATTAGTAGAATAATGCAATGTGTGTATCCATGTTGAAATATAAAAGCGTTGGAAACATTTGGTATGAAATTCCTTATAAAAATAATTGCAACTAAAATGGGCCGCGGCGATACCAGAAATCTGCTCGCGACCCCCCAGGTTAGAAACCACTGTTCTACAGCAATACGACCTTCCTTGTCGTTCCGCCATCAAGTACAGAGCAACCGTGCGCGCTATTTGTCCGAGAACGTTACAAAAAAACTTTTCATCTCCACACGATTTGGAAAATAACACAATGCGAAGGATTCTTATCGATGGACCGTCAGTGGGAAACAAGAAAATCCTCACTTCGGATCTTTCGCCTGAGAAAACAACCCGTCGAAAATAGCACTTCTCAAACTTCCATTCGGAGAAATAAAAGAAAAAAAAATCATAAAAAAAAAATAAAGATTTTTTTTTTTATCTTTTGATGATGCCTTTGAAGTTGAAAATAGAACTCCCATAGAAAGAAATATGTCAGATATGAAATAAAGAAAGGGGGAGATATTTCTAAGGATCACGATACCGGACTGAAGCCTTGTTCCTTCTGCCAACAGAGGTCCATTTCAGAAAGCCACATCGATCAAATGGATTTGTCCGGAAATTTTGAAACATAAACATTAGGTAGGAACGTATCACATAATGGACCCTGGCATTGTAAATATTGGTTATCATTGGCACAAGGCCTCCGCAAAGTGACGCATATAAACAAAACTATTTCTATGAGTATATGTCGTGAGCTTACGTAAACGTATATGAAGAAATAAATGTTCTCGGTTATGTATTGCAATATAGATATAGACGCTTGTATTCTGTTAAATTTGATGTTTATTTTTTTATGTTTGGTACTTGGATTATTTTATTTGGTACTTCTATATTATTTGCGGTATTTTTTAGTTTTTATGGTATAGTACTTTCTTTATAAGTTTTAATATTTCTAGAATTAGGTAGGGGAGGTGCTAGTAAGATATTTCCCTTAATATTTATCAAATGCTGATTAGTTTGCTGTTTTTTTTTCCTTTAAGAAAGAATATACTTTAATTAATCTACATTGGACTATCAAATAACGTTGAGCTATAGGTGAAAATGCTACCAATTTTTTCCTCTAAAGAACATAAGCGTATGTATACAATATGTACCTGTAGTATGTATACAATATATGTAGGCACTTGCACAGTGCCGTATTTCCCAATAGGCTATACTAGGCTATAGACTAGGGCGGCAAAATTTTGTGTATTAGGTCTGATACATACAGTGGCGTAGGCAGAAAGTTCATAAGGGGAGGGTTATAGGCTTAATGGGAGGGGTTATCTGCTTAATGGGAGGGGTTACAGAGCTACAACTCATATATTCCTATGTTAAATATACAAAATTTCATTGCAATGGGGATACCAACCCCAAAAACCTCCCCCTGGCTACGCCTATGGACACATATAACAAAATCAATACAAGTCAACAATCACTACGATAATGGTTCTCAATTAGTTTTCATCTCGGGCAACTTTGAATTCTTTATTTTCTGCTGACGGTCCAGAATATGTGAAAATGAAATCATCTTATACTCAATATTTACAGTGGAGGGTCTTATCCTCCCTTAGAAATTTCTCATTCAATCAAATGGCATTGAGGTACTATCTGAGCTTTAGCCCCCCCAGAAGAAAATTAGAACCCCTAGAATTTTTTTCGTTTTTTATATTCATAAGAGGGCTCAGTTTTACTGTTTGCGGGCCGGATCTGGCCCACTGGCCGCATATTGAGAATCACTGCCATGCGATGATATAATCAGATGTTTTGCCGAGAAGAAAGCTAGACGTCATGCTTTCCATTTAAATATAAGTGTTCGATGGGCTTTTATTTTTTGCTAAAATTAAAATTTATTTCAATAAAATTGAATTTGATTTATTATATACCAAGAAGAGATAATACTTCAATATAAGTTAATATTGTTTAATGTTTATGTTTCAATTTATGAGTTTGTTTTTCAACATATTTATTGTCAATACAACACTTTTGGTCGATACAACAATTTTTATACCACTGTATGGGGTTGCGGGTAGGAAAGGGCGGCATAAAAGTTGTATTGGGGCGGCAAAAATAGCCTAGGGGCGGCAAAATGGTAAATCCATCCATGCACTTGTGTATTGTAGGCAGTGTTGTAACTGGCCCAAAAGCACACTTACAACGTGCAAATACCTTTCAAATACACTGATGACTTGATTATAATAAATGGGGTTCAATCATCTGGCAGCTATCCAACCAAATTAAACTTCATTAGGACCAATCTTGACGAAAAGAGTTCGTGTTTCTTGGATTTAAAGATCGAGATCAATCAAAGTTCTCAACTCACCATTGACCTGCATGACAAAAGGCAGGAGTCTAACTTCAATGTCATTTTCCTCATTGGCTGGGAATCCAATATGTCTAAGAAGGTTCATGGGAATATTATTTGTTCTCGATGTCCTCGCACATTAAGTACATTTGTAGCAATGGTAACCTTAAAGCTAAAAATGTTTCTTCACACATAGCCAGATGTATTCATAATGGCATTTCCACTCACTCCACTAAAAATCTTATCCTAAACTCTTTTGCTAAATTTCCTTTTTAACTTACCACCACCTTTCCCCGTTTACTTAAAAAGAGGGTGCATTTCTGTCTATAAGTCCTAACGAACACATGACTTTTAGGGGGAGTTCAAGTATTACGTAAGCACTTTTTGCGGATGTTGTGCTTATTTTCCTATGTTAGCCAATGTTAATTTTTGCTTACCAGGGGGTGGGGGTATAAAATGGCCAAAATATTGCTTACGTAATACTTGAAAATCCCTTACAGCTTTAAGTGCAGGAACTTCACCAAGAACATATTTTTTCTACAATCTTGTTGAGTTTAACCTCTTTTTATTTAATTTGTTATTTTACTTAGAAAATTTCTTTCATTTTTGTCTTATTATTTTCACGATATTACCCCCCATAATTACGCAACCTCAGTTGCATCCATGTTAATTAGATTTTAAGGAGTGTTTTGGGAGTGTTTGCCATTTCTATGCACATAATTCATGTCTTTGCAATGGAGATGAATTCGGGCTAATTTTTTGAAGCTCGAGCCCGAAGACGTAGAAGTTGAGTCCGCCCGTGCACAAGATACTTTGTGGAAATTTTAGCTCAAGCCCTAACTTTCAATTATAACTTTGACCCCTTGACTTACGATTGGAATTTTTTTTTAAAAAAAATTGCTGAACTACACCGTTTAATTACTTTCGAATTTACATACAGACATATTTCTACAATATTCGAAAACGAATCGTGTAATTGTATTCCTTATAGAATTTTGATATAGAAAAGTCAGTTTTCGGCTTTATTTGTATTTGATAATATTAATTGATTTGACATTTTCACCTCTCAAACATGTGGATTCAAAAGATTGCTTATAAAGATAAGTTGCTTATAAAGATTCTTAAGGTTGCTTAAGATAGCCAAATTTAGTTGTTTACGTCATTTTTAGTGTATATATAAAGATAGCGGGAGGGAGGTTTAAACTTGCCACACGATAAAAAAATATCCGGCATAATTATGGTTTTATTTCATTTTTTTTCGATGCGAGTATTATGCTATTATTAATTCATTTAACGCATATCTTCTGGCTTCAGTTTTCTAAAATCCATTTATAAGTAATAGTTTATAAATTCCTAATATGTGTGGAAAGAATTTCCCGAATTTTAATTTTCAGGCGAAAGTCAATTAGAAAACACTTTAAGCACTCTAATGGTATTATCATCAAAACATTTTATCTCCATGTCAGCAGGAAGGCAAATTTAGTAGATCGAGTAATAGTCCATTAATGACCTCTCAGTATAGATTAGTAGAACAATCTTTGTCCACAAACTGGCTTCTCTAATGGTTAGTAGTTAAAAAATGACTGAGAAAATTTTACACAATAATTTTTGCCACCCACGTTTTAATTACAGCTCAAACTAGAGCTTGTGTAATTTTGGAGAAAAAGAGACGCTTTCCCCATCCTGGATTCGAACCAGGGTCCCTCCGTTTAGCCCGGAGTGTCTTGGACCGCTAGACGAATGAGGACAGGAAACAACGCTCTCTTTCTCCGTATGTAAAGATGTTAAGGTATTATTACCCTCCGCAGGGATAACACAATTGCCAAATATGGTCAACACAAGAAAGCCTCCGGGGCGAGATTTTTGTGAGTTTAATTTTGTGAGTGAGGGTAATAATACCTTAACATGAGAAAATTTTGTTAGCTCTAATATTGCTATTATTTCACTTTTATTATTAACTAAAAGCTTATAAAACCTTTTAGTAATTTAACTAAATTGCGTAGTAAACCATAATGAAATGTTAGTTACCATTAATTACCAATAATACCATATTATGTATAATTCGTAATACCATGTCTTTCTCTTATTCAACCCTTATAAGGTAATTAAAATGAGGTTATTATAGAAGTGTGATATGTGGATTGACCCAGTAATATCTTTGTGTAGACTATTTACTTAATCATGTCATATTATGACCACAAATATGACGTATATTGTAAGAGGAGACATGAGAGGTTGTTGTTAAAATTTTATATATAATTATTTTTAAGTAAAAAAATGAAGATTTATTAATATCCGGATCTAATTTTCGCAGAAGCCCTGATTACCCATTAAAGACATATTATTATCCCACAGTTCTCTGCAGATATATCCCATATATCTTTATATCCCACTGTTCTCTGCAGTAGATGACATAATGGATCGTGATCAAAATAATATTATGTGGATTCCAACTTAGGTTAAACATCCGAAATGTTTTTAACTGCTTTGAAAAGTTCACGAAAAGAATTTTATGTAATAATCACCTAACATTCAAATCATATTTCAGTAGTGAGATCTTTGTTTTACGGGCATCATAGGCTCTTGCCACTGAGACAACCTGGTAACGCAACTCTTATAATTACAAAATAAAGATATATGGGATATATATATATATATGGGATCATAAAGATATATATCCATAAACATTACCCAATAAAGATCTGGAATTGCTCTGTACATGCAGTACGGTATTAACTGAAAGATGCTTCGTCCAAAATTATGCTTATCCTTTACAGAAGTGCAGGACATCCAGAAGAATGGAAACCATCTAAAAACAGATTTTTTTTTTTTGCCACCACATATGCCTTTAGATCAAAGTATGGTATGCGAATGCGTTGAACAAACATCCGTTGTATTGGTCGATTGACACAATCGACCAATAGGAAAAAGGTGCGGACGGAACTTCCTTTATTCTAGCTATCTTGGTTTCTTCCCATCAAAGTTTCCAATGTGTCCAAAATTCCCGGGTTTTTTGCATGTCTATATATATATATATATGAAACAGTGAAGTGTGAATGTTTTTCAGGAAATTTAGTATTCAGAGTTTATAGAGAAAATAGAATTACAAGCAACTCTATGTTTGAAACTTACATGCTTACACGTTCTCTCATTTTACTAATACATTGGAAAAACAAATTGACAAAAATGTTTGTGATCAGAAATGATCATGCTATGATAAGCTGTTTGAGATAATGCGTTCACGCTCAATTGACGCATGATCCCGTTAGTAGAAGGGTCGTCCCATTGAAGTGTAGGGAAGGGTGTCTTGGAGTAACAGGTTTTTCCCTTGCGAAAAACCAGTTCGGGCAGGATGCCATTCACTAAACTGCATGAAACAACTCGTTTGGTAACGGTATCGGGCATCAGGTCTCCGCGAACGGACTATACGTTATAAGTGTGTAGCAGGTAGCTAAGAAACTAATATATGACTTTCCCATAATAAATGTGAATTTCACATATTAGCTTTATCGTTTAACATGTTTTAGTTTTATAGAAATAAAATACAGGGTACCAGGGAGGAAATTTACATACAAAAGGTTAAACACTGGTAAAATAGCAATGAAAAAGATCACCCAAGCTTTCGGACGCATCAGCAGCAGTCCTTCATCAGGAGTAATGACGATGTTATGTTTCTGTCTCTTTTTATACTTGAAATTTCTGGAAAACCCTTCATCAGAGTAGTCCCGCAGTATGGAAAAACCTAGTGGGAACCAATGAGAAACCTGTACTGTGGGGTACCTAATGTTGGGAAATCCCATATATTTCAGAGTAAGAGTTGTTTGTAAGTTTCTGGAAGTGGTTGTGATGTATTAATGGCTTTCCCGTGTAGTTTGTAAGTTTCCCAAGATTCTAAGAAGAGTCTACTATTCTTGTTTGTGATGTGCCGGTGTAGTATTTTTGTTGAGTCCCAGTCGGGTTCGTGTCCGTGTTGTAAAGCGTGTTCTGCCAGACGTGAGGCTATGTCTCCTTTCGCGAGTGCTTGTTTGTGTTCTTTTTTTCTTGTTTTGATCATTCTTTTTGTTTGTCCTATGTAATGTTTGTTGCAGTCTTTGCATGGTATTTGGTATATGGCGCCTGTGAGATCTTCTGGTGGAACTGGGTCTTTAACTTTTGTAAGTTGTTTGCGAAGTGTTGTGACAGGGGAATAGAATGTTTGGATATTTGCCTCTTTAAGGATGCGAGAGATTGTTTCGGAAATGCCGTGAATATATGGAATAGATATGCGGGTGTGAGATGTATTGTTTAAAGATGTACTATTGGGTCTACAGTTTCTGAGAATGAATCGTTTAGGGTATCCATTATTTTTAAGTGCCGTATGCATGCTGTGTGTATATGTTTGGTTTCTGTATAAGTAAGTGTCTGTAAAGTGCATTACTGCAATGAGTATTTGCTCTAAGACTTAATGTTTTAACAACGGAAGCTTTGTGGCATGTTGGATGATGCGATTTAAAATCGAGATATCTGTCTGTATGTGTGGGTTTACGGTAAACTGAGGTGAAGATAGAGTTATCGTGAGATCTGTGTACAAGAACGTCTAGGAAAAGGAGTTTATTGTTCTGTTTCATATGTGAATTTTATATGTGGATTTAAGTTATTAAGATAATGGAAGAAGCTTTAGGATGTATTAGTTTTAAATACAACAAATGTGTCGTAGATGTATCTTTTCCAGAGTTTAATGTCAAATTTCGGTGAGGACAAAGCAGTTTCCTCAAATGACTCCAAGACCAAGTTAGCTACAACACTTGAGACCGGGGATCCCATGGCAGTGACAAAAACTTGTCTATGGATAGAACCATTTGAGGAGAATACAGCCGAGTCCAGACAAAATTTCAACAATGTGCAGATGTGATGAGGTGTTAGTGAAGTGCGTTCATGTAGTGTTGTGTCATATTGGAGGCATGTAAGTGCGGTGTCGATTGCAAGTGATGTGGGAATGCAAGTGAAGAGAGAAATTACATCGAATGAGACCATGAGGTTGTCGTTGTTAAGTTGTAGGTTATTTAAAGAGGTGCATAAGGATTGGCTAGTAGAAACAGTGTAGTCGTTATTACCGATTATAGGAGAGATTAGACGTGCAAGATATTTTGATAGGTTATATGTAGGAGAGCTGCAAAAACTAACTATAGTTTTAAGAGGAATATTTTGTTTATGAATTTTAGGTAATCCGTAGAAGGATGGTAAGCGGCCGGAAGTGCATTTTAAAGAGTCGTAGAGATTAAATGTAAGTTTTTTAGATTTATAGAGTTTTAGAAGGAGAGAGTTCATTTTGGATTGAATTGTTTGTGTAGGGTCTTTTGTGATGCGGGTGTATGTATTTGTATCAGATAAGAGTGTAGAAATTTTATGTAAGTTGTCTGGACGATTTAAGACGACTATAGTACGGCCTTTATCAGCTGGCAGTATGACAAGGCCCTTGTCGTTTCGTAGCTCCCGGAGGGCAACCCCTTGCATAGGCGTTAGGTTGTCCTCAGGAAGTTTTGGACGCCGAAGGAGTCCTGCCACTCTGCAGCGGATATCAGCTGCAACACGTTCGTCAGTGTGAGTATTTTGTAGAGCATTTTCTATGGAAGCGAGAATCTGTGGTGTAGGAATTTTAAGTGGAGCAGGTGAGAAATTTAGGCCGAGTGATAGTACGAATTGCTGTTGTGGTGTGAGATTTTTATTTGAAAGATTTAGTATCCAGTTTTTTGTAAGGAGTTTTGGGTGTTTTGAAATAGAAGATCTAAGGTTGTTAAGTTTACGTGAATGAGTAAGACGAATATGTTCTTGGATTTTAGATTCTTGTGAGCGAGTAGCGGATTTAACTAGGAGCATGGTAAGAAAATCAAGTTTAGTATTTAGAAGGGAAGTAAGAAAGGTTATTTCATTTTGAAACTGAAAGAGTACCCGGTGACAGAAATTCTAGCAGAAAGAAATTTAAGACTTGTGTTATGTGCAATGCGATGTCCAAAGGCTGAATGTACAAGAGGTTTAACTTTAAGTTTGAAAGGGATAAGAAATTCCTTTTTACAGGTGTGATTAAAGTGAAGATGTTCTTTAAAACGGATAACTTTAATGTGTGTTTTGATGTATTTATGGACAATTTGAAGAGTTTCCCGACCACAGTGTAAACGAATAAAATTAACAGGTGAATGTTAAAAGTTAAGTGTGAGTGGAACTAAGAGTGGGTGAAGATAAGAGTGGGTGAAGTTAAGAGTGCGTGAAGTTAAGAGTGCGTAAAATTAAGTGTGAGTGAAGTTAAGTGTGAGTGAAATTTAAGAGTACGTGAAATTAAGACTGCGTGAAGTTAAATGTGAGTGAAATTAAGTGTGAGTGAAATTAAGTGCGAGCGAAATTTAAAAGAGAGTGAAATTATGTGCAGATGTAAGTGAATATGTGAAAACTAGTTTTCCAAAGTGCTTTTAGGCCAGGTGACCTTTTGCTTCCAACAAGTGTAATAGCAACCTTGCCTTAGAATTTTTAAAGGTTCAGCATGAAGATCGACACCGCGAATACTATGGAAGGAGTACAATGCACAGTACCGTTTGGAATAAATGAATACTTACTAAGGATCTCCGACTAGATGAACCGTTGCCATAGTCCAGAAATAGGAACGCAAATATTTTAAAACGGAAGGATAAAGTGGAATTTCACCCGTGATTAGAACAATAGAAATAAAATACAGGGTACCAGGGAGGAAATTACATAAAAAGGTTAAACACTGGTAAAATAGCAATGAAAAAGATCACTCAAGCTTTCGGACGCATCAGCAGCAGTCCTTCATCAGGAGTAATGACGATGTTATGTTTCTGTCTCTTTTTATACTTGAAATTTCTGGAAAAACCCTTCGCCAGAGTAGTCCCGCAGAATGAAAAAACCCAGTGGGAACCCATGTGCTGCGGGGCACCTAATGTTGGGGAAGTCCCATACATTTCAGAGTAAGAGTTGTTTGTAAGTTTCTGGAAGTGGTTGTGATGTATTAATGGCTTTCCCATGTAGTTTGTAAGTTTCCCAAGATTCTAAGAAAAGTTCAACCAGTTGAACAAACCCAATTGGAACTCAACAAAAATACTACACCGTCACATCACAAACAAGAATAGTAGACTCTTCTTAGAATCTTGGGAAACTTACAAACTACACGGGAAAGCCATTAATACATCACAACCACTTCCAGAAATTTACAACAAAGCTTACTCTAAAATGCATGGGATTCCCCGATATTAGGTACCTCGTACCGACAAACGCGTTGCAGCTGATATCCGCTGCAGAGTGGCAGGACTACTTCGGCGTCCAAAACTTCCTGACGACAACCTAACGCTTACGCAAATGGTTGATCTCCGGGAGCTAAGTTTGAACGATAAGGACCTTGTCATAATGTCAGCTGATAAAGGCCGTACTACAGTCGTCTTAAATCGTCCAGACTACTTAAATAAAATTACTACACTCTTATCTGATACAAATACATACACCCGCATCACAAAAGACCCTACACAAACAATTCAATCCAAAATGAACTCTCTCCTTCTTAAACTCTATAAATCTAAAAAACTTACATTTAATTTTAAGACAATCCTTCTGCACCTCTTTAAATAACCTACAACTTGACGACGACGACCTTATGGTCTCATTCGATGTAATTTCTCTCTTCACTTGCATTCCCACATCACTTGCAATCGACACCGCACTTACACGCCTCCAAAATGACACAACACTACATGAACGCACTTCACTAACACCTCACGACATATGCACATTGTTGAAATTTTGTCTAGACTCTGCTGTGTTCACCTCAAATGGTTCTATCTATAGACAAGTTTTTGGCACTGCCATGGGATCTCCGGTCTCAAGTGTTGTAGCTAACTTGGTTATGGAGTCATTTGAGGAAACTGCTTTGTCTTCACCGAATTTTAACATTAAATTCTGGAAAAGATACGTCGACGACACGTTTGTTGTACTTAAAACTAATACACTCCAAAGCTTCTTCCATTACCTTAATAACTTAAACTCACATATAAAATTCACATACGAAACAGAACAGAACAATAAACTCCCTTTCCTAGACGTTCTTGTACACAGATCTCACGATAACTCAATCTTCACCTCAGTTTACCGTAAACCCACACATACAGACAGATATCTCGATTTTAAATCGCATCATCCAACATGCCACAAAGCTTCCGTTGTTAAAACATTAAGTCTTAGAGCGAATTCTCACTGCAGTAATGAAACACTTTCAAACACAGAAACAAAACACATACACACGGCACTTAAAAATAATGGATACCCTAAACGATTCATTCTCAGAAACTGTAGACCCAATAGTACATCTTTAAACAATACATCTCACACCCGCATATCCATTCCATATATTCACGGCATTTCCGAAACAATCTCTCGCATCCTCAAGGAAGCAAATATCAAAACATTCTATTCCCCTGTCACAACACTTCGCAAACAACTTACAAAAGTTAAAGACCCAGTTCCACCAGAAGATCTCACAGGCGCCATATACCAAATACCATGCAAAGACTGCAACAAACATTACATAGGACAAACAAAAAGAATGATCAAAACAAGAAAAAAAGAACACAAACAAGCACTCGCGAAAGGAGACATAGCCTCACGTCTGGCAGAACACGCTTTACAACACGGACACGAACCCGACTGGGACAACAAAAATACTACAACCTGCCCATCACAAACAAAAATAGTAGACTCTTCTTGGAATCTTGGGAAACTTGCAAACTACATGGGAAAGCCATTAATAACCACTTCAAGCAACTTACAAACAACTCTTGCTCTGAAATATATGGGATTCCCCAACATTAGGTGCCCCACATCACATGTTTCTCATTGGTTCTCATTGGGTTTTCTCATTCTGCGGGACTACTCTGATGAAGGGTTTTCCAGAAATTTCAAGTATAAAAAAGAGACAGAAACATAACATCGTCATTACTCCTGATGAAGGACTGCTGTTGATGCGTCCGAAAGCTTGAGTGATCTTTCCATTTGCTATTTTACCAGTGTTTAACCTTTTGCATGTAAAAATATTTTAGTTTTATTTATAGTTTTCATATAGTGTATTACGTTTATCTAGAATGACATAAAACTAGATGTGGTTAAATTTATACAAATGATACGTAAATCTAAGTTTGGTTAAAATGATACGTAAATCTAAGTTTGGTTAAAATGATACGTAAATCTAAGTTTGGTTAAAATTGCATAAAGCTGAATTTGATTAAAATTTCACAAATCTAAGCTTGGTTAAAATTACAGGAAGTTACGTTATTCAAAATACATAAAGTACTTACATCGATATTTCAGTACATTATGAGAAGCCATATACGGGGTGATTCGGAACTAATGTAGCGAACTGAAAAGGGGTGGTAAAGAACATCAAATAAGCCATATTTGTCAAAATCCCATATCCGCTAAAATTTGGCTATTTGACTGTAGAGTGAAAATATTATTTACATCTACATAAACAAATACATGGAGAGAAAAAAATTTTGACACATAATTTAAGTGATTGACCTAATAATGCAGCAGAGATAAAAAAAGTCGGAAAGTCCCTTCCCAAGCCCTGAGTAGTGTTGCCATTTAGTCATTGAAGATATTGAAAACCATTGTTTTACCATACTAGAAGTGGTTGGGAATTATCAAGCACGCATAATAGATGACGGATATCAAAAGAAGCAACTTTGGTCCAGTGTCTAAAAATGAGCTGTTCTGGAACTACATGGATGTTGTTATTTGCATCCACTACGTTCATCATGTAACAAAATTTGGAAAATTTGCCGTTCCAGCCTAAAACCATATTGGAAAAGGTTTCACCACTTACTATAGTCCAAAACAACTTCCCATGGCCAAATTTATGCAGTTGGGGAATTTATAGCCCAAACGTGAGTCTCACATTTGGGCCATGAATTCCCAATATTTCCTTGTTCGTCTATCGGTCAAGATACTCCGGGCTCAGTGGAGGGACCCTGGTTCGAATCTAGGATGAGGACGGCGTCTCTTTTTCTCCAAATATAAAAAAAGCTCTAGTTTAAGCTACTTAAACGTGGGTGGCAAAAATTATTGTATAATAAATTCCCCCACGAAAAACTCACAAAAATAACCTCTCCCCTGTAGCTTCATGTGTTAACTATTTATTTGGCCTGAAGTGTAATAACATCTTACATCTTTATAAGCGGAGAAAGAGCATTGTTCCTGTCATCGTTCTTCTAGCGGTCAAGCCACTCTGTGTTTAACGGAAGGACCCTGGTTCGAATCCAGGATTTGGACAGCGTCTCTTTTTCTCCTAAAACAAAAAGCTCTAGTTTGAGCTATTAATATGTGGGTGGCAAAAATTATTGTATAATATTTTCTAAATTTATATTATTTTCTAAATTTATATTAATGTCTTATATTAATGTGTAAATTTATATTAATGTGTAAATTTATATTATTTTCTAAATTTATATTAATGTGTAAATTTATATTAATGTGTAAATTTACATTATTTTCTAAATTTATATTATATTCTAAATTTATATTAATTTGTAAATTTATATTATTTTCTAAATTCATATTATTTTCTAAATTTATTTAGATAATATTAACTTGTTTCGCAGTTGAGCAGTCTGTGACTTGCAATTGTTGTTATTCTTATTATCATTAATGTGATATTGCATATGTCTATTTTCAAAGATACTCACAGTATCTTGTCATTTCGTCTCTAAGCAACCACGTGTAAGTTTTGTCCTAGCATGAAGAGGGGAATTAGTAAACAGTTTTATCTTTCTTCAAATGATTTTCAGCGAAGTTCATGTTGAAGTTGAACAAGCGGATAATAGACCAATCAGACGGCATATTCCCTGACGTCTAGCCCGTTTTAATTATACAATCAAGCGTATTGTGTATGCTTGGGATCTTAAAATATCGGAGATCCCAAAATTGAAAACTGATTTTAAACAGAATTTATATTCGTTAAGTATTAGTTCTGTTCTTTTATTTCAAAGCTATTCTTAAAATTTCGCATCATATTCATTGTGAATAATATACTGCTCTCTTTTTAACATTTTATTTCGACTTTGCTTTTGAAATAGACACGTTATTCACTTTTGCTTTTGAATAGAAGTTTTACCCATTTGAATTTTTTATTAATCTTCTATTTTCCAGTCACGTTTCATTTCGACATTGTTCCCTTTATTGCTCCCGCTCTTTATATTTTCTTAGGCTCCTCCTGTGCCTTTTGGATTTAGTTGATGTCCCGGATCTCGGGTCTTAGATGGCCCATTCGGTTCCTGAAACCTTTGTGACATAAATAGCCAAGGATTTTGCCAATGGCTTTTCTCTTTTCTGTAGAAATTTCGTACTGCCCTCGTCTAATATTAACTGACCTCTTTCTTTTCTTGTTTTTTCACCTTTTTTTTTTTGGTTTATTCACTTTTGATTTCGTAATAGTTGTAGGGACCAGTAATACTGTGATGTACACCCTATAACAAAAAAAAATCGACGCACCAAGAAGGAGTTGTCCGATTGCGATAAAAATTGGTGGATGTGAAGAACATACATAGAAAAAGAAAGGATTAAAATTTCAGAACAATTGAATGATTTATTGCAGAGTTTGACCGTTACAAATGGAGGAAGTCAATAAGGCGTTGGTCCACCTCTGGCCTGGATGCAAGCTGTCACCCGGCGTGGCATAGACTGATAAAGATCCCGGATGGTGTCCTGCGGAATTTCTTGCCAAATTGTCTCCAACTGTCGGGCTAAATCGTCAACATTCCGGGATGGTTGCAATCGCCTTCCCATAGCGTCCCAAATGTGCTCTATGGGAGAGAGATCAGGAGATCTAGCTTGCCAAGGAAGTGTTGGGCAAGCTTGAAGACAATTCATAGCAACACGTGCCGTGTGCGGCCGGGCATTGTCTTGTTGAAACGTAAGTCCAGGGTGTCGCAAAAGGAACGGTAACACAACCGGTCGTAGAATGTCGTCTACGTACCGCTGTGCTGTAAGTGTGCCAGAAATGACCACCAAAGGGGTCCGGCTATCAAAGGAGATGGCACCCCAGACCATAACGCCCTGTTGTGGGCATGTGTGGCGTGCGATAGTAAGGGCAGGATCCCCACGCTGCCCTGGACGTCTCCAGACACGTCTGCGGTTGTCCTCAGGACACAGTTGGAAACGGCACTCGTCACTAA
Source organism: Dysdera silvatica (assembly GCA_006491805.2). Lineage (NCBI taxonomy): Eukaryota > Metazoa > Arthropoda > Arachnida > Araneae > Dysderidae > Dysdera > Dysdera silvatica. Next base: position 107,552,129 of record QLNU02014802.1, on the reverse strand, counting down.
AGACTATACGTCCCCAGTCAGCGCAGTTCCAAGTTGATCGAGCCCGGCACCACTGTAATCGGACTTGACGGTGTAAAGGCGTGAGAGGTAAGCGGCGTAACGGTCAGCGCGAGCGTAAATTCCGCTCTCTCAGTCGTCTGCAGAGGGTCATGTTGGACACATGTGTGCGGGCCACACGTTGGATAGTTGATAACGACGAATCCGGTGCTGTGACAGCTGCTCTGACAATCGCTCTGTCTTCCCGTTCTGTTGTGGCCCTAGGTCGACCGCTGCCGTCCCGACGCTGACATCTGCCGTTGTTGACCCACTCTTGCCAGCACCGTCCAATCGCCGCATCGCTTCGACCCACATGTCCAGCGATTCTTCGATTCGTCCAACCAGCCTCTTTCAATCCGATAGCACGACCTCTTTCAAACTCTGACATATGCTCGTAATGAGCACGAATCTTTCGGCGAGGCATTGTTACAGTCGACGTAAGATATCCGCAGTCAAAATGCAACAGAAATTTTGACCACATATTGAGAATCGCTCCTTATATACACCTGCTGAATGCGCAGTTCCGATGCGCTGGAGTTCCCGCTATTCATTCATTGGACACCAAATTTTAATCATTTGCATGTTCGGTCAAAATGTCTTTGAATACAAAATTTTATTACAATCGGACAACTCCTTCTTGGTGCATCGATTTTTTTGTTATAGAGTGTATACTAACCAACATAGGAATCTAGAAGTCCTAGCATGAGATATACTTAAATATGCAGATAAATTTTAATTATAGTTTAGATAAGTATTTATTTTTTCTCAGTCGTCGGGCCGCCACCAGATACTGATTTCTGGCATAAGTTACATCATGCCTCAAGAGGTTCTCCTAGAATTTGATACTTTAATTTTCAGAGCATTTTTCACGAATGGATATTTTAGATTGGAGCTATGCTGAGGAGAATAATATCCGTGAATATTTCGAAAAGCTGCAAGGATGAATCTACTAATAAATGCACTTTATAATTTTTTCATAATTACTTATCAATACTGATGTTAGTTTAACATATGACCTTTGAAAATTTTTCGAAAGCTATTCATTAATAAATATCTTGGAACCGACCTCTCTTCTTATAAAAGAAGAATTTACCTGGTCGCGGTATCGCAGGATTTGAGAAATACTAGTTTCAATCATTTACATATACATGTAATAACTTTTACGTGTGATAAATTTTACGTGCAATAAATATAATAAATCTTACGTGTAATAAATATAACAAATTTTACGTGTAATAAATATAATAAATTTTACGTGTAATAAATATAAAAACTTGTATGTGTAATAAATATAAATGTTACGTGCAATAAAATTAATAAATTTACTACACTAAACTAATCTCTCCCCCTCCCTCCCTCTTTGGTTGCAAGATATTAAATATTTTAAACTAAATTTTGCTATCAGCGAACATGTAGGAAAAAATAAAAATATTTTAAATTATTAAGATAATAAAATAAAGTAAGGGAAGTAGAAGAAAATATAAAACGAAAAACGGGATGAGAAGTAAACCAAAAAAATAGCAAAAAAAAAAAAATAATAAATAGAAAAAGAATATTTGCAATCACAAAAAATAATTCGTGACATTTTGAGAAATGCAGTATATTAAACGAAATAATGAGAATATTGATAATTGACAGTCTAAAATCTGCATCCCAAAAGCAAAAAAAAATTATATTCTGCGCTTTCCTAAATTAATGAGATTTGCGAAAATTTTTCATGTAATCTTATGTATTTTCTGTTTCTTGTCTCTTGTTTCGATTGGTTACTTCCATTTACTTCAAACGTATACAGGGTCAACCGGAAGTCCATATAATTTTTAAAAATTCATAAAAAAAAAGAAACAGGAATGCATTGATGTGAGGTTTTCACGATAAATGGTATCTGGATCTAATTTTTTAACACCATAAAAAAATTAGTTCAAACGTCGCAGATATGTAGCGCTAATACTATCACATCAACTAGATGTATGGAAATAAAGCTGTTATAACAGATCTAAGTGCTCGGTAGGTTCTCCATTCGATTCTTCAGGTGAATGAACTTGGTGTAAAGGGCAAGTTTCTACAAAAGTGCTAACTTTGCCAAAACAAGCTTTGTTAATGAAATTGTATCACACGATATTTCGTTGTTTTCGAGCGTTAAAAGTGCCACCTATCGGTGACCTATGAACTATTTTCTATTATCTTTAAAAATAAAAAAACAAACATTCAGATGATATTTATTGGGCACACTGCACTTCAGTGCGATGGTGTTTCCTTTTTTTTGTATGAATTTTTAAATTTTATACGGGCCTCTGGTTGACCCGTATACTACTTGCATAACAAAAACAAAATGCAACGCTTAATCCGGGCTCAAGGCATGGGCGTCCATATAAGTGGGCAGGTGGGCTAAAGCCCCCTCCTAACCGTTCAAAAATTTGATTTGCCCGATTCTGCTATGCATTTACTTAAAAAAAAAAATTACAGTCACATTTTAAAATAAGGTACTTTTTAGCTCATTACTAATTGTCAAGCAGTATCAATTATTTTTGTTGCATTTTGGAATCTTGTACATTCACTAAAATTCTTGACAGCTATGAGAAGGAGGTAGCAATTTTTCTCAGCCCCACCCACCTTGAAATACTCATATGGGTGCCCATGGCTCTAGGTAACCAATAACATTTTTGTTACTGAACAAAGTGAGAAAGAAAAGAAAGAAGAAAAGAAATAATTGCAGTAACAGGAAAACAGAAAATAAAATTAATGAAAAGGGGGAAAGAATAAATTATAAAAATTTACTTAAATAAAGTAAAGGAAAGGAAATTTGGAATAAAATAAAAGAGAGAATAAGTAGAAAATAATAGAAAAAAATTAAAATGACGTAAAATAACGTAGGGGGCAAATATCGCCCATCTAAGGAAATTTTTACATAAATATACTTAATTCTCATTACATAATCCAGCAATTAGCGTCGATTTTCCATTACACAATCAGGTAATATGTCGCATTGCAATTACCTAATTATTGAGGGTTTTAACCGTGTAAAAAATTAAAAGAAAAAAAGATGTTTTTTAATTTGAAAAAGTTGTTCCAAATATCACCCACCACATCATATGATGTTCCAAATATCGTCCAGTCAAAAAAAAAAAGGTACCAAGAGATATTGTAAAAATTGTTTCATATTTCTTACCATATTGCAAACACGAAAAGTGAGAGAAATGTTGCAAAATAAACAAGGTTTTACATTTTTAAAAAACGAAAATTGAAAAAAAAAGAAATTCACTTTTACAAGAAAATGAAACATGAAACCCCAAACTCAGAGTAAAATATATTTATTATAAACCAGGAGGATGTTTAGTAATAAAGTGGGATTTTGCAGGCCAAAAATCTGTGAAAACAGCAAACCTATTTCAAAACAATATTCCAAATATCGCATAATAGGCGATACTAGGAACATCTTAATGGGCGGTATTAGGAACCCCCAAACCTTACAATATAGGGGATGCTACAGGAAAAACCGGCTAGACGAACTCGATAACTTAAGTACCTAGGGAATGCTTATTTCTTACAGTACTAAGTACGTTATGGCGATCGCGATCCATCACGAGACTTACATACTATGTGAGTAAGAGTATGAGTAGATTGATAACTCACCAGGCTGAAATTTGTTTGAAAATTCACTAAATAGCAACAAAACGACGAAATCGCTTGAAACGTGCACAGTGAATTGCCGTGGTGAGGAGGTATATAATGCGTAAACTTGCTGCGCAGCTGCAGCACTATCCGAAGCTAGGCTACAGTAGGCGATATTAGGAACATGGGCGATATTTGGGCCCCCTGCCTTACACCAATGGCATTAAAAAAAATTCGCAACATTTTGAAAACTACTGTTCTCTTTATCAAGCAAAGCGCCCTGTGTCTGTATTCCTAGTTCTATTTGTTTTCCGAGGGAAGTCTTGCACCCAAGTTTCCCCAAAGCAGTCCCGCATCCCAAGTTTTTCCCGAACTCTTCTCTCATTTTTATTCTCTTCTTCTTCTTCTTCTTCTTCACTTATTTCTTTCTAATTTCTTTCCTTTTACAACCCTTTGTTTGTTTTTTCGTTTATATTCTGCCCAGTTATAAAAAAAGTAGTCGTTCTGTTATGCTTTTCCTTTTATTTCGTTATTTTCTTCCTTTTATTTCGTTATTTTTTCTTCCTTGTTTTTCCTTCCGCAGTCCCAAAGCTATTAAAGTCTTACCAATGACTATAAGCTTCAATCTTTTTTCACATAAAAACAACCGTAAATTTAAAATAATACACCCTAATTATTTGCAAAAGAAAGTACGCTTGTTTAATCTGTCTCAGACTGCAATTTCATTTTTTTCTTTTGTTCTTCATGTTTTGTTACTTGCGTTGAATAGCGAACCAGGCGAAACCAGTGTGGAATTCTCCACATTGTCATGTAAATTCTTAGTATCACAGTTTCCTCTCCAAACTGACATTCTATGGAGAAGTGCTTATACTTTATCCAATTATATTTCCGTCTTTATGAAAGGCCTTAACTACGCCATATTGCTCAGATAACTGCAACTGAAGTGATAACGATCAAAACCCAACGTTAATCTCAATGGTGCATTTAGCAAACTGCGTAAAATCCATTGTTGGATTGTGATCACACAGTCTGGCATCCATCTTTGCTCGAAGTTGAGTATTACGTGGTTCTATGGAGCCAAAAATCTAATTATATACTGCTTATATGCGCGCATGCGCATAATTCTAGAAACTGGGATGAGTGTTTGTAGGGAAACTCCGTGATGGATTGATTGTGGAACCCAGAACCAGAAGTATAAGTGCAGGACATCCTCTCGTCCTCGACACTTGGCTTGATGAAGAGAGCAGTGATTCTTGAAACGTGGCGGAACTTTCATTATGCCGGCGTCTGCCGGTTAATAATAATATATAGTAATTTACAAGCACAAAGTTTATAACATCTAGATTTTTGTTAGCAATGGGAAACGCAAAATCCCATTTCCTTATTTGCAAACCATATTTATGTATTAAATGATAGTAGAATATTTTGCCGTTTGATGATGTACTGGAGTCTTGAGACTTCCCCTGCAGAAAATTATTTTCCAGTACTTAACTTCCTAAGTTATCCTTTGGCTATTTTGAAATAAATGTTTTGTTAAAGACTAGTATGTCAGCGGCATTGGAATATTTCAGAAGTTTCTCTTATGAAACTGCATATCATTAATTATACTGATACTACCCACATCCTTCGCTTTCTGAAATTTATTTGCGAACGCGGGAGAAATTCAAATATTTACTTTATCTGCAAATTCTTTATGACTTGCGAACATTTTCCAACTCCGAAATTTCCCTTTCTAAATGTAAAATTTCCTTACCTCGATTGCATGATAAAAATTTTGTAACGTTCGCTGTTTCTACAGAGCTCAACTTTCCTTTTCCCTATCTTTCGACACTTTTTGCTTTTTTCGTTAAAATATCACATTTAACAGTAATGTAGTTTGCAATATTTTAAAGTGCGTTTGCGACCTTTCACGGCCAATTTGCGTTTGACGACGTCGGCAAATAAATTTCACTTTAGTGCTTGTCTTTCGTGTAGTCAACACAGCTCTACCGAAGGGTGTTTTTTTTTTCGTCTCACTATTATCATCATAGTCAATCATTATTATCCATCGATTGTTGGATAGATACCTCTTCCTGCATGCGTGTATATCCTGTTCAGAATATATATCGTCGTTCCATCCAATTTATTTTCTGGTACCATCCATCCATTCGCCTGAGGAGGATGTTGTCAAGTCTTGGTGATTAATGATTTGGTTACCTGCATAAGTGCCATTTAGAAATAAAAATTACGTACTCAACATTCTGCAGCCAAATGCAGATTGTATGTGGTGTAAGCCTTTCAATCTTTCACTTTTGACCAGGTTGGTTGTATTTTTGTGGTGCAAAGATAGCAATAGTATTTACCAAATATCATGTGGAGACTGTGACAAGGTGTATGTTGGACAGATGGGAAGATCGACACGTCTACGAGGGAAGGAGCATATGCGTGCGGTAGCTAGGGGAGACGATTCAAGCCAGTTGGCTGAACATGTCTTCAGGGAGGGTCACGAACCAGATTGGCATTCGATGAAAGTATTACATCAGAATGTGACGAATCTGGGGAGTAGACTTTTTCTGGAATCATGGGAAACCTACGGTTTGAGGAGTCGTGCAATAAACATCGCAAAACCTCTACCAGAACCTTACAGGATTTTTTCCAAACCTTGAATTGGGGATGTTCATCTAACGTCGTCGGGTGCGGTTGGGTTTCCCCAGCTGGAACTGCTCCGCACCAGATGACTTCAGATGGGGATTCCCAACACACGGGTATATAAGCTTAGAACTTTCACGAACTCTTCATTCTGCCTTCACTTGACAAAGGGAGCAGTTGGCTCCCGAAACGTCGTGTTTTTAAACCTTACGCCAGTGTCGAAATAACTGTTTGTTATTAATATTTTATTTGCAAAGACTGCTAAAAAATGCGCCAAACAAGGTAAGTTCATTACCAACCAAATTGGAGGGGGAGGGGATAAATGCCTTACATAGGACTCTTATAGGAAGCTAGTCTGAATTCTTGTAAGTATGATAGGAAAAGCTGTTTCAATTAGTCCGACTGAAAAATGTAAGCTCCAAGTGTCCATGTTGGGTCCCTATGTTTGGGCTGAGTAAGTAATGTGCTAAACATAGGCATAGGTTGGCCAAAATTATTATATTTATTTGATAACAGATAATGTATAATTTTTCTGTTACTTTTCGTTTTAATGTTCTTGAATTAAAAAAATAATTATAGATAGTATAGTTTTAATTATAAACATTTGAAATGCTACTTACTAAAACTTGAGTGAAAAAAAATTATTCCATCTAACGCTTGGAACAGTTAGAAATAAGAGACAGCCATACTTAAAAAATAATTATACAAGAAAATAAAACTACTTTTCATGTCCCATATAAATCAAAACTTGAGGGGCAGCCCGTATTGCGAATTTAATTGCAATTAATTCTGTATTACTGTACAGCAGTATTATACTGTGACCTGTAATTTAAACTCCAGAACTATTGCATTATGCCAATTGGAAAAAACGATTTTTAATATTTGAAAATCTTTTGAATATAGCTTTGCTACAATTTTTAACAACATATTTTGTGCTACTTTTGAGTTTTTTTACGCCAAATTTTGTTCCTGCAGAATAAGTTTAGTTCTTGTATGTTTAAAAATGTATAAAAACCAAATGCATTACATGTACATATTATACCGTAAAAAGTTAAGAGTACGATATATGTGTGACTTTTGCAAGGAAATAGGGGGGTGGCTCCACAATCTGTGCCTAGGGGCAGAAATAATACAGCCTGAGTCAAAGGGCTGGCAAATCTCTAAATCCACACACTGATTAGAGATCATAAAATAAGATCCAGTGGGAACCTTAAAACTCAGAGAATCAGACTTTACCATAATGATTAATTTCCCTATTGCCATCTTGATCACTTACAGAGACTCCCTTAGACAATAAGAGTATTAAATACAAAGATTTTAATTTGAAAGAATTAGGAGAGTGTAAAAATACAAATTTAAAAGAAAAATTAGTATAAATAACTATATGTACTTGACATAATAGATTCCATGATCCGGTGACTCGATTCTTTCCCAGCCAGTTGGTAAACCCTCTTTCTCGAATGGATGGCTCCAGTGAGTGGTCTTTGTGTTGTGGTCAACGTAGTACCTCCTTCCGCGCATCGTGAAGTCGACAGACCATCCTGGAGGCAAAGGATATTCGTCTGTTTGAGGGAAGGCAGGGGAGTGTGCAGGAACTAATTGGTTGGCAGAAGTAGAAACAACACCATCTGCAGCAGTGGGAGTATATTTCTCCAGTGGAGCTGTTGCCAAAGCTGGAGGACGTGCAGCACGCTGCGGATGCTGAACTGTACAACTACTGGCAAGTGATTGCTGTACACGAGTTGTAGTAATAAATGCTGGGGAATAGGCAAGTTGTGTTGCACTACCTAAGACAACATCTGTATGTGGATATCTGTATCCACGCGCTAGAACAAGAAGGTTCGGAATTTACTTACATGAAGAAACATCGATGAGAATGTCTTTTCTTTTGATAAATTTGTATTAAGAAGCTTATATATATATATATATATATGTTTACATATATTTTAATATATCTATATACAGTCAACTCCTGATTACCCGTGTTAAAATTTTTTTTAAAAAACAAGTGTGATTGAGTGTTGAAAATAACATAATTGTGCACGCAGAAAAGATTGCCAATTGCTTCTAATGCTGACATTTAAATCAGAAATACTACACATAAAAATTTACCCCTGTTTAAAAACATGAAGTTATTTGAAATTACAGGTCATTCATTTTATTCAAAAAGAACTGCGAAGCCCAAAAGTGTGGCGAATCGTATTTAACACAATGACAGATGATTAACTGCATTTCCACATGGTACTACATGCAATAGTCTGTATGCCTTTCAATGTTGGAGACCCATTATCGTCAGATTCTTCCTATTACTGCAGGAGTGATTGTATCCATGACATCTGAACAATCTCCCCAACTTTAAAAAAAAAGGGGGGGGGGCAAAATATATTTATTTTTTGTTCTAAAGCTTTAAATCTGATACCATGTGTACATATTTATAATAAAGAGTAATTTTTCAATGTTTGTTCGGTATTTCTACTATTATTTTTGGATTATTCGCAAATTCAACTGTCCATGATAGTCATGCAACCCATTATAGCGAATAATCGAGAAATGATTACGCATAATGAATTAATGTACATTTATATGCTGCATATGTGATCCTTACAAGCCTAATTATACACACTCTTAATCTAAATAATTATACAGGCATTTATCTTCAGTTTTATTGAAAAACTATGTGAAATATCCGTGACAGGATCTTTGGCTCTATTCGGCAACTTTGAGCGTTATGGATATAAATCTATCGGGGTAAAATGAGGTAAAAGGTTATATTATATCAAAATGATACACTGAATTACTTTCTATTGGAGTGATGCTTTTCAGAGGAACATTTGTTATAGGGCCAGCAGACTGACAGGTAGTACTGTCGGTGATTTTCTTACAATGTGGAGTGTATTGTTGCCGAATTTGTTGATGATACAAATGTATTTGAACATTGTCATCTGGATGTGAGAAAGTTTCCTGCAAACCTTCTGCTTCCGGCTTTGGGGCATCTCCGATTGTGATAATAGTTGTTGGACCAAATGCTTGCTGCTTTTGCACTCCATCAAATTCTGCAGGAGACAAAACTCTTCTGTAGCTAACTTAAAAACATAATTAAATACTTATTTCATAATAATATATATATCAATATAGTTTACATTATTTACAAGAACATTAACCTTTAGCTTACGGGTGGGATGACGTGTATCCCAGGAGATTTACCTCCCAAAAAAACAAGGCTGGGATAAAGTCCATTTCAAAGATTCCCCCCTCCCTTTCGTGTTCGTTCCAAGTCAATGGTCAGTTCATGGTAAAAACAGCTTGATCACGGGTGGTAACAAAAAGGGGCACAAAATAAAGGTCTGTTGTACAAATAGGACCTTTTCCCCTCTCTTCCCCTTATTCACTACTTTGTACAAAAGTTAACAATCTGCTATTAGACTATAAGTAGGTTTCTTATCTTTCACTAGCGTACAATACATGCCCACTAAGGTTATTTGGGGGTGTTTATCTGTACTTAAGCACAGCTACATCTCCCTCCTGACCACATGTAGTGACGCTTTCAGGTG
>QLNU02014802.1:107511387-107542205 GCA_006491805.2 Dysdera silvatica | reverse complement strand
ACCGCTGCTATCTCGGCGCTGACATTTGCCGTTGTTGACCCACTCTTGCCAGCACCGTCCAATCGCCGCATCGCTTCGACCCACATGTCCAGCGATTCTTCGATTCGTCCAACCAGCCTCTTTCAATCCGATAGCACAACCTCTTTCAAACTCTGACATATGCTCGTAATGAGCACGAATCTTTCGGCGAGGCATTGTTACAGTCGACGTAAGATATCCGCAGTCAAAATGCAACAGAAATTTTGACCACATATTGAGAATCGCTCCTTATATACACCTGCTGAATGCGCAGTTCCGATGCGCTGGAGTTCCCGCTATTCATTCATTGGACACCAAATTTTAATCATTTGCATGTTCGGTCAAAAAGTCGTTCTATACGAAATTTCATTACAATCGGACAACTCCTTCTTGGTGCGTCGATTTTTTGTTATAGAGTGTATACTAACCAACATAGGAATCTAGAAGTCCTAGCATGAGATATACTTAAATATGCAGATAAATTTTAATTATAGTTTAGATAAGTATTTATTTTTTCTCAGTCGTCGGGCCGCCACCAGATACTGATTTCTGGCATAAGTTACATCATGCCTCAAGAGGTTCTCCTAGAATTTGATACTTTAATTTTCAGAGCATTTTTCACGAATGGATATTTTAGATTGGAGCTATGCTGAGGAGAATAATATCCGTGAATATTTCGAAAAGCTGCAAGGATGAATCTACTAATAAATGCACTTTATAATTTTTTCATAATTACTTATCAATACTGATGTTAGTTTAACATATGACCTTTGAAAATTTTTCGAAAGCTATTCATTAATAAATATCTTGGAACCGACCTCTCTTCTTATAAAAGAAGAATTTACCTGGTCGCGGTATCGCAGGATTTGAGAAATACTAGTTTCAATCATTTACATATACATGTAATAACTTTTACGTGTGATAAATTTTACGTGCAATAAATATAATAAATCTTACGTGTAATAAATATAACAAATTTTACGTGTAATAAATATAATAAATTTTACGTGTAATAAATATAAAAACTTGTATGTGTAATAAATATAAATGTTACGTGCAATAAAATTAATAAATTTACTACACTAAACTAATCTCTCCCCCTCCCTCCCTCTTTGGTTGCAAGATATTAAATATTTTAAACTAAATTTTGCTATCAGCGAACATGTAGGAAAAAATAAAAATATTTTAAATTATTAAGATAATAAAATAAAGTAAGGGAAGTAGAAGAAAATATAAAACGAAAAACGGGATGAGAAGTAAACCAAAAAAATAGCAAAAAAAAAAAAATAATAAATAGAAAAAGAATATTTGCAATCACAAAAAATAATTCGTGACATTTTGAGAAATGCAGTATATTAAACGAAATAATGAGAATATTGATAATTGACAGTCTAAAATCTGCATCCCAAAAGCAAAAAAAAATTATATTCTGCGCTTTCCTAAATTAATGAGATTTGCGAAAATTTTTCATGTAATCTTATGTATTTTCTGTTTCTTGTCTCTTGTTTCGATTGGTTACTTCCATTTACTTCAAACGTATACAGGGTCAACCGGAAGTCCATATAATTTTTAAAAATTCATAAAAAAAAAGAAACAGGAATGCATTGATGTGAGGTTTTCACGATAAATGGTATCTGGATCTAATTTTTTAACACCATAAAAAAATTAGTTCAAACGTCGCAGATATGTAGCGCTAATACTATCACATCAACTAGATGTATGGAAATAAAGCTGTTATAACAGATCTAAGTGCTCGGTAGGTTCTCCATTCGATTCTTCAGGTGAATGAACTTGGTGTAAAGGGCAAGTTTCTACAAAAGTGCTAACTTTGCCAAAACAAGCTTTGTTAATGAAATTGTATCACACGATATTTCGTTGTTTTCGAGCGTTAAAAGTGCCACCTATCGGTGACCTATGAACTATTTTCTATTATCTTTAAAAATAAAAAAACAAACATTCAGATGATATTTATTGGGCACACTGCACTTCAGTGCGATGGTGTTTCCTTTTTTTTGTATGAATTTTTAAATTTTATACGGGCCTCTGGTTGACCCGTATACTACTTGCATAACAAAAACAAAATGCAACGCTTAATCCGGGCTCAAGGCATGGGCGTCCATATAAGTGGGCAGGTGGGCTAAAGCCCCCTCCTAACCGTTCAAAAATTTGATTTGCCCGATTCTATTATGCATTTACTTTAAAAAAAAAATTACAATCACATTTTAAAATAAGATACTGTTTTAGTTCATTATTAATTGTCAAACAGTATCAATTATTTTTATAGCATTTTAGCATTTTGTACAATCACTAAAATGTTTGATAGCCTTGAGAAGGAGGTAGCAATTTTTCTCAGCCCCACCCACCTTGAAATACTCATATGGGTGCCCATGGCTCTAGGTAACCAATAACATTTTTGTTACTGAACAAAGTGAGAAAGAAAAGAAAGAAGAAAAGAAATAATTGCAGTAACAGGAAAACAGAAAATAAAATTAATGAAAAGGGGGAAAGAATAAATTATAAAAATTTACTTAAATAAAGTAAAGGAAAGGAAATTTGGAATAAAATAAAAGAGAGAATAAGTAGAAAATAATAGAAAAAAATTAAAATGACGTAAAATAACGTAGGGGGCAAATATCGCCCATCTAAGGAAATTTTTACATAAATATACTTAATTCTCATTACATAATCCAGCAATTAGCGTCGATTTTCCATTACACAATCAGGTAATATGTCGCATTGCAATTACCTAATTATTGAGGGTTTTAACCGTGTAAAAAATTAAAAGAAAAAAAGATGTTTTTTAATTTGAAAAAGTTGTTCCAAATATCACCCACCACATCATATGATGTTCCAAATATCGTCCAGTCAAAAAAAAAAAGGTACCAAGAGATATTGTAAAAATTGTTTCATATTTCTTACCATATTGCAAACACGAAAAGTGAGAGAAATGTTGCAAAATAAACAAGGTTTTACATTTTTAAAAAACGAAAATTGAAAAAAAAAGAAATTCACTTTTACAAGAAAATGAAACATGAAACCCCAAACTCAGAGTAAAATATATTTATTATAAACCAGGAGGATGTTTAGTAATAAAGTGGGATTTTGCAGGCCAAAAATCTGTGAAAACAGCAAACCTATTTCAAAACAATGTTCCAAATATCGCGTAGTAGGCGATATTAGGAACATTTTAATGGGCGGTATTAGGAACCTCCTAACCTTACAATATGGCGGATGTTACAAGTAAAACCGGCTAGACGAACTCGATAACTTAAGTACCTAGGGAATGCTTATTTCTTACAGTACTAAGTACGTTATGGCGATCGCGATCCATCACGAGACTTACATACTATGTGAGTAAGAGTATGAGTAGATTGATAACTCACCAGGCTGAAATTTGTTTGAAAATTCACTAAATAGCAACAAAACGACGAAATCGCTTGAAACGTGCACAGTGAATTGCCGTGGTGAGGAGGTATATAATGCGTAAACTTGCTGCGCAGCTGCAGCACTATCCGAAGCTAGGCTACAGTAGGCGATATTAGGAACATGGGCGATATTTGGGCCCCCTGCCTTACACCAACGACATTAAAAAAAATTCGCAACATTTTGAAAACTACTGTTCTCTTTATCAAGCAAAGCGCCCTGTGTCTGTATTCCTAGTTCTATTTGTTTTCCGAGGGAAGTCTTGCACCCAAGTTTCCCCAAAGCAGTCCCGCATCCCAAGTTTTTCCCGAACTCTTCTCTCATTTTTATTCTCTTCTTCTTCTTCTTCTTCTTCACTTATTTCTTTCTAATTTCTTTCCTTTTACAACCCTTTGTTTGTTTTTTCGTTTATATTCTGCCCAGTTATAAAAAAAGTAGTCGTTCTGTTATGCTTTTCCTTTTATTTCGTTATTTTCTTCCTTTTATTTCGTTATTTTTTCTTCCTTGTTTTTCCTTCCGCAGTCCCAAAGCTATTAAAGTCTTACCAATGACTATAAGCTTCAATCTTTTTTCACATAAAAACAACCGTAAATTTAAAATAATACACCCTAATTATTTGCAAAAGAAAGTACGCTTGTTTAATCTGTCTCAGACTGCAATTTCATTTTTTTCTTTTGTTCTTCATGTTTTGTTACTTGCGTTGAATAGCGAACCAGGCGAAACCAGTGTGGAATTCTCCACATTGTCATGTAAATTCTTAGTATCACAGTTTCCTCTCCAAACTGACATTCTATGGAGAAGTGCTTATACTTTATCCAATTATATTTCCGTCTTTATGAAAGGCCTTAACTACGCCATATTGCTCAGATAACTGCAACTGAAGTGATAACGATCAAAACCCAACGTTAATCTCAATGGTGCATTTAGCAAACTGCGTAAAATCCATTGTTGGATTGTGATCACACAGTCTGGCATCCATCTTTGCTCGAAGTTGAGTATTACGTGGTTCTATGGAGCCAAAAATCTAATTATATACTGCTTATATGCGCGCATGCGCATAATTCTAGAAACTGGGATGAGTGTTTGTAGGGAAACTCCGTGATGGATTGATTGTGGAACCCAGAACCAGAAGTATAAGTGCAGGACATCCTCTCGTCCTCGACACTTGGCTTGATGAAGAGAGCAGTGATTCTTGAAACGTGGCGGAACTTTCATTATGCCGGCGTCTGCCGGTTAATAATAATATATAGTAATTTACAAGCACAAAGTTTATAACATCTAGATTTTTGTTAGCAATGGGAAACGCAAAATCCCATTTCCTTATTTGCAAACCATATTTATGTATTAAATGATAGTAGAATATTTTGCCGTTTGATGATGTACTGGAGTCTTGAGACTTCCCCTGCAGAAAATTATTTTCCAGTACTTAACTTCCTAAGTTATCCTTTGGCTATTTTGAAATAAATGTTTTGTTAAAGACTAGTATGTCAGCGGCATTGGAATATTTCAGAAGTTTCTCTTATGAAACTGCATATCATTAATTATACTGATACTACCCACATCCTTCGCTTTCTGAAATTTATTTGCGAACGCGGGAGAAATTCAAATATTTACTTTATCTGCAAATTCTTTATGACTTGCGAACATTTTCCAACTCCGAAATTTCCCTTTCTAAATGTAAAATTTCCTTACCTCGATTGCATGATAAAAATTTTGTAACGTTCGCTGTTTCTACAGAGCTCAACTTTCCTTTTCCCTATCTTTCGACACTTTTTGCTTTTTTCGTTAAAATATCACATTTAACAGTAATGTAGTTTGCAATATTTTAAAGTGCGTTTGCGACCTTTCACGGCCAATTTGCGTTTGACGACGTCGGCAAATAAATTTCACTTTAGTGCTTGTCTTTCGTGTAGTCAACACAGCTCTACCGAAGGGTGTTTTTTTTTTCGTCTCACTATTATCATCATAGTCAATCATTATTATCCATCGATTGTTGGATAGATACCTCTTCCTGCATGCGTGTATATCCTGTTCAGAATATATATCGTCGTTCCATCCAATTTATTTTCTGGTACCATCCATCCATTCGCCTGAGGAGGATGTTGTCAAGTCTTGGTGATTAATGATTTGGTTACCTGCATAAGTGCCATTTAGAAATAAAAATTACGTACTCAACATTCTGCAGCCAAATGCAGATTGTATGTGGTGTAAGCCTTTCAATCTTTCACTTTTGACCAGGTTGGTTGTATTTTTGTGGTGCAAAGATAGCAATAGTATTTACCAAATACCGTGTGGAGACTGTGACAAGGTGTATGTTGGACAGACGGGAAGATCGATACGTCTACGAGGGAAGGAGCATATGCGTGCGGTAGCTAGGGAAGACAATTCAAACCAGTTGGCTGAACATGTCTTCAGAGAGAGTCACGAACCAGATTGGCATTCGATGAAAATATTACATCAAAATGTGACGAATCTGGGGAGTAGACTTTTTCTGGAATCATGGGAAACCTACGGTTTGAGGAGTCGTGCAATAAACATCGCAAAACCTCTACCAGAACCTTACAGGATTTTTGCAAAACCTCGAGTTGGGGGTGTTCATCTGACATCGTCGGGTGCGGGGGCTTTCCCGGCGAGGGTTTCCCCGATTGGGGTTTCCCCAGCTGGAAATGCTCCGCACCAAATGGCGTCAGATGGGGATTCCCAACATGCGGGTATATAAGCTTAGGACTTTCACGAACTCTTCATTCTGCCTTCACTTGACAAAGGGAGCAGTTGGCTCCCGAAACGTCGTGTTTTTAAACCTTACGCCAGTGTCAAAATAACTGTTTGTTAAAGATAGCAAGGTTTATTGTGGGACACCCTTTCGACCAGCTGTGTAACGTGGATCGCCATATCCAGGGATGAGTTAATTATTGAGCTCGCTAAAACCCATTAGCAGTTCGACCCCCAGTTCAATGTTGAAATTTTGCGCCCAGTGTGAGAGTTTCCATGCTACGCCACTGCTTTCGACATTCCACCTATGATTCAGCGGCGACGTAAAATGATTTGATCGGTCTGTTCGCTGCACAATAACAGCAAGGATCGTGCTGCTAAAGGGCTTACAGTTTTCCGAGGAAGTCGAACCCCTGTGTCCATGGGGACCATAACCAGAATTGCGGTGAGCAGAAAAACAAAAACGGCATCCTTTCTACGATATTATTAAAGGTCTAATGACGACGTCTTTACGATATCAGTGTACTTCATCTCTACGATATCATTAAAGGTTAATAGTAAGATAAACGAATAAATTGCCATTATGCCATCAAGAGCGGACACAGGGGGTCACAGGATCATAACCCCCCAAAAAAAAATATTTTATCACTGTAAAAAATTCCAAATTTCATGATAAATGAAAGGTGTTATTCCAAGACCATGGCAAATTCTGTCCTTGACCCCCCCCCCAAATGAAAACTTATGTCCGTCCCCGTACGCTATATCATGACAGTAGACACATTTTTTTTCGCCTATAAGGTTGTTTTCAGATGATAAAATAACCATTCATTAATAAATTTTGAGTTGTATTGTACCATGAATTCCGTTGTTTTTATGAAAAATTTGTTAATGAGGTTAGGCTCTGATTTGTGTGCAAAAAACTTAAAGATTGTTTTTGCTAAAATTATGTTTCAAAAGTCATTGTTGCAAAAAGAAGCGTTTCGGGAAAGGAATATTCCATGCTCTGATTGGTTATTTTCAGCCTGATCTATGAGGGTGTGTCCTAGAATGATGACGTCATCACATTTCAACTATTCAGGCATAACTCGAAGTCTATCCAAACGGATAGCGAGGGATTTACCCCGAAGCGGGGAGGGGAGTATCTCCCTCACTAACCGTTCTCTGATTCAGGTAAGAGTAATTTGTTTTCAGGTGTGTATTTTGTAAAAAGTAAATACTAACCTTGTAAAAAAAATTATATATTGGCCACACCCTCGGGTTAAAAGCATAGCATTCATAGACACACCCTCTAGCTAAAAACAACCAATCAGAGTATGGAATATTCATCTTCTCAAATACATTTGCAAAAAGTTTTAATAATTTGGACGTAGTCAATCTATTTACCTCTATTTTTTATTTTATTTACTTTATCTCTGGGTTTTATCTTTTCCAAGTTCTAGCCTTGTTAATGTTTTCCCACTATTTGCATTTTTTACGGTATTTCAAAGATTTACCAATTAGCAACTATGTTAACCACACATAAAACTTTTGCCAAAATTTGAATTATTTGATAAAGATAATTTATCGCATTTTTTAATATTCTATAAATGGAAATAATGAAATTTAAGATATATATTACGTGAGACATTTTACTTTCTATATATACATCTCCACTTAACGAACGTCCATTTTTAAAATGTCTTCTTTATTCAATGAAATGTTTTTGGGAACACCGAACTTGTTACCAATTTTCTTGTAAAAACGACACCAAACAGCAAAGTTCAATCTCCATATAACGAGGTTCCTTTTCCTTCTACTGAACCTTTTATCAATTCTTCCACTGACGTGTTTTTTGCGTCTTATAAAGATACAAAGACTCTCTGGCAAAAAGAAAAACTGTTCAAAACTAAAAGTCCAGATGAAATAAACATACTCTTTCCGACGTCATATATATACATTATAGTACTTTTATAAGGGAATGGATTCAAATGAGCATTTAATTCGTGTATTAAAATAAAAAATTATTTCCATATTAACAATAGATATATTTAAAATCATGTGATTCTTTAAAAGTGTGTCTAAAAAAGTTCAAGTTAAATTAACGTGTTCCCGATTTAACGAATTTTTTGGCTGGATCTCAAGATTTCGTCGAAAATTCAACTGTATATATACGAGCAAAAGCCAAAGTATCTTTTGAGGAAATTATATTGACATTCAGTTAAGGGAAATGCAACGAAATCTTGGAATTTGCTATTGAACATTCTTTCCATTATGGACGCCCGCAATGGGAACACTAGGTTCACTGCGCAGGCTTTGTTAACTGCTGCCACTTAGGATAGCAAGAAACTTAAACTTAGATAAAAATTACAGTTCAAACTTGGCAACATGCCAGATTGTTTCATTTTTATGTGATGTTTTTAAAACTTAAATTATTTTACTTTCGCATCTGGCAACATATATTTTGTATAATTATAATTTCACTTTTTATATTTGGCAACAGTACGTGTAATTGTTTTCCGAATTCTAAAATCAAATCAGTCTTCAATTTACCATCGACGTGTGAATGAGGGCTTCGCCAAAAAACGCGTACTAAATTTCGTTTACTTACTTTCGTTATTTAAATTATTAGTTATTTATTGGCATGTATTAATGAAGTAATCTAAACATTTAAAGCCTTAATGAATATTGCTTTCAACTGAATGGAGTTTCTGCATTGTCTCAACGCTTATACCTTCACCATGACGTCATCGTCTTAGATGCGTAGTCTTAAAATAACAATTTCAAAACGCATAGCTCTATTTTACCATATATATCAACTTTATTTCTCCTGTAGGCGAATTTTGATTTTAGAGAAATCGCCCTGAGCAATTTCAACATCCCGTTTAAATTCACGTGCTGAACTATTACAGATTGGCGCCTCTCTGTTATTGATTTCCATGAGATTAGAAAGCTAAAGCACGTGATCCTCTTTAATGGAAATTTCGCAATCTCCAGATCAAGAGCCTCTTCTTATCGCCTTTCCCCTTCCTCTATTTTCCTTCCTTCTTTTCTTCCTTTCAGGATGCTCAATCAGCGAAAGCGAAGCCGAATAAACAATTTCCACGCTAATCTATCTCTGTTCATTGAGATAGTCTTGCTTTCGTCCGAGCTACCTCCTTTACTTATGATCTTTCAAATACTTCTTCACTGTATCAATCTGTCTCAAATGCACTCTTTCTCTTATAAATTAAAAATTGACATATTTGTATAAGGATATTGATTTGGAAATACATGTAAGAACGTAGTGAAATATAGAAAACTTCAAACACAGTTTTTCCACTGGAGATTTTACATTGATTTGCTTCATATTGTAAAGTTTGAGATTAGAGTGACGCGCGCGCACACAGTGCTCCAATATTCAAAATGGCTCCTCCTTTTTTCAGTACTCCATCGCATTCTTGTCAGAAATTTCTAATGTTTTTCTTTTTACTGACGTCTACTGTTTTCGTACTTTGCAGACATCCTTTCAATTCCTATCCCGATATCTTGGCTCTCCATTTTTATCTATCATTAATGACTTCTATATTCCTCTTCCTGACACCAATGAACAGAAATCAAAGTAGCGAAATTGGAATGCTGATTAATTTGTCGTCAGTTTTTGAATAATTTGGCCCTCCTGAAGAGAGACAACATAAATTCGTTACGAATTTACATCGAATAAACCGAACTTTCCAACGTCTATGATGTTGACTTCGGTTTATTAATTAAATTCGTATAATGCTGGGTTTAATTATCTGGCATCTTCCTGACAGAGGTCAGGAGGACACAATCTTTGATTTTGTCCCGATCGAAGCAATATGGTACTTTTAAACGTCATCACATCATGAAGAAAAATAGGATTATCAACCTTTTTACAATTACGTACTCCTTGACACTCCATTTGCATAAAATGTACCATTAGTTTTAGCACAATGTTTGTTAATATTGAGAATGCAATGCACATGTATTTTTCCTCTGTTATTCACTTCTTCGCATGGCACCAAATGTCCTATCACTTTTTCCTAGGAAATAGCCTACCTCATGTTGGGAACCGCTGATGTGAATCCTCATAATGAAGGGAGTTTGATTCGAGTCACATAGATTTGATTCAGGGAGTACTCTGATAAAACACATGACGGGAACACCAGAAACGGTGTACCTCAGAGAATTTCTTTTCTACTTTCATTTACCAATGACGCGTTTTGAGTACTACACAGTATTATCTCTCCCTTCCTTCGCATCTAGGTCAGCCATCTTTTACTAAGGATTACCGCCCTCAAAATGTTCTTCCAAAATCATCTCCTTTTATATTGTGCTAAATTAAACATTCCTGAAGTGCCTATTTGCACTAAAAGATTCATTAAGTTAGCCATGATAAGCCAATCTAAACGTACCTACTGAACATGGAGAGCTTTACTCTCTGGCATTCATCTCCTGCTCTCAAAATTTCCTTTTAAAACAATATTAGTAGACAATTAACTTCTCCTTTCAGAATTTTACAGAGAGAAAATATTAATTCCTAATTTAGAAGCTGCATCCCTTTAATTTTGTTCAGAAGGAACGTCGGAGACTTCCAGGATTTAGTATTTGCTAATTATATTAAATTCATTTCCGTGCGATTCTGGAAAGAGCATTACACACATACAAAAAACATAAGGAATAAAAATTAATAACATAATGATTAATATCGAATATTTGAAATTCCATAATTCCCAGATAAACTACACTTTAAAAAGAAAAAAATTATTGAGATTTTATTTCAAGTAATTAGATCGAATAAAAAATGAGTGATATCACTAAACCTTCAATATTCGATCACCATTCTATATAACACGTGGGATGAATTTTATCCCCTGTTAAGTAAAATTTCCATGTTTTTCAAATAAGGATCTAGTGCAGATAATACTAAAAATGGAATGATAGTACTAAAAAATCTGTGTGGTATTTTTTCTTCAGCGTTTAAAGACATTTATAAGCATTTTAAACATAACGAAAAAAATTCGTAAATTAATAAAAAAAAGTGTTTATACACTTTTGCATTTAATTTATCATTTTGGTACAAGTGTATCCTAATTATGCACGTATGCAGAAAGTTTATAAGGGGATTATAGGCTCAATGGGGGTTACAGAGCTACAACTCGCATAGTCCTATGCTAAATATACAAAATTCCATTGATAAGGGGGGGTCACAACCCCCATCAGCACACATTCTGCGTACGCCAGTGATCCTAATAATTCATACGTTATAAACGGCTAAGCTCAAAACTCAATATATTCGAATTCAAAATTTAACAGCTGTAGTTGTTGACTGTTGAGCTGGTCCTTTTAAGTCCCCCTTTTATTCTCTCAAAAATGGCCTTGATCCATAACACGATCGACAAATTTTGACGATAAAAGGGTTTTCCAAGCCTTGGAGATGCTTTGCCAGTTATTTGCGTGTATCAGTAACTTGTCAGCATAGATTTTTAATATTATGTCAGTTTCTCATTATTAATACTCTCTTTCCTTCCATTAGTCGATTATTATTATGGCCGTTTTACTTCCCAAAGTTATTTATGTGACGGGATCGTCATCTAATCATGACCTCCGGGATTTCAACCTTGAATGCAATAAATGGAAAGGTGTTACTTCAGATTTCTAAATCTCTGGAGTCTTACTTGTCGATGGTGAAGGATTTAAATTATATATTAGCGTTGACATTTGCCCTTCTTAATGCAGACCTGATAGTTTTCTAAATAGTTATGCGAGAAATAGCATACTAAATTGGTCTGTCAAATCCCCAAGTTAACTACTCGCGAACCAATATTTATAGAATATCTTTAAAGTAAACGTACTTGTAATTTGTATTCTTAAATCTGTTTTCCGGTTAACTTATATCCTCGAGATTACTGTTTACAAGCGAATACTTCAAAAGGTTTTAAATTTCATTTTAAGATCTTTAACCCTTATATGTATGAGTTATCTGCTAATGTTCTTTTTTATTGCGATCTGTCGTCTCTTGGCGTTACTTCTAAAATAGTATTTTCTTATGGTGTATTCTTTGAAAGTCCTGGTACAACTTCCTTATGGAAATATCTTCAAAATCATAGGAAAAAACTCGTTTCACCTCTTTTTGCGCTAGTTGGATTTGCCATATAGACATTGGACTTCCGCTTTAACCCTTTCACGCCTTACTTTGTAAATCTGCATTTTATCCTATAAATCCGTTATTTTTCTCAAAATGCATCCACCCAAAGTCTTTTGTGAGCAAGGAAACTCTAATTATATCACTCAGTATGTAACAATGACTCAACAGAAGATGCTTTAAAATTGTTTTCTCTCATACTATTTATGCTTTATTTCTAGTTCTCCCAGATGAATAAAAAATTCACATAAAGTATTGTTCCGTCAGTTACAATTGATTTTAGATTAAAACGAAAAAATATATATCTAACTTTTTTAGAGAACCAGAGGTATTTTACCTTATATCTTCATATATCTTCATTTAAAATGCTAAATGGAGAACATGGGGAATAGGGGAGGGGGGAATGAATGGTTGTGTGTGTGTGCGGGGGGGGCTGTAATTAGAGGAGGAAATGATGAATACTGTGATTGCTCCAGAAACAATAAGAATTTTCTAGTCAAGAAGAATTAAGTAAACAACTGGTTTGGAAACCAGACCCTGCAAATCATGCCACATTTTTGTATCTAGAATCAAACATGATTTTTTTAGTATAATGGATTTTGAAAAGGAGTAGATGGCGCAGTATAGTCTAGATGCTCTTGCGCCATAAAAATCCAAACAAACAAACAAATAAAAGGCGTGGTACGAGAAAATTGAGAAAAAAAATAGAAAGAATGGGGGGAAAATAAATTTCATGTATTTTTACCAAGATTTTTCAACATTCGTTTAAATGGCAACCGGAAATAGAAATTAAAATTGTCCTTCCATATGGATTTTATATTAACTCTTGACACTTCGATCAGAATTATGTCCAACGTTTTAAAACAAATAGCTGACTAGATTTACTCTTGTTTTAAAAGCACATTTTTATTTGTTTTTTTGGCCAGGAAAATATCTTTTTGCAAAATTTTATTTCCCCAATTATAGCTAACTAAAAACTTGCTTTTAAAATGGATCATATACTGTTATAAAGTCCGTGCTTAGCATGACATAAAAGAAAGATTGAAGAGGGAGAAACCAGAAAAAAAATCGAGAATATTTCTGCTAAAATAGAAATGATTAAATAACAATATTAATCAACGTTTATTGGCGTAGTGATACCAGCTCCGATGTTATGGCGTGATTGATGGTGAAACGTTCGAAAGAAAATAAATATTTTTGCGATAATGTCTCGTCAGTGGGACCTGAACCCACAACCGTCCACTTGCCGAGCGAAGGCATCCATCTGAGCTAAGAACGACAACATTTAATCTCGTATGAACGTATATAAGGACGGTAGGCGACTTATGAATCAACGATCATTGATACATGAACCCACATTTCCAAAAGGTTTAATCATGATTTAATGTTCACCATTTTGTTTCCCCGCACATACGCTTTTCCCATCCAGAATCCAGATGGACCGACTCATCAGCGGTTCGCTCTGTTTCCGGCGACGGAAAAGACATTAGCTGCAGGCGACGATTGAGTTTAGTGTACAACACGGTACGACGCAAAGATAACTTAATCATATTTCGTCAAAGTCCTTGACAGGCATTTCCTGTTTATAAGTACCCCTACTGGACATGATGATTACGACCCTCCGAGTGTGACACCACGAACCCTTGAGTGGAACAGCAAATCATCAATTAGTGTTAAAGGGGTAACCAATGAACATTTGCGTATGAAAAGGGTGAACAGCCAATAAGAGTGATTGCGAGTGTAGAGACGATGAGGCGAACACCAATAAAAGACATTCTTTCGGTAGGACTCTTAGCGAGATGGTCACGCTGCCCATGATGTACATTCATAATGTCTTACAATAATAATGTCAATTCTTAATCGTAACAATTTAAGTTATTTTGCTATGTGATTGTAAATAAATTGTTTAACCCAGAGACATGCTGTCTACATGGTTCATCTGTATCTTGGTATTTCTGACTCAATTTCGATAAGGTTCCAGGGTAACAATCCACGTGAGTTGTCGCAGGAGCTAAAACCCTTCTGATATAACTTATAAGCTATCGGTGATATTATGAAGTCTATCACCGCTCCATCGTTCTGCAATCCGTCATAGAACGATAACCAAATCTATAAATGTAGAAACCGCAATTGGTAACCCTACAACACTATTTACTGAAGCCGGTTATTTCGCAGAATGGTGTAGTACATGGACTACTTTTTAAACCAAATTACGAAGAGACCGGTATTAAATTGATCGAAATGTCCGGCGCAGCGTATGTATTTATATAAATCGAACACTACGCAGATTAAATTAAACAACAATATAAATCAACGTTTATTGGCGTAGTGATACCAGCGCATTCACCATCTAATCACGCCATAACATCGGTGTTGGTATCACTACGCCAATAAACGTTGATTGATATTGTTGTTTGATTTAATCTGCGTAGTGTTCGATTTATATAAATACATATGCTGCAACGGGCATTTCGATCAATTTAATACCAGTCTCTTTGCAATTTGGTTTAAATAGTAGTCTATGTACTACACCATTCTGCGAAATAACTGGCAACAGTATATATACGTTCGTAAAGAGATTATATATTGTCGTTCGTAGCTCAGTGGGTAGAGCCTCCGCCCGGCAAGTGGAAGGTCGTGGGTTCAGGTCCCACCGAACGCAGAAATATTTATTTTCTTTCGAACGTTTCACCATCTAATCACGCCATAACATCGGCGCTGGTATCACTACGCCAATAAACGTTGATTTATATTGTTGTTTAATTTAATCTGCGTAGTGTTCGATTTATATAAAAACAATGGATTAAGCCATTGAGGTGGAGTTATTGCTTTTCCAAATACTTAAAACGGGCCAAAAACTCAGAAAATTGTCTTAGAAAAGAAAGATAAATTGATGAAATCCCAAACCAGATAGATATAAAATGAAAGAAAACTGTTTAAAATACGTACGTGTAGACGAATCTTATAAAGACCATCATCGGATAATAAGAATAGCTATTGAATATGAAGATGATGCATGTGATAATATAACCACATTAAGGAACACACGTGCAATACAAAAGTTGCTTTTCTTTTTATAATATTCAATTGTTACATAGCTGAGAACTAAATTTACAGAGTGATATTTGCACAGAGATTAACAGAGTAGTTCTATCTGCTGATAATAGGAGTTACTTTGAATGAGACATCGTTTCTGTCTCTGAACTGTAATTAGTAGCGAATTACGGTTAACGTGGGAAGTGATACAACTTAATTTACGAAGTTTAATTTGCTGAATTAATCTTAAATTTGAATCGCGGACGAAGGACCTGCAAATTTCCCCTTCCTCACTCGTAAATTATTTACGGATAATATTAAATATTTTTAAATACTCGAACGATTTATTGCATCTAATGATTTATCACCATTTTTGGAATGGGTTTCTGCGATTTTCTCTAGGTGAACGGCCATTTAATTCTTGTCTCATCTTCTGTGGGTGGCCTTTACCATTAATTATTAAAACCTGCCAACGATTTCGCTCCCCAAATCTCCACGATTTCGCTCCCATGAGATCAGAATTCGAAACTGGATAATCGTAGACGTATTTAAATTTATCTGAAATGTGTCGCCTTGCAAACTACCAGCATCTATTCTGATCATTTGGTTAACAATTTTAAACGTCAAAGGTATCAAAAATGAGTCGAGGTTGCTCGCTCTTTAATTCACAGATTTCGTCCAAAAATAAGCGTGAATATTCTTTGTATTTAACTTGTTCACGTTAGTGTATTGGTTTGCTTTACAATATTGTCTTCAAACAAAAAGTACATCAACTTCTCATAATATTGCTTCGTTTTGCGAAGAGCATGTTTACACACGAGTCGAATTCGCTGGCAGTACGTTTGGAAACATGCTCATTGTGAACTTCTTACCATGTTGTGACATTCCTAATATCCATTAAGCAGCATTTACACCATCGCTGTGCGTTTGCATATACGCTGAGGTAATATTTCTTCTATCTCTTCTTCTTCTGCTGCTGCTTTTTCGGCGCTATAGTCCATGATAAACCTGGGCCACCTAAACATCGTCGCCCAGTCTCCTCTATTCAGGGCCTTTCTTCACAATTGCCTTACTCCCAATCATTCCAGATCTTCAGCCACTCCATCAAGCCACTTATTCTTAGGACGTCCCACTTTACTTCTTCTTCCAACTGGATTGATGTCTCATAATCTTTTTATACGTACTAGATTCTCCCATTTTTTCTGCATGTCCGAGCCATCTAAGTCTTCTTTTCCTGTTATTTCCCCGTACGCCATTTGCATTAACTACACCGAATATTTTCCGAAGTTCGCTCTTTCCTTTCTCAAATTCTCGGCAATTCTTTGTCTTCAGCTGCCCTTTCTGTCTCTTGTGATGACTTACTCCTTCTGAAAAATTTCAATCAATTCATCATGACGTTGAATTCAGCATGACAAATTAATAGTTAATGTGGGATTAATTTTTATTGATTTATGATGATCAGTGATCAATTCAAAGTTACAGTATTTTATTTATAAATAGCTTGAATTGGTTTAGTTAGCAGTAGACAGATTATTATTAGTTTAAATTGATATTTGATTTAGAGGTATCTATATCAAATTCATTCTTTTTACAAATTGGTTTATTTAAATTGGTGATTAATTAAAACTGTAAAGAGTTTAACGTTCAAGATATTTACCGCAATAACTATAATATTAATGTATACGCAAATACTAATTAATATTAATAATTTGGTTATGATTAATAGCTTAATGTAAACTAAATAAAATTACTCAGTAAATTAGCTAATTTAATTAATTAATTAAATAAATAATTAATTCGATATCATGACTGAAAAAATTCTAAAACTCGCATTTTAAATTCCATCAAATTCATTTCTTAAACACGCATTTTACCTTTCAACATTTTTCTTATTATACAAAATAGCTAAAAAATTTTAAACGCCATTCATTAGATTAAAAATGTACTGAATATCAAAATCAAATAAGCATAAAATTTACTTTTTGACGAACTAAAATTGCTTTTAAATTTTATCCCGCTGAAAGGAAGAAAATTAAATTAAGTTTAGTATTTCGATGAAAGAGAAATACTTCAAGGTTTTCTGGTGTCTTTTTTTTTTTCCTTTTTAAAAACGCGTCTAGTTGAACAAATTAAAATTTGAGGAGATAGCGAGCAGCAAATCCAAAGTATTTTAAACGGCCGTTCTCTTTCAGTATTTCTTCAAATAAATTTTTAGCTCACTAAAACAAAAGGAAAAATTTTTCAAGAAATTTTTCAAGGAAAATTAATTGGCTGTGTTTGATGTCTGAGTCAAAAATATTCCCTAATTTGCAGTTTTAAAGTAAAATTATTGTACTTTGCGAGTTGATAGAAATTCCCCAAGAAGAGCGATGAACTAACGGATACAGAGCTCTTTAGAACGTCATTGAAATAGAAAAATCAAAATATGGTTGATGTTTCAAATTGAGGATTTTTGTCAACTAAATAAAGGAAACGTTTAAATTTACAAAATTTTGTACGACATTCGAAAAGCAAAATTTATTTTTGTTCAAGTATGGCTTTTGCTAAAAAACACAATATCCATTGTCGTTTATGAAACTAAATGAATCCGAAGTATTTCAAGTGTACATCTTTTTCGTACGAATATATGTGAGAGTAAATTTTGTAAGCTTAAGAATTTACGATTTATGTACAATATTTTTACACATTTTCACTATGTTATTATATAGTCGTATATGCAGCACAATGTTCGCGCTTTCCCTTTTTAATTCTACCATTCCATGTAGGGTGGTTTAAGCTTCATCTATTTAGCCATTTCAATGATCTCCTGTTTGAGCGAACATTGTCCTCGAACGCTCTGTTCTATCTTTGTAAATTTTGAGAATTCGACCTTCCGTACGCTGCCTTTATCTTGTTTTCCATTGAAGCTATTCCAACCAGACGAATCCGAGGACCGAATACCAGATAATAAATATCAAGGACAATTTGTCAGAAACATGTCTTACGACAAGCGAAAGATAAAGGGGCTCGTCCGTCCTCTCAACCGTTACTGGAGTGCTGTGCTTTGGAAACGGGACGCAATTTTCAAACTCCAATTTTCGTTACCTTTCAGAACTCCGGATCAAGCGAGCCTTGTCCTAAAAGCCCACTCCTAAATTCATGACATGACATTCCATTCCCGTCCTCTTCTCAGGATTGCGCTTTAAATCTGAATTCACATCTGGATATTTTACTATTCAATTAAGGTTTATTCTGCATATTTATGCTTGAATAATAGAGGATGATAAGTTACTGCCAGCGATATAAAACATTACTTTTATATTTAAATCGAAATTTAAATCTGCGTTCAATTAATCATGCTCAAAAATTCACTCGAGGACGAAGTTCTCTTTAAACCTCTTTATGAAATTCACTAAGCACAGAAGCTTTTTTCATTCCTCCCCCATTAGTTCCCGTGTTTTTAATTTCATTCATTCATTTAACTTGTATGAGACACCTTTGTGCTCTCTCTCCTGGTTTCTTGAATTTGAATGAAGAATCCATGTTGCCCAAAATTGATAAATTTTTCATGTGGTTTTAAATTCCATTTGCAATTAGATGTAGTAATATTTCCAGTATTACATAATCTTAAATTTTATAGTACGATTAGATTCACAGCTGTTTTTCAACATGCTTCATACATATGAACAAGGGCCCTGCGGTGGCGCAGTGTGGTAACGCGTTCTCCTATTGCGCGGCTAATCCGGGTTCGACTCCCAGCAGTGCAAAAAGAACGCTTACTCAGAGATCTCATAAAGATCGCACTGCTCACTGTAGTCCGGGGTTTGGTTCCCTAGGCCTTAAGAGGTTCGGATTCCTCGGAAAACAGTAGGTCCCGGCGCAGCATGACCACTGTAGTCTTTGAGCCGTAAAACCAAAAAACAAAAACACATGAACAAGATCTAACCAAAAGGTAAGTTCCACTTTTCCTTTGTTCACCACTAGTAATGAATTTTTTAACCATACAACAACTAGTAAGCAATTTACTAGCCGTAAATGGCCAACCTCTATGTCTTGAAAATGTCTCCAAGTAACGTTGCCTCGCCGCACAACCTCGGCTTCAGCACTGACAGCATATAGGACAACTGTCCTCTACACGGTAATTGGTGGGCATCATCGGATCACCTTGCGAATGCTCAGCGTATCTTTGTGGATTTGGAAGCTACATGGCCAGTCAGAAACATATGCAACTAGTCACTTGATAGACGATGAAGGAAGTTGAGCTTGCCAAGGCAAAACGTGAAAAAGGTAATAATAAAGTAAATAGAGCCTCGTGAGACTTGATACAGTGTCGAAGTTTTTCGCTTGTCCAATCAGTTTCAGGAGATGGGCAAAAACTGCCCCATAAATTTCTAAGAAAAGGAATGTCAGCAGTTTAACAAAAACAAGGGGAAATGGCGTGGAATGAAAACACTAAATAATTATCAATTTCTAAACGACCTTATTTTCATAAACAGGGATCTATTATTCATTATTTTGATGGTAATGTGCAGAAAATCTCGTAGAACTAATAGCGATGGTACAGCCGATTGGGGGTGGGGTTGATCTAATAAATTAAAAACTACTTATCTCGGCCATGTATTTATTTTTTTCTATTTGTGATGTCTGTGAAATAACTACAAACGTTTATTATTAGCAGAAGCAATATAAATAGAAGTAGTCATTTAATTAGTAGCTAAGGGAGAAAGGAGGAGTGGGAAGGGCAGATTTATTTATTTAAAATAAATTTTATCCTTTTTCCTTGCCATACTTTTATTGAAAATTTGTTGCGCTTTTATAATTAAAAAAATTATCTTCAGACATACACACATGCATACTGTATATATATATATATATATATATATAGAATATAATTTCTTATTTAGTCTCTACTATTTTTTTTAATACTTCTACATCTCTTGTTACCTTTCTTCATTTTGTTTTTCAAAATGTTTCTTCAATGAAACAGGGACCTGCAAGTTTTTGTGAGATATATGCCAATTAGAAATATTTGTTGCCATCTCAATTAGTCTAATTAGTGAAGAATTTTCTATTTCTTTTTTGAAATTGATCAGAAATTTAATCCGTCTTCTTTGAGTTATGAACCAACTATTACGAACAATTTTACATACTCTATTTTTTTATTTCTTTTGTCAATTAAAAAAAAGCCTAATTATTTTCTAACAAGCTCCTCATGAACCAAATTTTTGTTATATATTGTAGCTTGTATTAGAATAATTTTTTGGATTATAACATGTAGTTAAGTAATAAGTTTAATGAAACTGTTTTAGTTCTCCGTTTTCTTAGTAAATTGGATTAGAGTGTCTTTATAATCCAAGTCACTGCAAATTGAGTTTCTAACAATTCGAGCCCCTTTCTTTTTTCGATATCTGAAGTTGTTTGTCGAACTGAAACTGTCTAATTTATTTAAATATGAAATTAATTAGGTTATCAAAGCGAAGCTTTTTATTTACATACTTGATTTAACTTTTGCTAATAATCTTTATCGAAAACGATTCTTTATTTCTATTAATTTGTGTTTCTTTCCGCTATTTCGGTGTAATGTCTTTATATCTTCTCAGAAATTCTATTGCAAACGCTAAAATGTGGATATATTTTAATAACGCGGAACTCGTGTTTTATAATTTTCTATTACAGTGAGCTGTTGGTATGTAAGATTATTTTGGTTTGGTTTTTTATTTGTTTTTTTACACCATTCGGAGTCGAACTCTGGTTATTGGCACGCTAGGAGAACGTTTATCACTGTACCATTGCAGGGCCTAGGGTTAGTTTCCGAAAGCCTTAGACCTAGGATTCGTTTCCTAGACCCTTAGTCCTATTATAAGTTCCGAGAATCTTAGGCCTAGGATTCGTTTCCTAGAGCCTTAGGCCTAGGATTAGTTTTCTAGAGCCTTAAGATGTTTAGATTCCTCAAAAAAAATGTATAAGTGTACTGCCCTGCGTTGCCGTAGTGGTAACGAATTCATCTGTCGTTACCCAATCTCTGTTCCCTAAGGTTTAACTCAACGGTGTTGTGGAACACGTGCCTTTTTTTTTTGCCAGCACAGGTTCGGATCCTTCAGAAATCTAAGTTCCGGCACAGTATGATCTGTCCCCTCTGTACGCAGAAAAAAAAACCACGAATGAACAAATTATACCTCTTGACTAGACACACTCTGTCACGAGATCTAGTTTGAAGTTAAGAATCTCAAAGCTTATAAACTGGGTTGGATATTAATCTCAAGAAATGTAAAGATGGATCAAGGGTTTCTCAGCTAGACAGAGCAGCGATGGATTACATTAATCATGCGTGATTGGTTAATCTTGCTGAAATATATGCCAAATGGAAACTACGAAGGCCTTTGAAGAGTCCTCTGACACCAGAAATGTTAAAATGATCTATCGTAAAAATAGTCCTAAACAATAATGGATCTTACGAAGTCCGATGAATAAAAAAGCATTCTTATGTCAAAATCTGCTTTCTACGAGATTACAATGGAATATGCATCCTGCAACTTTACTTAAACTGTGCCTTTTGTCACAATAACAATGTTGAGTTTATCTGTGCAAAAGCTATATTATCATGGACGAATAAAATATCGAAGCGACGAAGAAAGTTTCTTCAATGGTCATGGCAACTGTCAGCACTATTGGTACACCTTCCAAAGAAATGGCTCATCTATACGAAAAGCGTCAACGAAAAGATAATCCATGATGGTCTACATTGGCTTTGAATGGTAGAAGGACATCAATGTACACTGATCGGCCAAACCAGTAAGATACCCCGACCTCTCTCTCTCTCTCCCTCTCTCTTCAAAAATATCAAATCCCAACACTACGATCGCGTGGAGATTCTGTTGGCTTCCAAGCATCAAGAGTCATCAAGGGTGAAGCCTAATATTTCAACATGCTTGAGAAAGACTTGGCCACCATAAACAGTTCTCCTGATTGAACCCACTAGTATAATTACTTGAGAATAAAATTTCACCACAAGTTGGTAAGCCCTTTTTTTTTCCATCGTTGGGAGCCGAACCGCGATTAAAGGCTCACTAGAAGAACGTGTTACCATTGCGCCACCGTACAGCTCAAGCTTCCAAATATCAATTTCCTTATTTTTGTCAAAGTGTTCACATATTTCCTTCTTAATCTCTCTTTCTTTTTCACATTTCGTCTCTCTCTCTCTCTCTATTACGCAACTTATTTGTTATAATATACCTTACTCAATATTTTTATATTTATTCGTAGTCGTCGTAGAAATTGGCATTCAATTCTGAATCTCCTCCTACACATTTCATCTTTTAAGAAGAGTCACAATAGGCAGCAAGATAATGTTTACTAACACAGTGAAATCATTTTGCGGATGATGATTACCTACGTTAACTTTTGTATCCTCCTGATTTCAGCAATACATCAAGTGCCACCACCATATAATTTTTCCTCTTCTCCGCATGAATCATCTGTCCTACCCTTTTTCTTATCCTATTTGATGAATATCTTTGACGGGCTCCGCCATATATCAAGACCCCCTCTCCCTTCTTCTAGGTACGTGTTTTCATTCTACTGACAGGTTCTGTTTCCAAAGGCTAAGATCATATTTCACTCTTGTCAGTTGCCGAGATCAGAAACATTTTTCATCAAATCGTTGTTCAAAGGAATTGGAGTAGCCAACTTTATACTTGTATCAGTCATTATAATTGAACATAAATGACGTACAGATTCGTTATAGATTGTATTTATATATTACATATTTATACATATCTATGGGCAGGGGCAGACTGTGTCCTCTCAAAGGCCGCATACCTTGGATTTTCGGAGGGCGCGAGTCCTATCGCCCATGAGGGCGAACCGGCCCTGGGACAGTTGGCAGGCGGCCCGGTCCGCCCCTATGTATTAGTTTATACACTTTCTATCTTACGTTTCCATGTCCGTTTCCAGACAGAATAAGACTGGTGTCGGTTTTGCTGCTCTTGTCACTTTCTGGCTAAAACTGCTATCTCGCGCAATTAGATTTTAACTCATATTACTTGCAAAGCATTGATGTTTTAGGCGACCCGGCTACTCTTAGGGCGCGTACAAACATGCAACAGAACATGTAAGGCCGCGTCCACACATGCAACAGAACACCGTATCGTAACACCGTCGCGTATCAAGTCTGGACCGCACTCCGTAACAGAACACCGTATCGTAACACCGTCACGTATCAAGTCTGGACCGCACTCAGTAACAGAACATCGTAACATTTCCGCGTCTTACCAGTGTAGACTGGGTATCGGCGTGAACTGATATTACGCACTGATGAGACGCGGCAATGTTCGCCGCGTAACATTATCGCGGTTGATGACCTGCGGTTGTTTTCTATTTCCATTTTTAGCGAAGTGTCCGGTACTTTTCATGTCATTTTCCGTGCTATGGCCCCCGCACAAGAGCGGAGTTTGATCGCTACATCGCCTTCCTTGGATCCGCCAGTACATGGATGTAGTGTAAAAATAATAAAATATTTTAAAAAAAGAACGAAGTAAGGAAGATATTGTCTCTTAAATTTTGCTTTAAAAATTTTCCACGTGATCGTTTGTGTTCGTACGTTACAAGAACAGAAAGAGCCTTGATGCGCCGGGCCTTCAGTTTTCCGAACTTTCGCTGCTTAGAGCTCTAAACCTCAAACTGCGGTGTGCAGAAAGACGACACGCTTTCCACGATACCGTTGGGAATCGAACTCGGTCAACGATACATTAGATGAATGTGTTATCTCTACGCTATCGTAGGGCATTGCAGCTGTGTTTTTTTCAAGAAGTGCGAAGTTCTTCAAACTTAGGGAACCAACGCCCTTGACTTTAGTGAAACGTCAGCCGATAAGTGCCTTTTCCTTCCTTCCTTCCTTCCTTCCCTCCCTCCCATCCCTCATTAGGTGTCTCAACTCAGGTTGCCGGTAACCTTGAATCTACTACCATTGCTCAGGGCCGTTTCTACCATTAGGCCAGAGTAGGCGACCGCCTAGGGCGGCAAAATGGCGTAAAAAATTAATTTTAAATCAAACAAAGAAAAAATTGAGCAAATGAGGAGAAAAAATTAAAACATCGAATTGTTTTCAAAAGCATACGAAACAATTAGTTAATAAGTCTTTACATTGACGAATGTAAAAATGTTTAATGTGTGTTACACACAAGTTCTTCTATATCTAATACATTTAAGCCTTCTAGCTCTGATAATACAACGTTGTGTTTTGAAATATTACTCCTTTAATATTTCAGTTTTCAAAAATATAAAATGTTGAAATTAAACAATTATAACATGTAGCAATTGTTTTACTATTCACAATACCCTAATATTACAAAATAACTAATATAAGTTTAAAATATAAATATAATTAACGGGTTTAATGATTAAAAGTATAATAGAAGATTTACATTGTTGTACCGCTGGATGTTGGTTGTGGTAGAGAGGGAGATCTAGTCGAAAGAGTAATGGTAGTAAAAGGATGGGGGCGGCGTTTTTTAATTCTCGCCAAGGGCGGCAGAACATCTAGAAACAATTCTACCATTGCGCCACCTCACAGCGTTTCCATATACTTCCAGCTCACCCCCTTTCATCCGCAGGGGATTTAATGGATACCTTAATAGATTATGCATTTATTTATATAAATACCTATAGTAATAAGCAAAAAAAGAAAAAGAAGTTATTAGCTTTTTTAAATAAGTCACAAGGTGTAAAATTATTTTTGGATATAAAAAGATAAAACATAACTGGACTTGGCAATAAACATATACTAATGGACATAGTTTATGTTGAATCTATAATATTCAACCATTTCGAGTATTAGAATTGGGAAACTTTTTCTCATCATCGCCGATGATGTGGTAATATTAGATGATGAGTCGCTCGCTTAGAAAAGGATTGACACTACCTCGTGGGAACTGAACCCACGACCTCTTGGTATCCGCCCACGGGCTCTTCCAACTGAGCTACAGGCAACAGATTATACTCCTCTCTGCGAGCGCTTCGAGAATTTCGAATATTGTTGTGCTTTATGTCATACAATTAACGTTACTAATTCTAAAAAAAATACTCCAACTTATGAACAGTCACTAAATATATTTAATTCTTATTTATGAACTCTCTTAATAATATTAATGTTTGCCACTGCATGCACATATACTTGCGTGATTATTATATTAGATAAATTTTTATCCAGTACTGAGTAAAGTTGTCTTTCCGTTGCCGGATAAAATTGTCCATAAATTGGCGCCTATCCATTGTCGGTTAACGGTATCTGTAAATACATTGCAAACACCAATTACGATTTTTTTTTTCAGCGAAAATCAACCTTTTTTAGAGATTTTTATTTTGCAAATGTTGTTTGCACTTTATAGTGCAAATTTTGCATGCACCCACATACACTTATATGAAGAAATGTTTTCTCATTGGCCTTGTTTGGCACAGAATTAGCCTTGCTGTCCTTGCGGCTTGCGCCATAAAAATACAAACAAATGTTTTCCCAGGATTGTAAATTTCAATCATTTTTATATCCGTTTCAACGTAAAAATTAATAATGTATGGCAGATTACTGAGTGAATGTTCTTTATATCCGTTAAACTATTCATCCATTTCTCCTAGTATAGTGGAAACTCGATAATTCGAACCTCTGGATAAACTGGAGTGATTCTTATTTCTTTGAACCCCCGGTAACTCGGAAAGTAGACCTCAAATTAAAACTCATTTCTCTCAAATTTCGAGTAATCAAAGTCTCACAGTATATGAAAATGAGAACGATGGATGGATAATTTTGTTATTAGACGACTTGAATGTAATACTGCTTTGGGAAGAAAAGTATTTCCTGTAAACTTGATATCTGTGTATTTTTTAACAAAAATACACGATAATTTAAATAGTTCTTCATAACGTAGAATTCAGGGATATATATATATATATATATTGTTTTTTGTTTGGACTTTTTATGGCGCAAGAGCATCTGGGCCATATGTATATGAAATTCTATTGAAAATACTAAAACGACAACCTTTTTTTAAGTCCGA
The DNA here is from genome assembly GCA_006491805.2 of Dysdera silvatica. NCBI lineage: Eukaryota > Metazoa > Arthropoda > Arachnida > Araneae > Dysderidae > Dysdera > Dysdera silvatica. The sequence continues at coordinate 107,515,868 of QLNU02014802.1, read as the reverse complement.
TAGGTTAGTTGAGTGCTTTGTAATTTTAAGATTTGAAAGGATCTGTAGGAACTTTTATAAGACTTCTTGAAAGATCCTCTGAAACCACAAGGTATCTGCTTGACACGTTCTGTGAAATGTTTCTGTACATTTTATAAGTTAATGTTTATATGGACTCGAGTTTATGGGTGCTGATAAAAAATGCGTTTTTTCTATAGAACATTTTTTATTAATATCTATAAACTTGAATCGATATAAACCTGGACGTATGAAATGTACAGCACAATTTCACAGAACGTGTCAAGCAGCTATCTTTTATTTTCAGAGAACCTTTTATGAAGTCTTTGACCTTAGCAGAGAATTCAAATGATCTCTGGACAATGATGGATTTGCCAATAGGCTATGTAGGCTATAGTCTATGGCGGCGAATTTTCGAAGAAAAGTTTGCCGATGAAGAATTTGTAAAGGAGGGGCTGAATTTTTTGGTGGCCAGTTGAATTGACTTCGAGTTGTTATGTTCAGAGCCGTATCTAAACATTAGCAAAAGGGCGAGCTACCATGGGCGCCGCCTAGAGAAAGGCTCAAAAGGCGCCAAATTTACGAATACTTGCGAAAAGACGAATTTCAAATAACCGCCAGGGGCGTCAAATTAAGAATTTGTCAAAAGCGCCAAAATCTCCGTTCTGTCTCTAGTTACGTTTGTTAAGATTAGGCGGCAAAATATATCAGTATACAGGCAGCAAAATATGTCAGTATGCAGGCGGCAAAATATGTCAGTATACAGGCGACAAAATATGTCAGTATACAGGCGGCAAAATATGTCAGTATACAGGCGGCAAATATGTCAATATACAGGCGGCAAAATATGTCAATATACAGGCGGCAAAATATATCAGTATACAGGCGGCAAAATATATCAGTATACAGGCGGCAAAATATGTCAGTATACAGGCGGCAAAATCGTAAATCCTCCTCTGTCTCTCGGACCTAAAAAATGTTGTTGTTTCGTTTCGTAACGTATCGCATTTATTGCATACAACATTGAAATCTTTACCAGAACAGTCGTTCGATTTCCAATGGTGGTACCGAACTATCCGAGACAGACGGATATTTATTTCAGAAGCCCCCCAAAGCAGTTGTAAACAATATAGTGAAATGAACTATGTACAGATCCGGGAATAATGGCTGGAAGAAAGTATTTGTAAGTTGAGAAAAGCTCATTCCCGGACGCACGTTATCGTCTTCAAGTTCCCAAAAATTCATCTCATCCAATATTGAATAACTTTTTTTTTTCGGGAAATTAGTAAACGTTCAAGAATCCGGTTTTATTTATTACTCTTCCGACCTCTTAATCTGCACTCTTGAAAATATATCTGCCGCCGGGAAACCTGGAACAAGGATATTCCCGGACAAGATGGCTCTTCAAAAAAAGCGCGATTTTTATCTCTGACAAGAAACGAAATTTAATTTCGGACTGCCGCGAATTTAGCGAGATTTATAGGAAACTATTCTTTTTGTCTTTTGGCTTCTTTTTAATTAAAATGTAGTATTTCGCGTGTATGTCTACAGTTGCTTATAACTAATACTATCGCCCTAATTAATTTTTTCATCACAAAAAATCCTCATGGTTTTTTCATTTGGCTTCCTCAACTTTTTACACTTTTCCGAATTAAAATCTGAAATCAAATAGGATGTTATAAATAAACTAAATTTTAAAATTGTGAAATGGAGATCACCTTTTTTTATCTATACATTATACTTCTGATGCTAATACGAAATGAAACTTTCTGTTGTTTTACGAGAACAAGCTACTGAAATAAAACTAGTCTGGTAAATTCGGAAATAAGTCTTTTTAAACCCATAATTTAATTTTCAATAACGATTTAATTTTTAATAACAAAACTATGAACAAATGAATGAATTTATGAACAAATGAACGTATTGTGAGTGCACGTGCATTTATACACAATTTATATTCAATAACGTGCTATTGAATGAAGATTCTAATGTTATTTTATTCATATTTATCTTTTCTGACACTGCCTCCCCAAGGCCATGCACAAAGAGAAAGTTTTGAAGATTACCCCCAATAGCAGATAGATGAATGGACAGACGGACAGACAGGCAGGCAGGCAGGCAGATATTAGCCGTATAGGTTGATTTATTATTATTTATTTGTAAAATAAAATCCTTCATGGTAAAATTTTTTCCTCCAAATTAACCCCCGTTTTCATCAATAACACCCCCTTTTGAAATGCTGTGCACGTGCCTGTGTCGTCCTCCTATCGTTGCGTTTACTCCTGCAATCCACCCATTCAACACAGTTGAAATTACTCTGTTGATCTTTGTCCACTTATGACTTCCAATGAGTTACTGGTGAAGGAAATTACCGGTAGAAAAGGTTGCTAGTTATAAAAGAAGTTACTAGTAGTTAAAGACAGTATTGGATAGTAATAGGAGTGTATACAATGACGCCTGGAAAGGTAGGTAAAAAAGTTTTAACTACTTCGAAATATAGTAGTATATATACTATGTTGTAATAAAATATATGCATCCAGAAAGAGTTGAGCCATAACTACGAAACTCGGCATGTGTATAGTGTTCGAGTAGTCGAACAAATGTTCAAAACATCAAAGCAAAACAAAACACCGTTTTATTGACGTGTAGCAGTACAAAGAATGTGCTTTTCAATAGGTGGTAAAACACTTATATAAAATATTGAAAATTGTGGAACTTTTCTGTGATGAACTGAATTTTGAACGGAGTCCGTACAAATAAAGAAATACTATGGTTCGAATTTAGTCTGATCCATATGACTTTGACCAGGTTTAAGAAACTAGGTTTAGGTTACTACAACCCAGATCCGTAGCTAGGCGCTTGTTACAGGGTGGGGAGGCTCTGAAAGCTACAGGGGGCTTAAAATTCTTACATATTTTGATGTATTTTATTAATATATTTAATAATACTAAATATAAGCAGACTGATATATTTAACGTTAATAAATGAATTCTTAATGCAAGTATTTCATTGAAAACTTATGAATTTTAGTATACCTCTCTATAATTTCCCCAATCCTTATTATAAAGTATATGAAGATTCAAACGTATATAAAAAAAATTACATACACAAGATCTACAGTAGAGAGCTATTTTGAATACATTTTTAACGTTAAAGAACAATTTCCATTGTCATGTACAATTTCGTACAAAACAAAAAATTTAAAATAAAATTCTACAATATTTTATTTTGAAAAAATGTATATATTTTCGAGGGAGGCTAACTACATTTCCAACAGGGCTCAGCCCTCTATAGCCCCAGCCTGGCTACTGCTCTGCTACAACCCTTATACGTTAGTGCGCTATGCAGGTTCACATTTCCTTTTGTAAATAACGAAAGTGTATTGTAGTTTTATTTAAAAGAAGAGTGAACAGAGTCGATATTAAATTTCGGGAAATAACTGCTAATTAGCGGGGACCCTCTAGGAAGAAAGAGTCGATTCTTTAAAGAAAGTACCAAACAGGGTGAAGTTGAAATAGTAAAAGTATATTTAAATTGAAATTGGAGAGATGGAATGCCCAGTTAATGGCTTGAAGAAGATTATGGATTAATTTCGACATCGACACTCGTTTAAATTAATGGTATCAATTAGAGGAGGATTATTTTATTAGAAGCGTTGGGAAAATTCTCTTGGGAAGTAGAAATGACTTTTAACTAATGAGCAACACTAGTTACAGGAAGCTTTTAAAATCGCATAACATTCATCTTAAGGGATGCCGTTAAGATTTGCTGGGTTTAAGTTAAACCTGATCGATCAAAGCAAGCAATTAAAAGTCCAATAGGCGAATAATCTGGCGAGAAGTAATTAGCTATTTCAACTGTGTAATTGTACTCTTTATATTTATGTCTCGTTTTATACTTTGAAATATAGTTGAAGCTGCTTTAGTTCATTTATCTGATACATTTTCTTTTCTTTTTGAGTCATTATTCTTATATATAGTATTATATCCATTGGGTAGGTAACAGTGCATTTTTCTGGTTACATTATTCGCAAACTCGTTTTCGCAAAACTTTGCCGTTCGCTATTCCGTCAGCTTTTACAAATCTCGCAAATCGTAAACAAACCTTTGCGTAGCGCGTCAGCATACTGTCCACGCCCGTCCGTGTCAGAAACCTACGTTCAACTTTGTGACATCCTGAAAAATCTTCAATTTTTTTTCTAGAAAAAGGAGCATATGGGGCTGTTCCCCCATTCACAAATTATTAAATAGCTAAATTCACATAGCGCTGTAGCTACACTCTAGCCAAACAGGTTAATCTCCTGCAAATAATTTCTCCGGAAGAAACAGGATCTCGCGCTAGTCAGCTCTCTCTCTTTCCTCGTATTCACGCGCTTGTTGACAGACCTGTTTTGCGTTAGTTCTCCAGGATAGCCTCCCGGTATTGATTGAGTCACCAATCACCTAGTACTTATCGCAATGTAATCTGCTTTATTACTCAACAAT
>QLNU02014802.1:107457875-107511287 GCA_006491805.2 Dysdera silvatica | reverse complement strand
ATTGAGTGTAACCTTAATTTTGGACACCAGTGTATTGTGTTGTAAAATGGGATGAGGAGAGATAGAGATGGGAGGTGATATTGAATGTTTGAATTGTGTCTTTCCTTTTTCATCTAAAGACCCATGGCATGTTTTACTCTTCTATCGATTTTACCCTATCGATTATCTTGGTTGTTTTTCGACTATGTATGAACCAAACTCCTGAACGCTTTTAATAACTAGTGTATCTTCTAAATTTATAATGAAGAAAATTAGGAATTTTGATGATTGTTATTACGAATACAATCATTATTTTTTGCTGATTTTTCACATATTTGTATTAAAGTGTTTTGCTTGTTAGGATAAGATTCAGGTTTCTTTGGGAATAGCAATTCAATTTTTATGAATAGAGCTCTGCTTCTTTCATAATAAGCCTATTTCTTAAATTTAATTATTGATGAAGTAGTACATTGGGTCTTTTTCTAAGAAAATTGTAATTCGTTCTTGGAAAGAATGCAAGTAGCGTAGTTAGAACATTAATCTAGAAACTTTTCTGACAACTCTTCAGCCGTCTTCCTTACAGCATTAAAAATCTACTCTGAAGAATATGGCTGGATGGCTTTAGCGCCGTCGAAGAACGTTTAATCCTTTGGGTTCAGATCCGAACATGATAGATTAGTTCTAACTGTCGGTTGTCAGTTGTGAAATGACATATTAGTACTGGCTGCTACATCGGTTGTATTGTGTCTACGTCATATCCTACAAATCGCAAGGAATTTACCAGGTAAAATATAAATTCTTCCATAATATGAAGAACTTCTAAGAGAGAACAACTTTTTCTTACAATAGAAAAATGTTTAGTTAGTTCGTTAGTTAATCTTTTGCGGAAGGGAAAAGTTTATGCGTTTGATACTCTTTTAGAACTAGTTCAATAGGAAAATGTATACAAAGGCATTTTTCTTTCTATTGTGGCGAGACAGTGGCGAAGAACCCAATACCTTAGAGATCAGCACGAAACCACCACTCTCCATTCTCATTCCATGTATACCAATTGAGATGTAGAGCAAGCATTTGTCTTCCAAGATCGCGCAGTATAGCCCAGATACCCTTGCGCCATAAAAAATTCAAACAAACTATTTTACAATTCGGGGTGTTATCCCTATAGCGATCCCTATATCTTCAATGTCGGAATTTCCTATGATAAGATTCATAAATACCTGACCCCAATGATTAATTAGCATCCATTGATTAACAAGAATACATTAAAAATAATATAATTCAATAGATAGCTATTTATTTAGAGATTTTATTTCACTCGCTAAAAAATTCGAACACCTGCTTCTTCTCTCAAAACCTTCTTTAACTCTCTAATTCCCTTTAGAATTCCGAATCTCTTTTTTTTATATCACTGCTCGTTGTCAAATCCAGAAATCGGAATTATGTGCAATATATGTTGCCAAACACGCAAAATGAAAAAAATAATTATGTACAATAATTGCAAAACATCAAATCAAAAAAAAGAAAGCAATCTGTACTGTAGCCAATTTTAGAAACTGTAATTATAAAAGATGGGTTTCTTGGTCTCCTAACAGGCAACAACTAATGAAAGCAGTAAAACAAACAAGTATCATTACCATTTCTTAAACATCGTCGCAAGTTAAATACAAACATCACGGGTCAGGTGATTTTCATTTAGAACAATTCACTCAATATGCATTTAAGGAACATGTACCGAAATTGTTGGAGCCTACGAGAAAACATCAATTCTTTGAACACAAAATACAAGATGTTATTGTGAAAACACACACCTACAGTGCTGAATGCGCACTAAGAGTTAAACCTAAAAAAATTTAACTACGATAGTTTACTACACCGTATTAGTTTGTTTTAAAGAAAAAAGTTGTGTTTGTTTTTTTATTATTCATCATAAATTTACAAGCATAAATTTTGCAGTATTATCGATCTTCATTACATCTAATATTATTTCATTGTTAGTAATAGGTGTAGCTGCCCTTAAATGGGAGTAAGCAGTTAAAAAATATACTACATCCATATGTGTGTGGTATAAGTATTTATTATTGATCTTTTCCCCATTAACGCCCCACTATACCTGTACTTTTATGGTTTTATAGGGTATTATTACCCTTCTCAGGGTCGGCACAATTTGCTAAATATTGTCCACACATGAAGCCACCGTCGCAGGTTTTTTTATGTGTTTTATGTGATGAATGTTAATTATGAGACAAAATATTGTTTGACAAAATATTGTGTGGCAATATATTAATTATGTGACAAAATATTGTTTGACAAAATATTGCGTGGCAATATATTAATTATGTGACAAAAAATTATGTGACAAAAAATTGTGACAAAAAATTATGTGACAAAATATTAGTTATTATACATATACTTAGTAATTAAACGTTACTTTTCTCAGGTGAAACTCTAGTATCAAAGTTATTAAGTGTGGTCTCTGATCACACGTTTCGACGCATTTCAAACAGGCGCTGCTGTTCTTCGTCAGATTTAGAATGGAGTAAACTCTTAGTGAACACAGAGTGTTGCCATTTAAATCTAATATCGATTGTTGACGGCAGCGCCCTAGACGGCAGAAAATAGTTTAGAAGTACAATGAGGGAAGGATAGAGACGTTCGTCTAAAACGCGACGAAACGCTCGACCGAACGTCAAAATCTGTACTTAATATCATTGTGGCTAATATTTAATGTACTTTATGTAATACGGCATTAATTTTACGCTGAAAATTCTAATCACAGTTGAATTCCTTACTTTTGAATTCATCAATGAGTAATTGATAACGAATCCATAATGGATTCAAATGTAGATCCATAATGGATTCAAACGTAGATCCATAATGGATAATAATAGATCCATAATGGATTCAAAGACACGTACTCACACTCATGTGTGCGTACGTGTGCGCGACTGGGAGATAGTATAAGAAACGGAAATTTTAATGAGGGATCTGATAATCTGAAGAAACCTTTGAAAAGGATCTGTACAAGATCATGAAAGTATATCAGTCGCAAGAGGTTCGTACTCCTCAGAAAATAGTGGGTCCCGGCGCAACATAATCCTTACTGTCCTTGAATAGTAGAAAATAGTAGAACTCACGAACACACGCATTAGTCACACTTTATTGTGTGCTTCGACTTTATCTCCTATAGGATCACTAAATGGGTTTACGGAAAACAAAATTCTTAAAGTAGAATATCCTTTCCGTTTAAAAATGCAGCCAAAGCTCAAAGGCAAAAAGAATGTGAAATTTAACATTATGGCGAACGCAAATTTCTCAAGAAGAATGTCTTTCCACCTGAGAGAATTTATGAGTTTGACAGCTTTTAGAGCTGGAATTGAAGTTTATCATCAAGTTTTGTTTTGACATGTTCTCAAAGGAGGTTTCGTTTTTCTCGCATTCTTCTTGTAAATATTTCTTTTCGAAGTGCGAGGTGTTACGTCCGCCGTCAATGGATCTATTTTGAAAAATTTCTCAATCTATCTTTGCTCGCTATGCAGCTCTCTATATCCTTCCAATATTAGGCTTTAAGAAAACACATTATTCACCTCAGATTTTTATTCACGCTAACAAATTTTATTATCAATTTAATTTTCTTATCAATTCGATCTCAAATTCTATTATCAATTCGTGCGGCGCGGTTTTATTATCAATCTAGCGTTTCGTCCGGCGATTTAATTATCAATTCAATCTCTAACCGATTTAATTATCAATTCAATCTCTAACCGATTTAATTATCAATTCAATCTCTAACCGATTTAATTATCAATTCAATCTCTAACAAGTTCTATTATCAATTCAATCTCTAACAAATTGTTATCAGTTCAGTCTAGAAAATTCTGTTAATATTTAACGAATACCAAAATCCCAATCTCCAAAAACAAAAATTTGTAATCTATACCAAGGATAGGCAAATGCGGGTTTTCGTTAAGTGCGTCTCCCGTCGAAAATTGAAATTCCATTTTTCTCCCCCCCCTCCCAGAAATATTTTCTTGTTAAACTGTCTCAAGTCTTGCTAGATTGACTAACTTGAGTCTTGTTAAATTGACTAAGAAAGTGAATCGGTTAATGAAGAATAGAAGTTGTACGTAATCGCTTCAAAAGTAGACCTTCGGTTGCATCGATAGGTCATTCTTGGAGTTATTATTAAACTTTGAAATAATTATTTTGTGTTTTCTTTCTCTTAATTATATTTTATTTTATGTATACTTTACATAGTGTACAATATGTAATCATATTAAATTTGTATATTTAATACTATGTAACTATGTTGTGGCTCTTTATGATATATGATAAACATGAATGTGGCTCTTTATGATATATGATAAACATGAATGTGGCTCTTTATGATATATGATAAACATGAATGTGGCTCTCACTGACCTCATGCCTGCCAACATTGTCCTATAAAATCGAAACTCGTTAACGGGAATTACTTTTAACATGAATTATTTACAGAATCCCAGCCAAACTGAATAACTTAATAACACGATTCCTTCCTTTCCGGAAAACACTATTCCTTCCTTTCCGAAAAACACGAAAATTTTTTTTTGTTCCCATGAGTTATTAGCCTTAACAAGGTTTGACCGTATATAAAAAGGATGTCTGGTAGAAAATTTAATTATTATGTTTGATAATTAAAATTTTTTCATAATTCAGATCATTTCGTCATTCAGGTTCATGGGAGGACATGGGCGTCGTTTGGGTGGGGAAGGGGGGCAGTTCCCCCCTAGAATTGAAATATATGCAATATTTTTAATACATTAAAAGGTTAAAGTAATTATTTGCTTCGGATTAACATTGGTAAAAAAAATGCCCTCCCCCCTGTAATTTGCCTTAACGACGCCCTTGTGGGAGGACAAAACCTACCTCTGGAATACCTCGGTAGCAATAGCGTAGAAAGAATATTGGTAAAGGTGTGAGGCAGGGAGATACCATTTCTCCAAAACTTTTTACTTCAGCTTTACAGATGATTTTTCAGCTGATAAATTGGAATAACAAGGGAATAAAAATAAATGGTGAATATTTAAATCATTTGCGGTTTGCTGATGACATTGTTATTTTTTCAACGAACCCATTAGAACTCCAAGACATGGTACAGGAGCTCTCAACTAGAAGTAAAGAAGTTGGACTCAAGATGAACCTACAAAAAACTAAGATCATGTTCAATAATTTTGTAGAGGAAACAAAAATACAAGTTGACAACATTGAGCTAGAAATTGCTGATTCATATATTTACCTTGGCCAGCTGATTTCAATGGATGGCAACATTATGAAAGAACTCAACAGACGTATTAAACTTGGCTGGAGTGCATTTGGAAGAAACAGTTTTATCCTGAAGGGGAAATTGCCTTTGTGTCTAAAAAGAAAGGTCTTCAACCAGTGTGTATTGCCAGTCCTCTCTTATGGATCAGAGACATGGAGTCTAACAGTTGGAGCAATACGAAAGTTACAGACAACGCAAAGGAGCATGGAGAGGTGCATGCTTGGAATAACTAGGAGAGATCGAAAAAGAAACACTTGGGTGAGAGAGCAAACTAGAGTAGAGGACATCATTGTTAAAGTAAAAGGGCTGAAATGGCGATGGGCTGGGCATATTGCAAGAAGAACTGATCAACGATGGACAACAGAAATTCTGAACTGGATTCCAAGAGACCACCGAAGACCTAGAAAACGTCCTCAAACTAGATGGGTGGATGAAATAAGAAAACAGGTTGGGGTGACGTGGAAACGAATGGCCCAGGATAGACTTGTGTGGAAAGCATTTGGAGAGACCTTCATCCAGCAGTGGATAGATAATGGTTGAATATGATGATGATGATATATTATAAGATTACGCTTTCTAATTATCCTGATTTTGAACAAATGTAACTCCACTGTTATTCTACATCTTTTAAAGTTTTGTTTCCTTTGTATTTCAGTTACTTCGGTGGGTTTTTTCCTCTTTTATATTTTCAAACTTTTCTCATGTGCACTGAATTTCGGAATTCCACTGGTCATTATTTGATATTTTTTAGCTAAGTATAAGAAATGTAATATAATATATATATATATATATATATAGGAGGATATAATATATATAAAAGGAATGTATTATAATATTATATAAAGAATGTAAGTATAAGGAATGGCTATTGTTATGAACTTGTAAACGCACATAAATGTTTTTATCTGCCATAAAAAGTACTTTAATGACTGAAAAAGAAGGGAAAAATGAATAAAACGGAACTTTGATAAGTGAGGGTTAAAGCATGGCTGACTTCGTGGCTATTGGACAAAAAGTATGATTGTTCCGTGTCATACAGCTTTCTTCTTGAAATGAATAAACGTCTTTTCAAAACTTTTCTTTGTCCGGGCACGTTGCCAATAACAAGGAATGTAACTTTGACCAAAAAATCACGGAACCAAGAAAGAAAGTTCTTGTCTACCAGCCAGGTTTCCAGTTTTGAGAATGTGTTTCAAAAGTTAAATTGAATTGTTCAATCTAGAAAAATCAAATCGCAGACTTTTATGATAACCTTGCTTTTATTTAATTTACCAAATGTTGTTACATGATTAACTAATGTGGATGCAAATAATAGCATCCCTGTGGTTCCAGAACGGCTCATCTTCAGACACTGGTTCTCTGGATTAAAGTTGTTTCTTTTGATGCCCTTCACCTATTACACATGCTTGACAATTCCCAGTTGCCTTTAGTATGGCAAAAACAATTGTTTTCCTTATTTTTAATGCACTTTGATGACTAAATGGCAACGCTACTCAAGGCCAGGGAAGGAAAATTCCGATTTTTTTTTCCTTTACTGTATTATTTGTTCTGAAGTTATTGGTTACTAGTAAAATGGCGATGACCATAAGAACATTGGTAACACGATAATCTACTAACGATTCTGTTATACTAGTCTCTACAGATGACTGACGTAATCGTAGAAGATATGCTGTAAATGGCTAATCGGTAGATTATGATGAGACGAAGTACAATATTCAACATCTTTATTGGAACAGGATAACTTCGTAATATAGCAGCGATTACATATGTATTAGAGCTTGCGACGCTAAGCAGCGGACAGGAATACGTCGTAGTCGTTTCGAGTCTAGTAGCAGAACTGCTTCGAAAACTTGAGAACAGATATATTTTTGGGGGACGATCAGGTTGTCGGCAGAAGGCGATTAGTTAAAAATTGCTGAGTAACCGTGGCGTACTGTGTTCTTGTCCCGAGGTAGTACAAGGCAATAAAACTTAATTGGAAAGGCGCGGACGAGGCGTGGGAAAAGAAGTGGTTTTAGCGTGGGATATTTCTAACAAAGAAACTTCTTTAAAAAAGAATAATTTATATGGAAATAGTATTTTAAATTTATTATAAATTTATATTGTGCATAGTTGATTTTGTAGCTAATTAATATAAATTAGCCGCAGTTCAATTACTTAAATTATCTATCAACAAAATTTTTATCATGTAATTACGTACCTGCCAATGATGTGGATGTAAATAATACTTTCACCTTGAGGCCAACTCCTTTGCGGACATGGCATTTTTCCAAATATGGCTTATTTGACGTCCTTTACCAACCCTTTCAGTTTGTTCCATTAGTTCTGAATCACCCTGTAGAAGGTGAAGTGGAAATGAAATATGAAATGGACCATGAGAAGCTCATAGGACAGCACTTTTTCAGGAGATACGCTTGTCACAATGAATTTAATATTGGATATTTCTTTGTGAGTCCTTGCATATGCAAAACTTAGGATGTCAAGTCTCTCGTTATATAATAGGGGAAAATTCAGATCAGAAATATGGAAAAATTAAAAGAAACTTTTGCAAACATAATGAATACTTTATAAAACTGAAAAAAAAATAGACGACTAGTCCTTACAAGATTGAATCTAAACACTTCCAAAGTGTTACCAGAACAACACCCACAAAAGATGTTATAGCATAGAGTTTGTATTTTAAGCATGAGTGATACGTCTTCGACAGTAGAATTCAACAAGGACACAAATTACAAAACCACCAAACTTGCAGTGCATTCGATCTTACTAAATATGTCTAGAATTAAAAATAGTGGCATACCGTTTCCAAGAAAACTATCTTTGTGCCTATGAATTTCACAAATAAAATTATTATAATTTTTATAAATGCTGTTATTATAATTTTTACAATTTTATTATTTTAATTTTTACAAATGCTATTATTATAATTTTTACAAATGCTATTATTATAATTTTTACAAATGCTATTATTATAATTTTTACAAATGCTATTATTATAATTTGTATAAATGTTATTAATATGATTTTTACAAATACTACTTTTATAATTTTTATTATTATAATTTTACAAATGCCATTATCATAATTTCACAAATGCTATTAATTCTGAGAATTTGTGAAATAGCTATGTTTCTATGAAATTTTATGATTATACAAAATTTAAAGTTTGACAGAGACAAAACTTTGAATTTAAAATCAGATCTTTTATCATAGAGTCTAATGTCATACACACCATCAGATGCAGAGTTTTCAAAATTATTGGAGTTGGGGACAACACGTGTTACGTACATTTATACATTACAGTATATGTAAAATCGCAATTTATTTCAAATTATTGGGGGGGGGGCGCACATAACTCTACGCCTATGAAAATGAATTGTTTCAAGTAATTCATTCCTAATGCTAGTGAATATTACTGAATATTTTAATTAATGAATATTACTGAATATTTACATTAATGAATATTTTACTGAATATTTAAATTAACGAATATTTACTGAATATTTAAATTAACGAATATTTTACTGAATATTTAAATTAACGAATATTTTTCTAAATATTTAACCTAGTGAATATTACTGAATGTTTTAATTAATTTATTCCTACGACTAATGGATAGTTTAAGTGTTTCTGTTTAAATAGACAATCGAAAATTGAAATCAAAATGTGGGGTCCAAAGAAAAGCTTGTCTTAAAAAACAAAATATTCGTAAATTATTGCCATACTAAAATTATGTATTAAAAACTAAACTATAATAATTACAGTAATATTAAATAAGTTATTCACAACGCAAAGGTACTTCTGTGGCAGAAATAGATACATTTTAAAATGCTCTTCTGTTTTTCTTTTTTTAAACCTTCATTGTATGTATTTCTGAGCCAATTACTTTGTCTTTTTATGGCCCCTGGATAACATAGGTCATGCTGCGCCAGAAACTTGTTTACCAGGAAACCTAAACCTTTCACCTAAACCTTGAACAGTTTTCCTCAAACGTTTTATTCTTCGCAACCCCTTTCTTATCACACGCCTAGATACGGAACCCAGCTATAGATATTATTTAAAGGAAACCTAAAGGACTATTACAATTATCCTTTCTTGGTCATAAACATAAAAATAGGAAACAAATCAGCATAAAAATGTAAGTAGGCCTAATACTCTTGAAGAAGTTAGTGATTTCCATGCAGTTTAAAATGGTATTTGTTAATGCTTTAACTATTTAACTTAATCCATTACTTCGCCTATAAATAAATAAATAAATTACAATACATCATTAAAAGAATTTGGTGCGCCTATTTGGCGGAGTCTCCAATAATTATGTATGCGCACTTTGAGGGTAAGTTGAAGACTGATTGAATCTTAGAATTCAGAACGCAACTACACACACCGTTGCCAAATACAAAAAATGAAATTAAAATTATACAATATCTGTTGCCAGGTGTGGAAAGTGGAATTATGTAGATTTGGAAAATATCGAATAAAAAGAAACAATTTGACATATTGCTAATTTTAAAAACAGTGATTATTAAGTTCGCGTTTCTTGGTATTCGAAATGGCAACAAGAAGGGAAGACCGCAAAATCTAACAAGCAGCATTTCTATTATGGATGTCCACATTCTTTTGTCGCAGGATATTGATTGTGGTTAACTAACGCTATCTAAGGGATTTTCATAAATGGAAAATTGCATAATTTACGTATTTTGTTAAAGTTGTATATTTAAATTACTTTCAGAACCCCTGGATGACCGTCATGGAACCCTAGGGTTCCGGGAAACACACTTGAAGGAACTCTGATGTAGAAAATCAAAGCACAAACTAGTGTATAAAAAAAGAACGCTTTCTGTCGCATCACCTGAAGTTCAATCCGCGATTTCAACACGGAGAGAAACGCATTGCCGTAAGGCAGCTGCAGAGTTTACCTTGTAGGACATACTTTGGCGCAGTAGTAACACTTTCACCTAGCGTGAGATTAATCTGGATTCGAATCCCGGCGATAAAAAAACGCTTACTGGCTAACTTCTCAATGTAGTTTGGTTTCCTTATCAGCTGAAGTCTGGGTTCCTTAGCAGCGGGGTCTGTGTTTCTTAGCAGCGAAGATCTGTATTCCTTAGCAACAGAGGTCTGGGTTAATTGGCAGCAGAGTTATGGGTTCCTTAGCAGCAAGTCTGGGTTCCTGAACAGTAGAAGTCTGTGTTTCTTAGCAGCGGAGGTCTGTGTTCCTTAGCAACAGAGGTCTGGGTTAATTCACAGCAGAGTTATGGGTTCCTTAGCAGCAAAAGTCTGGATTCCTTAGCAGTAGAAGTCTGTGTTCCTTAGCAGCGGGGTATGAATTTCTTAGCAACAGAGGTCTGGGTTCCTTAGCAGCAGAGGTCCGGGTCCCTCTGAAAACTGCAGGTCCCGGCCTTACATGGTCTTTCGCTGGTCTTACAGCGTAAAAACATAATGTTATTTTGTAATCTCAGAACAATAGAATAAAGTACAGTAGCACTTGCCTAAAGTGGCCACCCTTGGAACTGGACTGCAATGGTCACCATGGTTACTATGCACGACAGACTTTGGTGTGGTCATGACTATGTCCCTGCAGTTTCTCTCTGCTAAAAAGTGGTCAATTTATTCAAGTGGTTGATTTATCAGATTCTATTGTACTTACATCTTAATAATTTTTTAGTTAAACGATGCTTAATACCAAACCCACGGTTCGTTCCGAAGCGGCGTATGTTTCAAAGTAAAATATTTTTAGCAATGAAAAGGGAAAATAAAATACTTTTCCCTAAGATATGGCAACGATTTTCCCTTCCATCAAACTTTATTTCCCTCAGGCATTTCCAAAAAGTGAGTGAAAATCGTTATCTTTATTTCTGGTTCCACAAATTTATCCCCGAGCATAAATTCCTTTTTAACAAGTAATATATCGCAGAAATAGTTAGATTTTATCACTTATTTTTACAGCGCCTTTTTTGGTTATTTTGAAAAAAAAACCGAACTTTTTTAGTAGCCCAAAATTTTTTGCAAACCGTTTTTACAAAGCTAATTGCATTTACATTTTTTCTTTTCCTTTTATAATTAGTTGTTTTGGGTGAATGACCCATCATTTAAACCAGGGGCGATTTTCTGCGTGTATCCTATTCTGTTGCAAAAACTTTATAATTGCTGATGCCATCAATTCTCGTGCAGACGCTTCAAGTATTTTTATTTTAGAAGCGCATTAATCGGTACGGTGAATGACATTAATTAAATTCAAGATAGTTTCTAATCGTTCCATTTAACGCACAAGAAAACATTTAATAACAAATTGATTACATTGATTAATTAGAAATGCAGACCTTAGGTTATTGAGTCGCCGCTGATTAAATCATTGAATTAAATATGAATAATTCATTATTAAAGGAACGCTATTAAATATCCTTCTCTAGCTTTTGAAATATATTGCGGGGTATTGTTCTAAAACGAATGTTTATATCGGTAATTACTCAAACATCTGCTTTCATCTCTGTATTTCTTACTTTTAACTCTTCATCACTCTCTGACATTTTAAATGACCATGTTGGCCGCACACGCAGTTCTTTAACTCTTTACTAAGAATTGATTTTAATAACAGTCTTTGATTTTACCATGTTTGGCGCAGTATAGCCCAGATGCTCTTGCGCCATAAAAATCCAAACGAAAATTCATCCACACGTATATGTATTTTAGTGTTAAATTTACTGTTAATATCATTATGTAGTTTTCTTAATGAGGTCTAATTAATTCAAAAATATAAATATACAAATATAGTCTCTTCTGAGATTTTTTGCGCTTGAAAACGATTTTTTTTTTTATTTCCAGTCGTTTAACGACTGGAAATAAAAAAATTCGTTTTCAAGCGCATCGACGAAGAAATTTGTAAGATTGATTAAAATACCTAACAATACACAATCCCCATCTTCATAGGAAATTATCGTTGCATAATTTCCATCCTCATAACAAAGTCAAATTTTTTCCACTGTTACTTTTATTTCTCTTGTTGTGCTTCCTTTTGTTCAGAAGGTTAATAACAACGTTGTATTATGATTATTAACAGCATTGTAGAGCATTAACAAGAATGTTAAAGGTTGATAACAGCGTAATAGATAGTTAACAAAAGTGTTAAAGGTGTCAAAGTTTGTGTGTATCGGGTATCATTTGCTGTCGTTAATGTGTCGTTGTGTGGGTCGCCATTGTCGAAGTTTTGTGTTTCGCCACTTGCTACGAGTGTGGTCGCTACGATTTGTAAAGTAGCGTACGTCGTAACGGCATGATTGACTTTTATCACAGAAGGTATATATTTTACGTTAAAGCCCTAAAGAGGCATTGCTTAAACATTATACTTTAATATACCAAATTATATACAACATAATGGAAAATGACCGAGCTCGATCTACCGTGCTCATTCATCGATTGCTGGAGCCAGAATCTATGTCTTACCAGTTCTAAAGTTCAAAATTCAGGTGAATTTAGTAACCGCCCACATGATGTGAGTGGACAGTTTGTTTGTCACGTGGGCAGTTCTAGTCTCTGGTTGGACGGAATGTGATGCCCAGACACCAAAACACATAAAGTTGTCAAGTTGTCATAATGTTCGCTTAAAACTCTTGAGTTGTTGGAACTTAGTTTGGGAAAAACGGAAACAATCAGCATGGGGAGCCTGCGTTGCTGGGGGTTTGGATTGTCCAGATGCTCCTTCTGGTAGTTAAATTTTTTTGGGAAATAACTAAGGGAGCATCCAAGCGTGGGAGCTAAGATCTCCCCAAAGGTTCATAACATTGCGAAATGCAGTTTTAAACGTTGATTAAAATATATCGATACGTTTCTTACAGAGGGAGCTGTCCGTAAGAAACTAACTGGAGTGGATTTCAAGTGTTGGCATTTCACGCCGTCGCTATTTATGCAAGTGACGTAATCTGTTAGCGGGAATATTCCTGAAACCGACAGATGACAAGAATAGTTGAAAGAGTGAAAGGTAGCAGATATTATAGTAAATGGAGGGACACAAAAACTTTTCCAAGCATTGCTGAAACTGGGAGTGAATTTATGATCAAATGGGATATGATTATTGTATTTTGATGATATAAATATCATATTCAACTAGCATGTTTCCGTTAAAATGTAAATTATTACAATTCACATTTTTTTAATGCCTGTTGATTGCACCTCCTCAATTCGTTAGCACACTGATAGTGGCGTAATTTGTCATCTAAAAAGAGATCCCTGTGATTAGATACAATTCTGTTTATTTACACCAGACTTTACTTTTGCACTCCATGTAACGTACCCGATTATTTTTTTCTGCCTTTGTGGCAAAAAAATCAAATTATATTATTTAAATACATAGTGCAGTATCACGTAGATAACTCAAACGTATTTAATTTGCATTCTTGGATAATTCGAACTTTACTTGTGGCCTTGTGTATTTAAAATTGGTTACATAAAACTCTACTAATTCAAGTTCTTGAATAATTTGAACTAAGTTTACAGTAAAAGCAGTGGGAGGTGACTCCTAAAGTAAATTAAGTTTATAGTCAAAGGGGGCACTCTTTAATATAAACTAAGTTTATAGTCAAAGAGGGGAAACACCTTAAAATAACGACACGTGTGAAGGAGCAATAAGTATACGATTGAGTATTTGATACTCGACTTTTTCATGATTCATGCTAAAACCTGTGTACCAAATAAAGTGAAAAAACGTGCGTCATGTACACAGACTGGAGTTGAAGTGGCCCAGCGGTCAAGACATCGGGGCGTTAACCGAATGATCTCTGGCTCGAACCCATTCTGGTTACGCGCGTGTTTTTATTTCCCTCTAATATGAATTATATGACAATGTAGCGTCAAACACTTAATCGATTTATATTTATGTGCCCTTCCATTTCGAATTAATAGGATCCGACTATATTCCTACAACTTCTATATCTAAAATTGTTTTTCTCTGATGAGCAAATGAAGTTCTTGCGGTGGTATTATTACGGACAGGAGATTGAAAAGCACTTTTATTCCAACTGACGTTTCATGTGTATTTGCATTAAAGAATGGGTTTTTTTTCCTCCTCTCGTTAGAGCGAGGAAGTCTGATACACTCCCAACACCCCACACCCTCAAATTTCTTGACACACCACTAAAACCCAAATTTCATATAAACGCTAAATATTAAAATTACCAGAAAAGAAAAAAATATGGCACACATTATTTTTCTATAATTTTCTGCATATATAAATTGTAATAATTTTTTATATGTAACAACTTTTCAAAGAAAAATAAGGATAAGAATACCGAGAGGAAGAAAGGTATCATATGAAGTAAAATCCTGCCACCTCAAAAATTATCAACTGTCTGTGAATAGACTAAATGTCTGAGAAAAAATGCTTGAATTTTGTTTTCCTCTGAATAAAAGAATGAACTTTTTTATATAAATATGGAAGAATTATTTCATTGTTACTGAATATTTTATACGTTTTATTAAAAATTAAATACGTTTTATTATTTTTAAATACGTTTTATTAAAAAAATTAAAACCTTGGAGGTAAATTTCACACCCCCCAACGAAGTTTGACACCCCCCCGAGCAAGATACCCTGGTTACGGTTCTTGAGATACTTGGGACTTCTTAACGCGTTGAGTGCCACGTGAGTCATTGGTGACCGACACTGAACTTTGCGTTCAGGCCGCGTCAGTCACCGGTGACTGACAGTGTAAAATATGATATCAAAACTAAAAAATTTACATCGTTTTAAGTAATTACCTAAAATTTATTCAACATTCACTTAATTTTTATGTATTACAGGATTGTATCATTAATGTATTTAAATATTTTTTTTCAAAAAAACCTATTGCTATACCACAATACCAGCGAACTTCTAAGCAGCGCGCATGGCCTGACGGGAATTTCCTCATAAATTCGCGTGGCACTCAACGCGTTGGTGAACGTCATCTACTACTCTCTATCCAAAGCTCCCCTTAAATTCACCTAAATGTTTTTAATGAGGGTCATATTCTGACTCTCATTAAAAAATTTTAATAATTTATGAACTTACACATTATACCAATTTCAATTAACCACTACCTTATCCTTGACGCTGAAAAAATGAATTCCTTCTCTTCACACTCAAACATGACGTTACAATTGGTCAATTAAAAACTGAAATTAATAAAGATATAATACCGTTTTCAGCCGAAATTGAATTTCTTGATATCATCTCAGGAGCTAATCTTAAATGGCATTATAACAATTGGGTCTAATGCCATAAAACTAGCAGAAACATTGGTGTCATACTTCATGTTCGTTTCTTTCTCCCAATAAATTATTCTTATCAGCCTTTGCTACTCCACCTTTTTTCTCATATTTATTATTGCCTTTCCTCCCGGGGGACCACAGCTAGATATAACATCCGTTGCATTTCCACGTTACAAGATGTATTTCTCGTATTGTTTAACATCAATAACAATCATCTATCTGCAGAATTCTTTGCCAACGCAATATGCTGACGATAAACTTTTGAATTATAAAATCAATTTTTTATATTCAACTATAATTAAAAATATAACAACAGTGATATCTGCATTCACGAAGGCTTTCACGGCGTCTATTAATATACATTATAGAGCTTTTACTTGAGGGTATTCCGTTGTCTGTATATCATAGACGCTGTGGAATATCCTGCAAACTCTATAGTGTATATTCGGTGGCGGATTAAAGAGTTTTTGAGGGCTCCTGATGTTGTGAGGGCCCCAGTAAAATGGTTCGAAAGGATCGTCTGGGAGAACACGTCTCTGGAGGCCCCTAGGCCGAAAGCCTGCTTCCTTAACTGGAAGCGCCCATGCATTAATACGACTCTGTATATGTTGTAGTGATGTCTCATCACCGCGTCATCAGTGGCGGATACCGATAATCTAAGGTTAATAAACATAATAATGTAAAATATAAAATATCTAAGATAATATAAAATAATATAAATACCTAGGTTGATAACTAAGTAGGTAAAAAGCCTCCCTGCAATAGCAAATTTTGACCCGAAAAATTTTCCTCGAAATTGAAAAGGTGGGGCTGAATTTTTGGTATGATTTAGATTACTCATTTTGGATAATTTATTTTCAGCGGCGTAGGCATACAGTCAGTAGCGTAGCTAAGGGGTGGAGCAAGGGGTAGCAGTAGCCCCAGGCGCCGCAATTCGGGGACGGCAATTAGCTTTTAAAAACCAAATTTTTTTGCTGCACACCATTGGGGGCAGCAAAATATCTAGCTACGTCACTGCATAGAGTTCTATGGGCCCCGTGGGAATAGATCCCACTCAATAATTTGAAATAAATTGCAATTTTACATATATTGTAATATGTCTATATAATATGTTAGCACCCCCCTCCCACCCCAATAATTTTAAAACTCTACGATGATGTTCAGCGATGGAACTAGACATTGGCAAAGGGAAAGCTACCATGAGCACCGCCTTGAGAAAAACTGAAAAGATGTTAAACTGACGAATACTTGCGAAAAGACGAATTTGAAATAAACGCCAGGGGAGTCAAATTAAGAATTTGACGAAAGTCCCAAAAATCTATATTTTGCCTCTAGTTGCGTTTAGTAAAGATAGATGGGAAAATATGCCAGAGCCCACGGGCGTCAAGATCGTAAATCTGCCTCTCGTCGTCCAAAGCTAGAATATGGAATTCGCTTAGTACAAAATTTGAGACCTAATTTTACAAGAACTAGCTCTGCTTTATCGCGTAGTAAAGTCCTGGGCCTACAAGTTTGAAACATATTCTCTGATGAATTGCAAACTCACTCTTTTGAAAAAAGTCTGCATATTTAATTAGTTTATATTTGTTTATGTTTCTATTATTATACATTGTTATTTTTGGCTTAAATAATCGAATAATATTTACTGTGAGTAATATTAACTGGCGAAAAACTTTGGCAGCATGGCTATGTCAGATGTTAAAGTCTTTTCCTATCTCTGCATAGGCGACATGTAAGCAGTTAATTATTATATATTCAAATATATATTTAAATGTATTGCAATATATTTTACTTACGTACATTTCTATTTTCCATAAATAAAGTTTATTCAATATTTAAATATAGTTTCTTCTCACTGTATTGTATTTATTGCATGCCTTCGCTATATTTTATTGACTGTATGAGCACACTGTAAGTTTATCTGATCCCTTTAATATCAGACCGTGGTCGCTATAGATGTGCTTCAAATATTTTTAATTGTTAGTAATTACAGTGGAACCAGATAAAGTGACCACCTTTGTAAATCGGGCACCTGAATAAAGTGACCATTTTATATAAGGGAAAGCTGGTAGGGGCTTAATCTTGCTCATACCAAATTTTGTCGTGTATACTGATAACCTACCTATGATGACCATTGCACTCCAATCCCAAAGGAGGTCGCTTTAAGCAGGTTCTACTGTATTTCCATTTTACACGATGCGTATTCATATGAGAATGTGATCTTCCTAGGGCACTGCGGTAGTGTAGTGGTAACGCATTCAGCTAGTGCGCCATCATCCTGGGTTCGACTCCCAACCGTGCCAAAAAAAATCCATCAATTAATTGCCCGATCTAGTACGAGGGTTGATTCCCTAGTTCGTAAAAAAGGTCGAATTCCTCGGAAAACTGTAAGTTCCGGTGCAGTGTGGCCCTTACAGTCCTTGCGCTGGAAAACTTACAAACGAACATTTGATCTCGTCTAATTCTCCAAATATTAATAATATCTGTAAATTAATCCACAAAATATCTAATTTTTGGTAACTACCATAAAAGTTTTTCAAACAAGAACCATTTTCTATTGAATGTAATTGTGGAATGTGGATCTAAAAATTAAACGAGGCGAGAAATGTAATTTATAGGTCTTGTTTCTCCACTCGGCTGCAATTGTTTCTACGCTCGCCGTTATTAATCCTTATTTCACAATGGGGAAAAGAATTTCTTCGTAAGAAAATAACACTAACTTACTGGAATAAACTCGAAAAAAATCTGAAGCCGTTTCGATAGCAATAACTCAGTTAGGAGGGTAATTTTGTGCCGTCTTAAACGGCATTTACGCTTTCTGTACTTTGTTAACTGTCTTTCTCTTTGAAAGAAATAAAGCAAAGTGCCTCCATTTAGGGTCAATGAGAATTAAATGCATGGAAAACTGCTTCCGACTCTGTGACTGCAATATAATAAGGTTAAAAGGAAGGCTACAATAAATAGTTAATTTTTGTTTTTTTATGGAGACAATATTAAATTGCTATCAAGTTGGATAAGAACTTCATTTCTATTTGTAATTGGCATTACTTTCAGTCGGTCAGTGTAGATGTAATACGATATATGTACAAAACAACAGAATGAAAATGACATCGAACATTAAACTTTATTTTAAATGTCCGTATTCGATGTTCGATGTCATTTTCATTTTGCGTCTGATGATGGTTGTCCAGTGGAACAGCCGAAAGCCTGGCTAATGCAATAAAAATAACTTTACGTTGTTTTGCACCTATATCGTATTACTTCATCAAGCGGTGGCATCCTCTCTTCAATTATGCGAGTATAGATGTACTTAATATGCAGACATAAGCGTAGGCAGAAAGTTCGTAAGGGGGTTATAGGCTCAATGGGGAATTACAGAGCTACAACTCACATATTCCTATGTTAAATATACAAAATTTCATTGCAATGGGGGTTACAAGACCCATCAGCAGGGGGTGCTGATGGGTCTTGTAACACCCATTGAGCACCCATTTACCCATCAGCACCCCCTGCTGATGGGTCTTATAACACCCATTGTATAACACCCATGATACAGATAAGATACGATAAACTTCAAGCCTTCTAGGACACTAAGTGTAGCCTTTTGACGAATTCAAATTTTACAGAACGAACTATCAAAACACTTCAAATAATCAAAACTATCAAAACCCTCCATCAGATAAGAAAATTCGGGTGTACAGGTATATAAGACGACGTATCAAAAAGCCGTTTACTTAAACGAAATTATTAAAATGTAAATATCAATTTGAAAAAATTATATTGTTTATTTAGTTATGCATTAGTTATTTTACACTATTACTTTGTAACTGGTAGACGTTTTTGTTTTTGTTTTTTAATTTTCGTGAAAGTTCGATGTTTTCCCCGCGAACTCCCCGCAAATTTTGTCTTGTTTCCTGAAGTAAAATTGATGCCATATTTATTTAGTAACGTAAAAGTTATTTGTATTATTGTTTTGAAACTACGTGATGGGTTTTTTGTTTTTTTTTAGTGTCACGCTTTTTCTGCGATTTTTTTTTATTTTCCTCTGAATCCGATTTTTTCCCTCGAATTTTTTTCGCGAAAAAATTACTGCCCTAATATATAACTTAGCACTATCTTATGCGCAGTATAGCCCAGATGCTCTTGCGCCATAAAAAAGCCAAACAAACAAACAGTACGGTCTTATAACACAAAAAAGTTCTCTACCTCTTGTACGAATCTTCAATTATTGATAAGCTTCACCACATTAAACCTCGTATTGAGGTGTGGCAGTCTAGCTATAGAAGTGACCGTCGTAACGAGGTCACTCTGGCTAGATTTCGCATCAGGCATATACGCTTCTTCCATCAACATCTCTTAGAGGAAGAAGACGCCCCGATGTATGCTACATATGGTGAAACAGTAAATGTTTTACATGTTTCAGTTATTTGTCCCAATTTTAATCAGCATCGATCATTAACTTTTAATCAAAATAATTTTAGCCTTTGTAACATTTTATATGACTCTTTTAACCATGAAATAATTTTTAACTTTTTATCTAATATTGGCTATTCCCATCTCATATGATTTTTATATTGTTTCGTTTGGTACCTTAGTTAAGTTGTTTTTAACATATTTTACCATTTTAGCATTAATTTATTTTGTATTAAGCGTTGTGCATATTCTCACATTGTTTGGCGCCATAAAAAGCACAACCAACCAACCAACTTCAATTATTGAACTTTTCTTCCTGTACTTCTGTAACCAATGATTTCCAAATAAATCGTTGATGATTATCATATTTCTAACAGTCATTTAATATATCTTAATAATTTATCATTTTAATGATGATATGTTATTTCTTTGGAATCCGCTGTTTTAGTACGTGGTTATTTAGTGCTTAAGTTTTGAGATACACAGTTCGTTTGAGCCCGGAATTTTATGTTGATGTACATCCGCCGTGCTTATTTGGGCAAATATCTCCTGGAAAAAGCAGATAAAAGTTACCCTGGAGAATAGTATTCATGTTTTCTACTGAAATATTCATTTCATGATATTACATATTTCATGATATTTCATATTCATGACATTTACCTGAAGTGTGGGGGGACAGCTTTCACTAATTTGGCAAACTTCGCTGAGCCAAGTGTGTTACGCTGGTAGCGATGATACGGACAGCACTTTGAAGATGTTATACATTTTGACTTTCCAAAAAGTATGATTGTATACAATCTCGACAGATGATTTCATAGCAAGTAAACTTTTGTCATTATTCGGAATGCAAAGGAGAAAAGGAAAAGTGAAGGAAAGGAATTAGAAAAAAGAAAAAAAAGTGAAGGGTAAAATAAAAATTGAAGTAAGAACAGTAAGAATAACAAAAGGAGGAAAATAAATTTATAAAAAGTTAGGAAATAAAGGAAAATGAATAAAAGGGGAAATGGCTAAATAAAAATAGAATTGGGTAGAAAGAGATAGAAAAGGAGCGAAAATAAGTGAAACTTATCAACGACAAAAGAAATTTCGCAATGTTTTGAAAACTACTGTTCCATTTATCAAATGAAGTGTAATTTGGTTTACAAGGGGAATAGTAAACCATGGGCTATATTGATTGTGTGGTGAAATACATCTAAAGAATACAATGGGTAAGAGAGAGAAAGGAAGAATAAAAATATGATTCAAGTACTTATAAAATATGTTGCTATAATATATCATTTAAGGACATATTATAGTTAAATATATTAAATGTTAAATGTGTTAAATTTGCAGTTAAATGTGCTAAATTTGGTATGTTCAACACCAGCCTCAGACTGCCGAATTGACACTGTTTGGATTTTTCTTGCTCTTAATTATCGTGTTACTACAGTTCAAAAGTGTCTATTAGCAAAGGAAAAACATTTATCAAGTGTGAAGTTAAACCATTATTAATAAATTATTATCAATAAATGTGAAATCAAATATTATTACAAATAATGAACCAAATCGTAGATTTATTTGATGGGTATGCGGGTTTAGATACATCTAATGTAGAAAATTGTTCAACGATTTTCCAGGAATCGTTTGTTTGGACTGCAGCAGTAAATATATTCTAGTAACATTCAATCTATTATGCAATCCCTAGAAAAAAGTTTGGAATCAACACCTATAGTCTACAAAATTTCACAAAAATTGATAAGTATTTTAAAGAAAATAAATTTATTAAACCGAATTGGTGTATTTCCAAATCTATACATCGTTTCTGAAATTTGTATGTAAAAAGGTCATTTAAATTAGCAGTATTTCTAAATTATTTAATTTTAACTGGCAAAAGCATGGGAAAAAGTACGGAACTATTTGAAGTACGGGAAAAAAGTATGGGATCAAAAGCTTGTTCATGTACAGTTAAAGTGAGTAGTTGACGTCATGATTACGTAATATGCATGCTTGAATTCTGAGCGGAGGTATATATATATATATAGAAAACCAACATCACTTGCTTTTGTTTGTTTGTTTTGAATTTTATGGGGCAAGAGCATATGGGTTATACTGCCCCAAATTGCTTCCCTATCATTAGCTAGCAAAGAAAAATGGCACCTATAAAAGAGCTCAATGCTCAAGTTAAGAATAGAATAATTAAATGATTAACAGGAGGAAAAACCCAGCGAGAAGATGCAAAGTCGTTTTCTTGTTCTCAAACCGCCATTTCAAAAATTCGGATAAAGTATTAAGGAACGAAAAGCGTGATGAACGTTCATCGTTATGGCAGGCCTCGTGCAACTTCTACTCGTCGAGATCAAACTCTGAGAAAAATATGTAAAGGTATGATATTTTCGACGTCAAAACCAATAAATGATCAATGGAAAAAATATCTGAAGCTAACGTTTGTGATAAAACAGATAGAAATCGTCTATGAGGTATGAATTTTCGCTTTTGTAAAGCCAAAGTTAAACTAAACTTACAAAACATAGCGTGTTGAAAAAGAACGGTTACCCGAGCAAATTTATCGCTCGTAACCAATGTGGTGTTAGTGGTGGAAACAGGAATGTAGAGGGTGAGACTAGGAAAACATAGGTGGTTTTGCCATATGTGGCGGGTGTCTCAAAAAAGCTGTCTCGAATTCTCGGTCGCGTGAATGTTAAGACCTACTACAAACCTGTCTACACCCTGCGTGATCT
The DNA here is from genome assembly GCA_006491805.2 of Dysdera silvatica. NCBI lineage: Eukaryota > Metazoa > Arthropoda > Arachnida > Araneae > Dysderidae > Dysdera > Dysdera silvatica. The sequence continues at coordinate 107,488,635 of QLNU02014802.1, read as the reverse complement.
ATTACTTAAAGTTAAGGATCGCGTCCCTGAGGAGGAAAAATCTGGTGCTATTTACCAAATACCGTGTGGAGACTGTGACAAGGTGTATGTTGGACAGATGGGAGAATCGATACGTCTACGAGGGAAGGAGCATATGCGTATGGTAGCTAGGGGAGACGATTCAAGCCAGTTGGCTGAACATGTCTTCAGGGAGGGTCACGAACCAGATTGGCATTCGATGAAAGTATTACATCAGAATGTGACGAATCTGGAGTGTAGACTTTTTCTGGAATCATGGGAAACCTACGGTTTGAGGAGTCGTGCAATAAACATCGCAAAACCTCTACCAGAACCTTACAGGATTTTTGCCAAACCTTGAGTTGGGGGTGTTCATCTGACGTCGTCGGGTGCGGGGGCTTTCACGAACTCTTCATTCTGCCTTCACTTGACAAAGGGAGCAGTTGGCTCCCGAAACGTCGTGTTTTAAACCTTACGCCAGTGTCGAAATAACTGTTTGTTATGGAATCTCCTGGTGAAACTCTGTATTGTTTCGTTAGAAATTCTTACGGGCAGGCTATGTTGAGCCGTGTTAGGAAATACATTAAAGAGAGATGTAGAATTGTCCGCTTTAAAGAACATCTGACTTTCAATCACTGTTGTAAATCGGAGAAATTGGTGCCTAAGGCTTTGCGTGTGAAACCCCTTGTCTTTACGACTGAAGGACGTAACATTGCAAAGAACGCAAGTTTCAAGTTTTTGTCTGCACGGATTGGTCATTGTCATAACATGATTAATCGTACGCGCCTGATGTTGGTATCTTTTGAACCTAGTCTGGAAACTGCTCTCGACTCTGAAACCTTCTCCCGTGTTTTGGTTGAAGCTGAAAGAGAAGAAGCAACTACTCGTTCTAGAGTTCGTGGTGTTCAAAAGGAAAAGCTTGAGAGATTGAGAACGGAGTACAAACGAAACTACTGCAGGAACAGTGGTCGAATGGACTCCCGTTGGGTTCTTAATCTTTCTAAGCGACGCCTAAGTGATTGTGAAACTTCTGTGCTATCACGTGGTTTGAATTTTGCACCTACACCCTCGTCGATTCCGGTTTCAAAAATCCTTTCGGCTATTGAACCGGCCTTGTGGAACATGGCGGAGGATAGGTGTGCTGAAGTGCGCATGGAGGTTTCGAGAGTGTTATTTGAACGTAAGGCACTTGTGGACAATCTTTCTGTTCCTAAGCGGAAAGCCCTCAGAGACAGTAAAAAGGTTGTGGTCTTACCGGCAGATAAGGGTCGTACTACTGTTGTGATGGATAGGTCGGTTTACGATGATAAAGTAATGTCACTTTTAAATGATGGCGATACCTATTCCGTTGTAGATAAAGACCCTACTGGTTGTATTGAGAGGCAGATGAATGGTTGCCTGCTAAAACTTCACAAAGAGTCGAAACTGGATGAGAAACTTTACTCGCGACTCCGTTGTTCGTCTGGAAGAATACCGCTGTTCTATGGACTCCCAAAAGTCCATAAACACGATATTCCTCTTAGACCTATTGTGAGTTTTTGTAGTTCGCCAACATATGCACTTTCTAAATATCTTGCAGGTATACTATCTCCTCTTGTTGGACCCTCTGGACAGTCGGTGTCTACCTCTGAGGAGTTTATTTCTTCTATCAGAAACGTAAAAATCGCTCCCGATGATGCTATGGTGCCTTTTAGTGTTGTTTCACTTTTCACCTGTATTCCAACAAATTTGGCGGTATCAGCAGCGTTGGAGCGACTGAGGCATGATGGAAGCCTGGAAGAAAGAACTAGCCTTAGTCCGGAAGAGATATATTGCCTGTTCGAGTTCTGCTTGAATTCCACGGTTTTCGGCTTCAAGGGTAGATTTTACCGACAGAAGAGGTGTACGGCGATGGGGTCACCTGCTTCGAGTGTGGTGGCAAATTTGTGTATGGAGGCATTTGAAAACAGTGCTTTAGATGAGTGAATTTACTGTGTCAAGGTGTGGAAGCAATACGTCGATGATACGTTTGTTATCCTACCAAGGTCTTCAGTTGCTGATTTTCATCTCTATTTGAACAGCTTGAACCCTCATATTCAATTTACGTTAGAGGAAGAAGATAGAGGTTCATTACCCTTCTTAGATGTTCGGATAAATAGAGATGTGGATGGGCGACTGTTGACTACGGTGTTTAGGAAACCAACACATACTGATAGGTATCTTGACTTTCGTTCTCATCACCCGGCATCACACAAAGCATCTGTCATTAGAGCCTTGCACCGACGAGCCTTTACACATTGTTGTAATGATGACCTTCGCAATGTTGAATTACGACGCAACAAAAGCGTGTTGAAAAAGAACGGTTACCCGACTAAATTTATCGCTCGTAACCAATGTGGTGTTAGTGGTGGAAACAGGAATGTAGAAGATGAGACTAGGAAGACATCAGTGGTTTTGCCATATGTGGCGGGTGTCTCAGAAAAGCTGTCTCGAATTCTCAGTTGTGTGAATGTTAAGACCTACTACAAACCTGTCTACACCCTGCGTGATTTATTACTTAAAGTTAAGGATCGCGTCCCTGAGGAGGAAAAATCTGGTGCTATTTACCAAATACCGTGTGGAGACTGTGACAAGGTGTATGTTGGACAGACGGGAAGATCGATACGTCTACGAGGGAAGGAGCATATGCGTGCGGTAGCTAGGGGAGACAATTCAAACCAGTTGGCTGAACATGTCTTCAGAGAGGGTCACGAACCAGATTGGCATTCGATGAAAACATTACATCAGAATGTGACGAATCTGGGGAGTAGACTTTTTCTGGAATCATGGGAAACCTACGGTTTGAAGAGTCGTGCAATAAACATCGCAAAACCTCTACCAGAACCTTACAGGATTTTTGCAAAACCTCGAGTTGGGGGTGTTCATCTGACATCGTCGGGTGCGGGGGCTTTCCCGGCGAGGGTTTCCCCGATTGGGGTTTCCCCAGCTGGAAATGCTCCGCACCAAATGGCGTCAGATGGGGATTCCCAACATGCGGGTATATAAGCTTAGGACTTTCACGAACTCTTCATTCTGCCTTCACTTGACAAAGGGAGCAGTTGGCTCCCGAAACGTCGTGTTTTTAAACCTTACGCCAGTGTCGAAATAACTGTTTGTTAAAAACATAAACGAGCTAGATTAAAATGGGGGAAAACGAAGGAAAAATTCGACTGGTCTGGTCTGGAGCGCAGTGATATTTAGTAATGAGTCAAGAATATGCATTGGTAGTAGTGATGACAATGGAACCTATGTTTGGTGTCTAAAAGAAGAAACCATGAATGAAGGTTGTATGAAGTTCCGCAAAAAGTTTCCTACATCTTTCATGATCGGGGGGGTGTGTGTATGTCGTACGAAAGTCCAAATAAATTATGTTTAGTAAATGAAACTGTGAATTCGGAAGCCTGCATCGAGATTTTAAACGCCTTTCCCATTCCAACAGTCGAGTACCGGTTTGAGTATGAGGAAGTCACCTTCATGGACGACAATGCCTCGTGTCATAGGTCTAGTTTTCTTAAAAATTACTTTTCGGAGACAAACTACAAGACATTGGACTGGCAGGCCTGCAGCCCGGATTTAAACCTAATTGAAAATCTGCGGTGGAAACTTAAATAACTTGTCATGAAGCAGCAGCCCACAAATAAAGAAACATTAAAAATTGCTATTAAGACCCCATGGGACAAAATTGATCGAGATGACTGAAGAAAATTTGCGGAGCATATGCCAAAAAGAATCCATGCTGTAATCAAGTCCCATAGAGAACATAGGTGCTACTAATCAAATAAACTCTAATATGATTTCATACTTTTTTCCCCATACTTCGAATGATTCCATACTTTTTTCTCACGGTGTTGTGAGTTAAAATTAAATAATTTAAAAAATACTGCTAATTTAAATGATCCCTTTACATGTAAATTTTAGAAACAATGTATATTTTTGTAAATACACCAATTCGATTTAATGAATTTATTTCCTTTAGAATACGTTATCGATTTTGGTGAAATTTTACAGATCATAGGTGTTAATTCCAAACTTTTTTCCAGGGGTTGTATTTTAATTTTTCTCAAAACGCTGATTTTCGTTGTCTTTGACTCTAAACTAGTGGTTCCTAACTCAATTTAAGCCGCGGACCACTTTTCCACTTTAATTTTACCCGCAGACCACTTCGAGAAATCCTCACGAGTTCAGGGAAGATTTAGGGGGGCGACCGCTCCCTTGAATGAAAATTTAACATTGAAAAGATGCAAGGTAAAGGTCCATTTAGGTATCATTTTCAAAACTCAAGTCATTAATCGCCCCCCGAATGACCTCTAAATCCGTCCCTACACGAGTTGACTGCAAGACCTTAATAAAAAAGGGAGCCTGGTCTTTTTGGGGGGGTGGTGGCAAAGTGTAGAAGTATAGAAGTGAAAAAAGCAGTGTTGGCAACAGTGAAGCCAAACAAAGCAGTGCTGTCAAAGTGAAATCCCTAGTGGCAGCAATAGAAAGTCTCTACATTTCACCAGAAAGTCCCTACATGCAACAGCGTAGCCAGCTTTCCTTGAAGTGTTGTGGGGGATACTACAAATGTACAATCAATTTCATTTTTATATTTAATTTTAATATTTAATAATAATAATATTTTTATAAGTATTTTTTTTAATCGTTCTTTTTAAATAATGACCCGTCTCGCGGACCATTTGGGACTCCTTCGCGGACCACCAGTGTTCCATGGACCACTGGTTGGGAACCACTGCTCTAAACTCATCAGTGTTTTGTTTATGATATTTACAAAGAAGTGAATTCTGTTTCTAATTTTCGGTTTTTATTTTCTATGCTTCTCGGCGGTTAACATATGATTTTAAGATGAACTCCTGAAATTTTTTTTAAAAATTTCGAAAACAGTCGACAATTAATGTTTCAATATCTCCAATCCAGATTACTTAGGACCAAAAATATATCTCGTTTTTCCGACTTTTGGATATAATGTATGGTAAAATTAAAAGAATGGCGAGAAAATTCAGAGAAATTTGTTTTTACTTTTTATATAAGAACCATAAATGCGAAAGCAGTGAACTAAGAATGAAAATGAGTACATTTACCTAAGAAACTGATTGTTCTAAATTAAACCACGTGGTTTATAGATAACCAAAAATAACGAGTCATTGTCCTGTCTTAAATGGCTACGATTTCAATAAATTCGTTTCGGATTGTAAATCTGAAGAAAAAACGTTTTTTTGTATTAATTTACTATTTTATCACGTTAAATAAAATTGTCAAATAACATTTTTTGGGGCCCCCTCCTTTCGCCGGCGCCGCGATCCCTTGTCATACTCTGGTCCTGGGTACGTCATTCTTTATTATGATACGTATTTCTTTCGTATGATTTCACGTATTTTTTTTTATAAGTATCTCAAATCATCAATCGAACCATAAGTAATTTCATATTTCACATAATAATTTTCATGTATTTTTTTTTTCATTTGGATTTTTTGCTTGCTGTGCTCTGTGCATCTCTGTTTTTATAAAATTATATTGTCTTTTATAATGGAAATATGAGAACAATTATTTATATAATTGCAGCATATATTTATCCATCAAAATAAATGCCCATTACTACATTTGAATACAAAATATTTTCTTCTTTTGTACGCACACCATTCCTACATTTAAAGGGAAAACCTTTTATTTATTTAAATGTAAATCTGGGATGCCGATGTTAAGAGCAAAAATAAATAAAAATTAATCAAACGCTGTAAGAACCTTTGTCGAACCAGATCAGTTTTTAAATGATAAAAAAACATAGAGTTAATGAGACTTTGGAAATTAATGATATACTAATCAAAGTCATCTTCCGTTAATGGAGGAATTCCAATCAGTCGCGTTTACGTATCGATCTTGTGCAGAAAGCCGAGAAGAATGAGGTCAAGGAGATAGCATTGCTGGTAATTAATTGTAAAAATTCTGAAATTTGAACTCTTGAGACATACCAAGAGAGCTAAAAAAAACATTTTTTGAGTAAGGCCAATGAAATAAAATAATGTTTCAGCTTTCGAAACATGAAATAAGATCTATGTCGGAAGTTGCACCAAAAAAAGACCAATTTAAAATGAGGAAACGAGTATGAAAAACGACGAATAGAAAGTCACCTGTGGAAAAATGGAATGAAAATGGAATGAAAATGAAATGGAAATGTGGAGAAAGAAAAAAATAGAAAGATGTTAAATACGGTAAAAAAAAAAATTCTTTGAGGAGAACGTCAGGGAAGCTTGTTTCTAAAGGAGAGCTAGGCATGGGTGCCCATATGAGTACTTCTGAGAATGGGGGGCGCTGAGAAAAATGATTACCCATTTCTCAAGGCTGTCAAACATTTTAGTGAATGTACAAGATAGCAAAACGCTACAAAAATAATTGATACTGCTTGATAATTAGTAATGAGCTAAAAAGTACCTTATTTTAAAATGTGACTGTAAAACTTTTGAAAGTAAATGCATAGCAGAATCGGGCAAATAAAATTTTTCTAAACAAAAACGGCTAAGGGAGGCTCGAGCTCCCCTCTGCCCTCTATATGGGTGCCCATTTAGCTAGGGGGTGACTTAGTCACCCCCCTAAATAAACGAAAACTACAAATGAATGATTTGTGAAGGCACTGATGCGGCCATAACCCCCCCACCACCCCAGGCTTCAAGGGTAGATTCGAATCTCTTTATACGACGTAATAAGTTATTTTTTTTTTCGAATATTTTAACGAAATATCCGAATTTTCTGGAAATTTTGACATCATAGCCGCCAAAATATTATTATTTCTATAGAACTTGCAAGGGAACTTCAAAATTTTAACACAATAATCAATTGTACACATTGATTTGACACAAACCTCTATTGTGATTGTTACGACAATGAAGCTTGTTACCACACAGTTCGATTGCATTTCAAAAACGAGCAATATTTTTAATTTATTTTCGGGAATAAACTTCTCACGTTTTAGAGAATGTTCATTTATTAAAGGATTTTTAAAATATGCTTGCACGCACGGACGTACGTGAGTATAGACGAGTGCGTCTTCTCCCTTCAAAAACTTGTCATCGGATCCTTTATTTAATTCTTATCTTGAAATTACCATATCCGTCATTTTTCTCTCTCTCTACATCTCAACAATGAAACACGTTCTACACCATTACCCTGATATATATATATATATATAATATTAAAATAATTAATTCACAACCTTCGCCCTCAATACTTTTATTTCTCAGTTTAATCTATTCCGTACTTCCAAACTCCGCTTTTCTCCATTGCTTTTCAGATCCATTACTGAGAATATTGATCGAACGTAAACGCATTGACCACGCCCACAGTTAGTTCTCATTCGCTCATGGGGCACTTTCATCCTCTTCGTCGTTTTCATTGGATCGCAAGAATTCTATTTCTTTTTACTGACTTGTGTGTACTAAAATACCAACTTTAGTTTCGTTCCCAAAAAATGTTCATCTTACCATAACCGTCATAAAATTCAATCTCATCTTTCATTTGTGCTAAATTCACCCATTTTCATTCATTTTTCTCTCAAATTTTGTCTTTTTTCCAAGCCATTTTGTCCCAAAAGCCCCTGCGGTACCTCTTCCCCTCAGGAGGGATATAACGATTCCGTTCATTGGTGCCTTGTATGCCTTGATAAGCTAGGCTAGGCGTAAACATTTATAGTTATAAACAAAATCTTGGAATAATTATAAGGTATTTTTGAAATCTCTTGGTTCTTCGACGGGAAGAACATGGTCCCCAGTATGCCATATAATAATGGCGTACAACTCGTTTCCATCGACTGTGTCTTAATCATTGCGCTTTCTTGCTATAGCCTCCACATAAGTCATGCTTTTCCTGCCAGGATTGTGGTTTTGCTGTCCAAATTCATTAAATGCCGTCGTTAGAGATTCAAGAGTATCATCTGCTTGAGTTTCTTCACGAATTGAACTCTGTACCATCATTTCATGAATTTCTCCAGTTTTACCGGGCAAGTTGCTGTTTGAAATAGATTGATAAAATTAGAGAGAATTATGTCTTGCGTTAGCGCAGATATTAAAACCCACCCTATTGTTCAATATTTTGTTAATCCGACCTAACGTTGGTGTAAATTAGTTCGAATTAGCAGGATGTTATGTATTATATATATATTTCATATCCAGAGCTGGCTATGCCATTTTACATTATTTTTATAGACCTGCCACGGCATACTGTTATAATATATGTATTATATATAAGTGAAAATTAAGTATCATTATTATAGAATAAAAGAAATCCTGTTTTATACGCTTTATTGGGTATATAGATCTTTCGTGGATAACTTAACGTCTTACAGAAAGCAGAATCTCGGAGAGAGAACAAATGAAAAATATAAAGAAAAGGGAATGTAAAAAATTAAACACGCTATCTTCTTCTTTGATCTTATACAAACCACTTTCGAAAAGCAATCGAATTTGCAATATTTGCTTCACCCCTATCCCAATTCAAATTCAATTTCTCGGAAATTATTATTTTCCGAAAAAAGATTTAAGTATAACTCGCTTTCGGCTTACGAATTGAAGTTTCGAGACTTTTTTGAAATTTTTATACAGTTTAGATTTCACATGTTTTGTTTTTCTAGAAATATTCTTCTAAAATTATTTTCTACTTTTTGACAATCAGTCTCTCCGAGGAGAAGGAATTTTTGAAGCGCTATATATAATATTTATTTTGAAATTTTGGAAGCTCATTTCTTGGTTTGGATATACTAGTATATTACGCTCAATGTTCTTATTTATTGAAAATTTATTTTGAAAAATCATGCATAAAAGAACAGACTACTTCCCCTTCATGATTCTCTTCAAATTCTTTGAAATCAAATGCTTTAAAAAGGATTTAGTTCTCCTAAGAAACCCGAGTTTTAACATGATTGATTTAAGTTTTAACATGATTTGATTTAAATTTTAACATGATTGATTTAATAATTTATCATAAGATATATTCTGTTTCGTGTTCCAGTTTTTTTGTGTAAACTTAAGTCATATGACTTATATGCTTATTTGACTTGTGAGTATATTTCAAATATGCCTGTCATTAATATATGACATATTAATATATCAGTCAAATAAGTATATATGTCAAATAAATATATAAATGTAATAAGTATACAAGTCAAATAAGCATATAAATCTAATAAATATACATATATACATTGTACACATACACATATATATATTGTATAAATATCATGCTTTTTAAACCAGATGTTTATGAGTAGTTTATTCAAGAAGGTTTAGTCAAGAAAAAATCGGAATATTGCTACTGGAGAAATAATCGATTACTAGCTAAAGTAATGGATTAGCAATTAATCCTTAGATAGTTAAACCTCCGGGTTTTTTTTTAGTTTTTTTTAAGGACAAATCACGTAGGTTTGACATGAAAAAGTACTTTAATCTTCATCTTACTAAATTAAACTAATAGCAAAATGTGCATATCTATTATGTATCGTTTACAGGAAAACAATAGATAGTTGTTGTTATGTAATGTTAGTTATATTGTATTGTATGTTTTGTGCATCTGAGTAATTTTAGTAATTTTCTTTCATATTTGTTTACACCAACTGGAAAAAATAAATAAATTTATTATATTATAATGAAGAAATTAATCATTTCATTTCAATCAAGAAATCGCTGGATGGAGCTCGGCCTGAGTTCAAGCTATTTTCTTCATTATTTACAATTTACTTTTCTACTTTGCTTATTTTTTCGTTATGTTTTCTTTGTTTTCCTTTTTCTTTCACATTCCGAACAGTGACAAAAATTTTACTCTTTAGGGTAAACCCGGTCAATCGTTGTATTCTATTTTCAGACTGAGGAAAAACTATTATTTTTCTTTATTTACCTTTATTTCCTTAATTTTCCTAATTTCTTTTCCTCCTTTCGTTACTTTTATTATTCTTATTTCCAATTTACTTTTCTACTTTACTTATTTCTTCTTTTTGTTTTCTTTGCTTTCCTGTCCTTTCCGTTTTCTTTCACATTTCGTTCAGTGGCAAAAATTTTACCCATTGTGGTAAACCCGGTCAGTCGTTGTATTCTTATGTTAGACCGATTATTATTATTTTTCTTTATTTTCCTTTATTCCTTTAAATTTTTCTAATTTATTTTCCTCTTTTCGTTACTTTTACCATTTTTATTTCTAATTTACTTTTCTATTTTACTTATTTCTTTTTTCTGTTTTCTTTGCTTTCCTGTCCTTTCCGTGTTTTTCACATTCCGTCAGATGGCAAAAATTTTACCATTGTGGTAAACCCGGTCAATCTTTGTATTCTTATGTTAGACCGCGGAAAGCTATTATTTTTCTTTATTTTCCTTTATTTCTTTAATTTTTCTAATTTATTTTACCCCTTTGGTTACTCTTACTATTCTTATTTCCAATTTACTTTTCTACTTTACTTATTTCTTCTTTTTGTTTTTTTTTTTACTTTCCTTTCCTTTTTCTTCACATTCCGTCCAGTGGCAAAAATTTTACTCATTACGGTAAATCCGGGTCAATCGTCGTATTCTTTTGTTAGACCGAGAAAAAGCTGCTACTGTTACTACTACTTCTTATTCTTCTGCGTGCAATGGTAATTGGAAAAGTTGGCCGCGTCTGCATCCTGTATTTCCCTAAATGGTATGGCAAAACAACAATGATGGGGGTTTCATTCCTCCTCCATGAATGAATATAAGCAGATCCAATATATACATATACTATTATACTATTTTTAATTAACTAGAGAAAAGCTATTATTTGATAAACTGAGTAAAGTCTGCTATTTGATAGGCTGGAGAATTTTTACTTTCTAGTAGACTAAAGGTAACCTATTATTTGATAGTCTGTAGAGAATGTATTAGTAATAGACTGTGGAAAATAGATTACTAATAGACTGAGGAAGGTCTACAGTTCATCGGTCCGTGTATTTTGACATATGATCATACGTCATTTTCAGCCATATGAAAACAAAATAGTTGTTCACTGCGGATCGCAAAAATTTATCCTTTTTAAAATTGTATTTCAACAAGACATAGTTTTCGCTTACCAAAATATATGAATGCCATTTTAAATTGGTAAATTAAAACGCTTCTTTTAACTTTTAAACTTTGCCTGACTGATAAGAGGACTCGAAGATAGGAAATGAAATATCAGTGAAAAGAAAATTTTCTCCATCAAAATCATTCTTTTGGAAATAACCAAATTTCACTTCGCATGGTATCCTGGCAGAACCCAATACCAATTTCCTAGGACTAAAGTTCATTCCAGAAACCCCATAACTCGAAGTAGTAAAGAGAATATCCTTAGTAAATCTGCAAACACTCACAAAATGTAGAAGTTAGAGTAGAAGAAGGTATAATAGGCTTCCACAACAAAATCTGATGTCAAATCATCTATAATTTAGGACTTTTGCTCTTTTTTACAAGCAAATAAATATGTCCAACCTTTCCTCATAAACCTTCTAGTATAAAACTCGTCTTTCCTTTTTTCACCCGCTCATCCAATCTCAGTGTTGGCGATAAACAAATGTTGGTAGCTCTGGTAACTCGGGGATGTTCCGATAGACTAACTCACTTTTCGCTACAAGCTCCACTGGGACTAATTTGTCTGCCGCTATTCAAGAGAGATAAACTAATAGCATTCCCTGAAAACAAAGATGCAAGAGACCCAAGCCGTCACGTTTTTTACAAATAGCATTTCCTCACCATAAATTTCCATACCGTCCGCGTTTCTTTCCGATAAATTTATTATCCCAAACACAGAAAATGTTTCGGTGCGAATGCTTTCACGTTTTCCGTAAAAAAATTGGGAAATGCTTACAGCGAATGAATGAGGTGGAAAAAGCGAGTACCGTTTCGAAACGCAGCTTTTCTAATAGCTCTATGTTTTTAGTCGGTCCTGGAAAACCACAATTTAGGGTTAATGTATTTTTCACTCATTTTAAGTAAAGTTTCAGTAATCTTTTTAATAGAACTTAAAACGGTTCAAATTAATGCTTAATTTTATTCTAATGGCTTATGATGTATAAGGCATTTAACTTTGTGGATCGTTTTCTGCCTCTACGAAACTATTTTACGTGTTTTAGGTGTTTAGTACGTTTTTTTTTTTTCAATTATGCAAATTATAGACTGTAAAGTGCAAACTCATATTTTATTTTAAACACGAACACGCATCTCACTCTAAGTACTAAGTAGTATTTAAATAATTTATAGTGGTTAAGTAGTTTTTAAGTAGTAGTAACTGAATGCTAAGTTACAGGGTGATCCACAAAAATCTCCCCGGAAGTAAAAGTTTACATCTGGAGAATCAGTCGAGTTAACCTGTTAACCGGGGAATAAAATTTTGTGAAACTCGTTTCACACTGGGGACTTTTTTTGGGGGGAGACATTTTGGTAGTCTTCTGGGCATGACGAAAAATGTCGTCATTCACATTTTGGTAGTCTTCCGGGCATGACGAAAAATGTTGTCATACCCAGTTAACAGGTTAATATTTTGTGGTTAACTACAGATCCTATAGGAAACTTTTTTGCATATAATCACATTATTCGTTTTTCGTCCATAGGGATCCTTCTACTTTCTCTGAATATACACCGAAAGTATCCCCTATTCGCTACTGCCCCTGTATAAGTCTATAATGCAGTTGAAATTATGTAGGGGTACCTTCCGAAAAATTCAGGCTTTTATATATGAAACCGAATGTTGCCCCTGCAGTATACTTTCTCTTTATGCACATCTGCCTATATATCCATATTAACAATAATCTTTATTGAGTTGTGATATACACTATTCAATTAGTATCGTGTACATTAACATTTACTGTACATATTAATCCATAGTAGTAAATATTCAGCTTTTCTGTCATGAGTGTATGGAAAATATATTTAAATAATTCATATTATTTATACGTATTTAATTAATATACACTAAAAGTAGTACGTACATATACATAACAGTAGTACGTATGCATACGTAATTTACACAGTATACGTATGCATACATAATTTATACAGTATACGTATACCTATAATACAGCATACGTATTTAATTAGTACACAGTATAGTCTGTAATGCAAACAGTCGGGAGAAAATATACAAGCATAACCTGCTCCGTGTTTGGAAAAAAAAATATATGCATACACACACACAATCCTCTGTCTTTCTCTCTCCGCCTCCGCCCAATAAATATTTCTTTAGCTTTGCTTTGAATAAATTCAGATTGTTCATTATTTTATATTCATCTCGCAGTGAATTCTCAGTTTCACTTCCCTGTTACGCATATTGCCTTGGTTTGATTCATTTCTAATTTTAGATAAATTTAATCTTCCGCTGTATCTGAATCCCATTGCTGTATTGTCTTGTTGTGTAGCTTTAATTTCTGGATGTTTTTGTTTTACAAACCTTTCATACATTTTGATTATCAAAGAATATCGATGCGTTATGTCGGCCACCAGGGAAGCAATGATGCTCCTTGCCTTCGCGTTTGAGTTTTTTTACAGAATATTATTTACCTTCGCAGGACTAACGCAATTGCCAAACTAGTCAACACATAAAGCCACCATGCATATTTCTTGGAATTTTTCGTGGGGGAATTAATATGGCTAATTAAATCTCCTAGAAAAGAGAGCTGGCGCATATCCGCCATTTTCTTGCCATCGTATCACGTGATCCCATTCACTGCTGCGTTAAAGTTGAGTGATTTACAAGTGTGTTATTTTTAATAAAATAAGGTGAAATGGGTGAGTGTTCCACTGGGAATGTTTCTAATCATTCGAGGAATAAACGTGGAATATTTGGATTTCCAACAGTTCCTATAAGAAGAAAAAAATTGTCTTTATTGTCGAGGAAATGCTTGGATACTTGGCCGTTATGTACAGCTACACTGTGTAAGTTTGTTTTGATTATTTGCATTATAATTTTACATTAATCGAAAACTAAGCTAGGGTTGCAAATTGTATTTATTGGCGACATCTTAAAATTTGCGCCAATGTTTACATTCGTCGGATAATCGCGGATTGTTCATTATTTTTATGCCAAAATAGCGATCATTGCGCCAAAGCGGAAAACCTTTATCGCCATAAATGAAATTGGAAGTCTACAAAAAAAATGGCGACTGATGATGAAGAAATGGCCCGTAATTCTAGTGGCTCTATGGCTCATCGTTTTTTAGCACCCACGTCATTAGCTCAAACTAGAGCTTTATATATCACCTTGTTTGGCGCATAATGACCCTTTCTTTCCTTGGGCCATAAAAATACAACCAACCAATTAGAGCTTTATATATAGAAGAAAGATGGCTGTTAATCAATGGGTAATGTAACTGCGATGTTATTTTCGATAACTATTTCGAAATACTTTTTGTTATATAACTTTTTTTGACTTATTTTACTACGTATTTTATTAACTTGGTCGTTATAATTTAATTTATCTGATATTGTAATTCCGGGGAATTCAATCTTGTGCAAAACATCGATTTTTTTAACCTTTAATCTCAATATTTTTATTTTCTTCGATTCTATCAATTTTTATAACTTAGTATTTTTTATGCAATAATTTCTGCCACCCACGTATATATAGCTCAAACTAGAGCTTTTTTGTTTTTGGAGAAAAAGAGACGCTTTCCCCGTCCTGGATTCGAACCAGGGTCCCTCCGTTTAGCCCGGAGTGTCTTGGACCGCTAGACGAATGAGGACAGGAAACAACGCTCTCTTTCTCCGTATGTAAAGGTGTAAGATATTATTACCCTCCGCAGGGATAACACAATTGCCAAATATGGTCAACACAAGAAAGCCTCCGGGGCGAGATTTTTGTGAGTTTTCGTGGGGGAATTTATTATACAATAATTTTTGCCACCCACGTATTAATTACAGCTCAAACTAGAGCTTATGTAATTTTGGAGAAAAAGAGACGCTTTCCCCATCCTGGATTCGAACCAGGGTCCCTCCGTTTAGCCCGGAGTGTCTTGGACCGCTAGACGAATGAGGACAGGAAACAACGCTCTCTTTCTCCGTATGTAAAGATGTTAAGGTATTATTACCCTCCGCAGGGATAACACAATTGCCAAATATGGTCAACACAAGAAAGCCTCCGGGGCGAGATTTTTGTGAGTTTTAGTATTTGTGAGTTGTAAGTTAATATTATTTCATATAGTTAGTAGTGAGGTTAGTATTAGTGAGTCAGTATTTTTTGTTAGAAATTGAGCTCTGTGAAGACATGATGAGTTTACACGTTTATTTTAAAGGAAAAACACGTTATAGGAAAAGGCTATAACGGCGTGGGAATTCCTGATTGACGTTCTCCTTTCCTATCCAAGGAATCCGAAAGTAAAACCCATAAGACAGGTTAAACACGTCTTTTTTATGAAGACACATGTGATGCATAAAATGGGAATTTTAGTTTCCGGTTCACACTTCCGAAACGACGTTATATAAATTTTGAGGCTATTTCCCACCGAAAAGAAGGAGAAAAAAAACACATATATTTGAATTTTCTGTCTTTCTTTCCCTCCCTCTCTCTCTCTCTTGGTGGCGCTTTTTTCCTGTAAAACCGAGTTTTTGTTCTATATTATAATCTATCTTATATTCTGTTCTATCTTATAATACCGATATGTTTATCTTTTCAATGATATTATGAGTTTTATGTGAAATGCTCAGCAACGAATCTCCGTTGGTTATGGGTTAATTTTCTTGTACAAATAATAGGAATAGTGTTTCGTGTATTACTAGATTTTAGGCTCAGTTTAGGGCAAAATTCCCTAAATCTTCCTTAATCTTCCCTAAAATTCCCTAAATCTTAAAAAGCACCTGATATTTTTTGTTCCAACAAACGCCCATTTGACCTACCATCACAAGGTTCGGTGGGTTATCAAGAAAGAAAAATGGCAGCGTTTCCGGCTGGAGTTGAGCAAGCAGCCTCTTCTATGAAACCGACGCATCTTGCCGACTGAACTTGGACCCAGGAAACGATGCTTTGTTTCCAACGAAGAGATCACGGGTTCGATTCCTGTCTGTAACGTTGCCTTTATTTTTCTTTAAGAACCACAAAATGTTATAATGGTAGGTCAGATTGGCTGTCATTTGGGAAATAAATCGTGGGGTTCAAAACATTTCATAAAGCTTCGACACGGAAATCATAAAAAAATATTATTCTCGTGGTAGATAGCATTTCCTTAATATTCATATTGTCCCTGAGAAAGGTAATAATATCTTGAAAAAAGGCTATGTAGAGTTCGTTCACGAAAAGTAGTCCGATGGTACCGTTAGAAATAACGGGAGCTGACATCACAAACGGCCTAGCCGATTACAGCAGAGGGGAGGACGTCATTTCGGAACTGGTTTTTGGCGCAGACAAACGTTCACTAAAAAACAGTTCTGAAATGACACCCTTCCCTCTGCTGGAATCGGCTATGCCCTTTGTGACGTCAGCTCCCCTTATTTTCTAACGGCACCATCGGACAACTTTTCGTGAACGAACTATATATATATATTCGTCATTATATATTCTCGTCTATATATATTATCATATAAATATGTATATTCGCTGTGTTAATTTAAGGACAGTTTTTGTAAACAATTTTAAATTAGAACCTTACGTGAATTTGACAAGTGAAAATTATGTCGAAGCTATAAAGTACTCTATTTCATTGATATGGTTTAATATTTGGTAACCTTATTCGGCATAGCCGTTCTGTTTCGGTAAGCTAAGTGTTTTAATTGATGAAGAAAATGATAGTTCTCAAAATGTGGTGGAACTTCGCTTGTAGCTACAAATGTAGCCTTTCGTTTTTCAATAACTATTATTTCCTCCATTGGTCTTGAAAATTTGTCTCTTGGTACTTTATCTTCTTGCTTCTGTTAAATTTCCTCACCTTTTTAATTTTTGTTTTAATACCGAAAACGGATTATTGAGCTTAATCAAAAAGCGTTACTTTTTGTCCCAACAATTTTTTGTTAAGATTTTTCCGCCACGTTTTCGTGACAAATTTTATTATTTCACTCCAATTTTAAAACAACATTTTCAACGTGAATTTATTTTTAATATAATTAAATATTTAACACTTTAACTTTCCTTCCTTCCTTCCTTCCTCCCTCTTTTTTTCATTAATCTTATCATTAATCCGTATCTCCGAAACTCAAGTTCGCATAATGCGTCAATAGAGAAAATTCGTTACAACTCTCCGCTGGCAAATTAACGACTTCCTTGTTATTGATGTCATTCGATGCAGAACTCCCTTAGGGCATCGGAAGTATAGTTATCGCCAGTTTTTGTTTTGTTTTGTTTTTTTAGTTGCTTAGTCTAGCGTAACTTAGAAATAAATAGAAGAAAGATAAGGATGAAAACTATTTTTCACTAGAATCTCGGCTATTTTTCGGAAACAAATATATTTTGTCAGGCTTAAAAATAGTTTACTGTCAGAAATTCACACATTCTAATTTGATACAATAAATTCCCACTTTATCCCATTACTCATGCAAATTAAAAAGCACAAATATATAATACATAATGATAATGAAGTGCAGTCACGACATCAAATTTTAAAACGAGACATTAGACAATATATTAAACAATACATTAAACATATTTTTGTTTTCAATACGTTTATTCTTTACTTTTTTTACATTTTACTTATTTTTAATATTTTACTTTCTTTCTTTGTTTCTTTTTTCACAACTATATATAATTGAATTAATTTATTATTTAAAGTAATTACAGCAGAAAATCCATCTGTCTTTAGGATTGTTTGATATGTATAAATTCATTACCACTCTTTTTACTTATTTTCCTCCTT
This sequence comes from Dysdera silvatica, assembly GCA_006491805.2. NCBI lineage: Eukaryota > Metazoa > Arthropoda > Arachnida > Araneae > Dysderidae > Dysdera > Dysdera silvatica. Next base: position 107,470,826 of record QLNU02014802.1, on the reverse strand, counting down.
CTCATGGCGTGAAAAATGTTTTAGAGAATGGAACTATAATTTTTTTAGTATTATAATAAGAGTGTGCTAAAAATGTTGATTCAAGAAATATTTTTTGTAAATTGAGCCTTTAGACAATGTCCAGCAAGCCCTTATATACTGGTATTTCTCATCGATTATCGACCAAATTTGAACATTCCTGGAATATTCTGAATACTTTTGCAACGCTTCCCGATACGTTAGCGGAATACTTGTACTAGATGCATGGAACCAACAGCGTGTAAACACAGGTTAATCTCTGTTTTTAGCATTCCAGCTTTATCCGAATTTTGTATTTAAAATACATAATATAGGTAGAACAGACAAGGTTTGATTTAAGAATAATTACCGTATCATGAAATAAAATTGCTGTAAAATTTAATATTGTGAACCCATGAAGATCGTTTGGACACAAATTTTTACGCACTACATAAGTTTTCGAACTACTTTTTTTATGAAGGTTTCTTATTTTTGATATGAAAAAATAAAAAGTCATCTTGACCACACTATAGGCAAGAGATAGCGGCGCGCCCAGAACATTTCCGGGGGTTGCTTAGTGGTAGAACCAATTTGGTGGAAAAATATTCAGAGTCCATACCAATTACGGTTGTCTTTTGTCTATATTTATCATTATTCAATTACTTACAATTTTATAGTGCAAGAAACTTAAATAATTAGAAGTAGTAGTAGTAGATGGTGTTTATACAATTTTACAATGGCCAGCCCTTGCCTTGCACAAATATTCACTGTTTTAGTAATAGGTTGAAGAATAACCCTATTCTGCAAAACTTGCTTTTGCTTGCCCTCTGTCCATTACTTGATTCACAGAGGATTTTTTCCCTTCCACAAACTTAAAAAATCACCGCCTTTGAAAACTGGATTCTTGCCATAGAGAAAAGATTCATGTTGGTTTAACTTCTCCAAGGTCTTCTCAATTATTAAATCCTTTTGAAACAAGTTGACCCGTGGCTTGTGTCGATCTTAAATCGGCTTCATGGGGTGAAAAGAAAACACAAAATTTTCAAGAAGCACTGTCTTCTACCTTTGAGTAAGCCAGGCAGTTATTCTTACTCAGTTAAAATGAGCGGAACTTAGAACTGTGGTGAGGTTTTCCTAGACTTTATACAGCACTAGCGACAGCCGTGGGAAAATTGCAATTTGCATATGGTTCCCAAAGATTTTCAGCACTGTTATCCTATCTTCATCAGTGAGGTTAGATTTCTTCACATAATTAAAAATATCTGCAGTCAGAATTTCCACTTCAACTGTTTTGGATTACAGGTTTTGGTCTACCATTACCTCCTAGAAAGCAGTTGAAGGTAGTCCCGTGACATCGCAGTTGCTTCTCTGAAGAGCAGTCTCATCAATATCACCAGAAGTATATTATTATATTATAGAGGTATAATATTATCGAGGTATAATATTATCAGGGAAATGTCGTTGGGATCTTAACTATTCTCAATTTTACTTTAAAAAATATTACCAGTACTTGTTTGAGTAATATTTTTTTGCTTTGATAGCCCAAGGGAGATCTGTGCCCCTCAGCCCCCTACGTGGGTACGCCACTGGCAAGGAAATTCCTTATATAGGATTCACATCACAATGCTTCATTATAATTATTAGTACAATTATTCTCTTAAACTTTGAAATTAAATTTAGTTAAAAAATCTTTTTTCTTGCAAACGTCAAGAAATTCAATCTCGAAACGAAGTAATTATCTCAATTTTACTTCAATTAAGTTTTATAAAATAATCTTGTATACTAAAGCCTCAAATTTTTCTGAATTTCTCTTAAATGCTCAAAACTTCAAATTCTAAAATCGTTACTATATAAAAAACAAGTAGTCATTTAATTTTTTCTCAGTTTTTAGTAAATAAAATTTTCTTTTGTCTTAACTTCTTTTTTCCTTTTTTTTTCTAAAAAGTATTTTTCCGTGCAGCAGCTGCGGCTGGCACATAAATAGAGCTCCAGCAAAGTTATTATTGGAAAACGGAAATTTTCGAGTACTTTACGAAATAAACGGCTCCATGGATTAAAATGAGATATCCATTGTGTGTTTCTTGAGTTTTAATCTGAAAATAAATTAAATCACTGTACATAAAATTGATTTAAGGAACTACAACTTTATGTTAAATCTTCGCTTCGAATGAAAATAAAAAAGCGTTCAGCCGTCTAATTATAACGATAATTTAATTTTCGAAATTAGTTTTTAATCGGGTTACTTTTTTAATCTAAGAATGAAAAATTGGGTTGTAATAAATCTTTAAATCAAAGACCGGTGATTAAATTTAAACCGTGTTTTACTACAGAGATCTCTGATTTTAAGCCTTTTCGACAATTTTTTGCTGTTTAATAAATGCAACAGAACCTGCCTGGTGTGACCATCTTTGTAATTATTCTAAAATGATCACCATAGACTGATGGTCATTGTACACGACAGACTTTGGTAAAGGCATGACTTAGTCCGTAGCAGTTTTCTCTTATAAAAAGTGGTCACCTTATCCAGATGGTCGCTTTGCCATTGGTCACTTCCCAGGCGGTCGCTTTACCAAGGTGGTCACTTCCCAGGCGCTCACTTTACCAAGGTGGTCACTTTCCAGGCGGTCACTTTACCAAGGTAATCACTTCCCAGGCATTCACTTTACCAAGGTGGTCACTTCCCAGGCCGTCACTTTACCAAGGTGGTCACTTTCCAGGCCGTCACTTTACCAAGGTGGTCGCTTCCCAGGTTTCACTCTATATCCGCGAACGTTTAACCTAACCAATGCATAGGCCATGGGTCGGAAATCCATGGAATACGTGCCAAGTATGGCACGATGTCTACCTTCGGATGGCACACGGAATGAGTTTAAAATAAAACCCATTTTAAAGAATCGCCTCCCTGACTAAGAAAATTTTATTCCCTAAATTGGTTAATTATTAATTTGCATCCTTTTAAATTACCAATTATTAATTTTATTCTTTTGATTAACTAATCCGCTAATTTTAGTTTTTCAGTTAAATTGTAAACTAAGCTTTCACAATTTGACTGACTAGGGAATGTAGGCTGGCACATGGAAGGAGATTACCATATTACTTTGGCAAAACAACTTTTTTGGTTGTCGACCCGTGGCATAAATTATTATGTTGTCTAATTTTGGTTCATAGAAAGCCAATTATCGTGGAGGAGGGCGTGAAATTGTAGACATTTAATTCGTGAAGGTTAAAGTCTATGTTATAATGCAAATAAATTATATTAATCATCGAAAATAAATTCTGTGTTAGCATTTTCGGTATAAACTTTGAAAACTCCTTTCGTGGGTAAATACATAACGATCAACGTATATATTTTATATATTACTTTATATATAAACATATAAAGTTGCTTTGAGAAATATTTGAATTTAAATATCCTTTCCGAGAGCAATTTTAACCCACATGAGTGACAGCAAATAGTGCCGATATAGCCCATTTTCCGAAATAGAGCTCCTAAATTTGAAAAAGGGTCCCCTGTTGTGAAATGATATTTTATCGATTTAGCAATAATCTGTCAAGAAAGCCCTAATCGTCGATTGACTCTTCAATCTTCTTATCACCCCTGCCCCACATTCTTAATCTCGTCTCAACTTCTCAGTTCCATTTGCATTCTGTAATTCAGCGGTTCTTTAACTTTCCTAGACAGAACCCCCCCCCTCCCTTCAGAAATTACTCGCCCTCGCGGACCCCCAAGAATTAACTCAAAGTTTAACGCCCCAAATTTGCACCACACATATTTATTTCTAGTGTTTCATCACTGATTTTCACCATCTAAGGAAGAGATTTTTCGTTCCCTCGTAATTTATTTTTAGCATTAAAGAGTAAATGCTCATGTCTTAGTATTTTTTTTTAACCTATGTGGAACATTGGGAGAGTCTCGCAGACTCCTGATAGGGTCCAACCGACCTCTTGTCTTAGTATTTTTCCAAACACTGCGAGGATCTCGCAGACCCCTTTGGGGTACGCGGACCACTGTTGAAGAACGGCTGCTCTAGTTTAAATGACGTAAATTTTACACCATCTAATAGATTATGGTGGAGAAAAAGATGTATTAACCATCATTTCTATGTTGTTTTATATATATATATATATATATAAAGGAAACCAAAATGTTTTTAGAGAATTCATGTTCATCTGTGTGTCCATACTCACTCTCCTATCTGTTATATCTCCCCGTCTGTCGGATCAGTACTTCCTTTAAAAATATTTTTTAGCCTAGATTAGTGATTTCTAACTTGAGGGTCGCGAACAGGTTTCTGTGGGTCGCCGCAACTATTTTTGGTTGCAATTATTTTTATAAGGAATTTTATACCAAATGTTTCCGACAGTTTTATATTTCAACATGGCCACACATATTGCAATATTCTACTAATGGTTGTTAACTTTACATCTACAGACTAATATACATTAATATATATAATTAATAAAATATATATAATTTTAATGTAGTATGTGTAATTAATATAATATATATAATTAATATAATATACATAATTAATGTAATATATATAATTAATATATAGTTTTGTATTTAATGCTTTTTTTTAACTTCGTTAAAAATACTTTTAAGTTGTAAATGTGGTGGCGGTTGAAAGAGGGTGTCGCTGATTTTTTGGTTATTATAAAAGGGGGTTGCAGATTGCTCAGCTATTATAAAAGTGGGTCGCGCCTGAAAAAGGTTGAGAACCACTGGTCTACATTTAAGTTTTGAAGTTAGTGAAATTACACTCGATTTTAATTTATTCTGGGAAAGGATTTTTAGAATAATCTGCATGCCTTTTTTTCTCCAAAATCAACAGGAAATATTAGCTTCCAGACGTTAAAAGTAGACCCCAAATTCCCTCACTTTCCATACACGTAAAACACCGAAAACAAGGGTAGATGATGGGAGACTCAATTACTAACAATGAACAATTAATCAAGTGCTGGAACATGTCTCATAATACCTCCCTTATTTAAGAAGAACAGAGTGCCTTGTTTGCAAGCAACATAGTTTCGTCGATACAAGGGGGTGCGATCCCCCCTTAATTTATAACCACATCCTTTCTCGTACCGCCATTCACTTTAAACCTAGCCTCTGTGGATGACTAACTATTGTTGGTTAAGCTATGATTAATCGCCTAGTGGCGGAACAATCGATAGAAAAGTGTAATTTTCCCAAATATCCATCATTATGTCGCCGTGAGTTGATTACAGTTCGTTCAAATCGTCACAGAATGTAAGTTATGGCCGTATCTAAATACCAATTGAACAAAAAGCCAGTTTGGTGTTTTTATTTTAAAATATGACAGGGGAAAAATATATATATTAAAATTCAATGACGTTAAATAGAATTGATATCGCAAATCCCGTTATTTGATGAATCTCTTATCATATGAAACCTAATTAGTTTAATAAGCGCATCATATCTAATTAAATTCTAAATTTTACAAATCAATTTTGCTATAATTTTATGCTTAGTGTTAGAATATTCATATCCGTACGCAGCAAAACCTCTGTAAAGCGGATACCTCGAGACTTGAATGTCCGTCCGTTATCTGGAGCTTGGGCAATAAGAGTCATTGGAAATTAAAAAATTGTCCGTTAAACAGAGGTGAACACTATTCAAGGTATCCGTTGAAAATGAGTTTACTGTAATAAGAAATCCCAATATGTTAAATATTTACTATAGTTTTGGTGTTATATTTTCTTTTTTTTTCATACATACTCTCCTTATTGGTGAATTTATTGTTTCTCCTCAATTCCTCCCGCAGCATGTTTTTCTTGTTTTCTTTTCTTGCATTCCACCTTCTCTTACTATTATCACTCTCCTAACTACTACAATGATAGACAACCCATAGCCTATCCAAAATGCTGATTTTGGTGTAAAAAACTTGTTCACCAATATACCCATTCACTACCAGGCACACCACGTATGGTGTGATGTTGTTTTGCCGTTCACTACCAGGCACACCATGTATGGTGCAGTGTTGTTTTGCCGTTCACCACCAAGACGCGCCAGGTATGGTGTGTCGTTTTGCCAGTCACTACCAGGTACATCACATGTGGTGTGATGCCGACTTTACTTTGCTATGAGAAAGCTTTCAGCTTGGTGTTGGCTTCTTTTGAATTCCCTTTGTTTTTAGAGGGATCATCCAACTTTCCCTAGAAAAAAAACAAATAACTCCCCTACGGATTACTTCTCCTGTATATAGTCATGCATGCACGGAAAGTATCGCCCCTACGCGATACTTCCCCTATATACATTTATGTATACAGGAGAAATAGCCCGTAGGGGGCGACATTATTTTTTTTTTCAAAGGGCACAAAAAACATGTGTTAGTAACTGTATGCTGGCTTTATGGTAGTTATATTGCCTTTATGGGTCCATATATTGTATATAAATGTTAAGGTATGGTCTAAAAAATAAATACACTAAAGATACAATAAAAATATAATTTCTGGAAAAAGCTTAAAAATCAGGTATTGTACAGTATTAACTTACAGTACTAACTTACGAGTGGTAGTGAAGTGGTTAAAGGTGTACTGCCTTCTCTCTCTCCAAGCGCATGGCAGATTTCTATTATTCTGAATTTGAAATTGGAGAGCTTCCACGTTTCACCGAACTTTGTGTTAGTCACACAATATTTTACTTTCAAAACAGTTTCTTGGAACAAGTTGATGGTCTGGCGATGGATTATCCCCGTCCTCTTCCCTTGTGCGACATTTACTTACATTCATTGGCGGCTGGTGGTCAAGTTGCAGCATTGCGCAGCAACCAGTTTTTCATTACAAGGAAAAAAATAGTGCTAATATTTTTATTGTTATTAATATATTAGAATAGATTCATTTAGCTTGAAATACGTCAAACAAATGATCGCAGTCGGCACAAACATTTCAATAAATGGTCCGATATTCGAAATAGCATATCTGCTATCCACCTGTGTTGCAGCAGGGAATTAACAGAGAACCACTAACAGAGCTAGGTATGGGTAGAAATGAAAACACAATCATTGTATTCACAAGACAACAAGGCTGAGGGTGTTGCATAAGCTGTGCAACCCACCCTTGCGCGCAAAAGTCCGGCGCAATCGTTATTTATGTTTCACATCCTTTTCCTCACGATTATGGTCTGCGATATGATTGCGTTCGGGATTATGTTTTACTAATCCATTATTTTCTTTATTATGTCACTAAAAATACTTAATTAACGTTGCCTTTAATTATAAACTAGTGGGTATTTTTAAAATTCAAATTAAATAGTTTAAAATGCCTATCGTCCACTATATTCAATACTATTTCTTGCATTCATTCGCTATCAATTCATTTTCTTTTCTGTTAATTGTATTAATTTTTAACTAATTAGAAAATTTGGACTGTGGTAATCAGATCTGTATCCAGACGCTTATTACATGGGGAGGGGCATTGAAAGTTACAAAGGGGCTCAGAATGCTATAGTAGGATTAAAATTTGTTAATGCTTTGATGTAATTTATTAATATATTTAATAATACTAAATATCTAAGTAGACTAATATATTTAACATTAATGAATGAACGTGTAACTTTGAAAACGTATAATGAACTTTTTAATGAACTTTGAAAACGTATAATGAACTTTTTAATGAACTTTGAAAACGTATAATGAACTTTGTAATGAACTTTGAAAGCGTATAATAAACTTTATAATGAACCTTGAAAACGTATAATGAACTTTGTAATGAACTTTGAAAACGTATAATGAACTTCGTAATAAACTTTGAAAACGTATAAAGGCATATTAAAACTTATAATTTCCCTTATCCTTATTATAGATTAGATGAAGATTCGAACCTTTGTAAAAAAAACATACAAAAATGACATACACAGTATCCACCGTAGAACTCTATTTTGAATATAGTATTTATGTTATAATAATTTCCATTGCCAAGTATAATTTTATACAAAACAAAATAATTAAAATATTGAATTAATTTATTTTAAAGAAATTATTTTCCAGGATGGGGCGCAGCCCCCTCTAGCCACAGCCTGGGTACGGCTCGGGTAGTAATTGTAATTACGCATGCAATGTCTTGTTGCTACGTTGTTTATAATAATGGTAAATTAGGAACTGCTCGAGTATTGCGTAAGCACATCAAAAATTAAACTTTCGTCTATCGCTGGAGCATTTTGGTTGCTTCGCTAAACATCTAGAGTGATTTGCGCTAGAGATGTGTCACTCATTAACAGAATCAGCAAACGATTTTGCCTGTCTCTTAAAGACTGACAGAATAACTCATTGGCTTGGCCGATGAACGATTTTTCCTAACTCTAATTTTAGTATGTGGTGATTTAAAACTGATAGCAATTGTGCTTGGTTTACAAGGTGGATACACAAAGTACTGTTGCTATATACGTCAGTGGGATAGCCACGCGAAGCATACTCATTAAAAACTGAAGGAATGACCTCTACGAACAGATTTGTTTCCTGGCACTAAACACTTTTCATACGAACCTCTAGCGAACCCTAACAGCATTGTCCTACCACCGTTGCACATAAAACTGGGACTTGAAGATATTTACGAAGGCCATTAACAAAAATAAACGTGCATTTAAATACTTACGCCAAAAGTTTCCACGTCTAAGTATGGAAAAGGTAAAACAGAGGGTATTTATATGTGCCCATATATATAAGCTTTTTCAAGACAGTTTGAATGCAACGTCAATTTTGAAGAGCTACATGGCTGGCATTATTTCCGTAATGTTAGTACACAAGTTTTGGGCAACCTTCGTGCTGAAAATTACAAAGACCTAGTGGATGAACATATATCTGCCTACGAGAAAATTGGATGCAACATGTAACTAAAAATGCACTTCCTGCATTCACATATTGATGTCATCTCAGTGAATTGTGGCGCTTTCAGTCAAAAAACAGGAAAGGGATTCCATCAGGACATTCCTGAAATGGGACAATATTACAAAAGAAAGTGGTCAATTTCAACATTAGCAGATTTCTGCTGGATGATCCAAAGAGATGCTCTGGACGTTCCCCGCAATAGACGGGCAAAAGACGTGTATAAAAAGGAAATGTTGTTAACTGTTATTCGTACTATTATATTCCGATAGCTTTATATGTAAAATGTAGTGAAATTACCCAGAAACCTGAGCCAGGAAGCAATTTTAAGCATAATTTTCACGTTCAGTGACCTGAAATCTATAAAGGACAGATATTTTCACCGCTGTAAAATTTTCATTGTTGAACTGTGTAATCAACTCCTGTTTGGTGGTTTTCCAGCAAAACCCCGCATGGAAAATATTAGGCCTTAATAGTTCGAAAATGGATATTTTACTCTTATTGCATATTTATTATTTATTATCTATTCTCAATAACCCAGAGCTCGGTTAATTGAAACAATGCACGCAGCATGAAGGGGAGGTTGGTTTTCGTACGTCTTGTGAAGGGTCTTTCTTTTCTTCAGAGATACACTCGCCCATTGCGATCGATAATTGAAGCGAGTGTTCGTACTAAACATTATTCTGACTTGCAATCCAAGTCTTTGGTTTTCACTTACATTAATCACCGAACATGAAGTAGGGTCCTCAATACCACATTTGTTTGAACTATTTCCTCATCCTCAATAAAATTGAGAGAGGAAATTAAAATTTCAAGTTTTTTAAAAAGCACGAAAGCTAAACATTTTTCTTCTTGAACAATTTCATTTGCATTACTTTCAAAAATTGAATACGAAGATTTTACAATTTGTTCAAAATAGTGATGAACATTGAAGAGATTAATATCGATATTCATAATTTCAAATTATTGAGAATGACAAAAATTTTAAACATATATACTTTCAAAGCCCTATTAACTATCAAATAACAAACTCATCAAATCAATAAAAAATCATAATTGGTTTAAATTTAATTTGATTTTTGAAATTGATGAACGCATGATTAATTTCTTTCATATCTTAAAATTAATATTAATAATATTTAAGGAGGTGACCCCTTAAAATACTCGCAGTACGATTGACGGAACGAAAACTACCAAAAAAAAACCAGTTTTCTTTCTGTACATAACATAATTATTGCTCAAATACGTCTCAACTCGTTTTGCTATATTTTCAAACAATTTTTCTCTTTAAACTTGTTTTGAATTCATTTATCGGAGGGGAAAATAACAATTATTATGCTCGCTTAAACGGCCAGAAAAGCCTACGTGATTTATTTTAAATTTATTAGTAAGAAATATTATAACATACTTTATAACTATTTTTAACCTTCGAATTCATTTTTTATTTACAGGCAGCAAAACTGCTCGATGCGTTAATATATCTCTATCAAGAGAACCTATCTCGATTTCGAACTAACTGCGTTGAAGCTTGTATTTTCAATGCAGGTTTTGCTGAAAAACCACCAAACAGGGGTGAATAATTTTCGTTTTGCTGAAAGATTTGAAGGTTAATATTTCAAAATTTTGAGTTACATTGGAAAATTGCTGGAACACGTATCAAGTAATTTTCGATAACCTGTTTTAAAATCCGCAGATCATTAAAATCCATCCATGGAATCATGAGATATCAAGGTCTGTATTATGTCTGTTTTCGGATTTTGGGGGGGCCATATCTCCGAAATATAGGGCTATTCTGAAAAAAGCATGGACACTGGTCTAAACTGTTTAAGACCTTCCGAACGCTCCTACTTTGGTTCCAATCGCCGTCAAACACGGGGGGGTTCCCTCTTTAGTTAGCAAAATTTTATTCGGTTTACACTCGATTGAAGGAAGAGATTATTATCATAAATTCAAACATAAAATTTTAACAGTAGAAAAAATATTTAAAACCAGAGAATTTTTTTTTCAGTTACCATCGATTATTTTTTATCGATATGAAATAAATCACGGATTGTCACAGTTATTTAACAGTTACTCTCAATGTAACGACTTTTCTTGTATGTAAATTTGCATATTTTATCTGAATTTACAGCTTATTAACTTATTTACAGCAAGTAAGTTAATTATTAAATAAAATCATTGTGCTCTCTCTCGCTCGCTCTCTCGTCGTTCCACCGACCCAAATGCATAGGCAATGTTATCTTTCAATTCTTTCTAGGTATGCGAATATGTATGTATCCTGAATATGGCTCCGGATATTCTATATTTGGAATTATATGTATGTACACCCTCGTTATTTAATTTTTTTGCCATTGTTGATACAACCATTCACGATTACTACGAAAACAATATCTAGGCTAATAAAAAATAAATATTTAACTAAACATTGCTATCAGCAAATACTCTTAGAAACAAACACTATTAGAAGCAAACAACATGGAACATTGTTATAAACCCTGTGAGAAATTGTTAGAAACATTTATGAAATATTATTAAAACATTGTGAAACCTTATTAGAAACGTTGTGAAACATGGTTAACCACTCTTAAAATCATAGGTGAACGTTGTAGAAACCTTATTAAAAGTATTGTTAAATTTTGTTAGAAAAAAATATTGTCAAGGTGAGAAAAAAAACAGCGTTAGAGAAAATAACAAACAAATGGCTTAATACATGGCGTAGGAAGAGAAAAAGATAAAATTAGGAACAAATAGCAAGACATAAGCGTTAACAAAAATAATCTTTTATGGTTATGTGCTTTTGTTATGGCTAATATTCGTTTATGGTTATACGTTTTCAATAATAGCTCCTCAACAACAATTACGGTTATATGCCAAAAAGGATAGATATTTTGGAGACCGATATTGTCGTTTTGCTCACGCTTTAACCTACAGGTCGCAAGCAAAACGTGAATGTGTTTTACGTGTTTTCAATTTTGGCTAAATACCTTTGACTTTAGGTTTTATTTTTTATTCCCGCTCTCGGACAAGTTTTCTGCAACATCTTCGCGTCGGAGCGTGATTAACCTGTAAACTCTCGCTTACTTTTGCAGTAAAGGGGATTGATGATGGTTTTAACCTCCCACTCTTATGCAACTTCAATCTATGCACCGCACACATATATATCATTATAGCCTTTTCAATCCACCCCAGATTGGAGGTCTTTTGTTATCACACATATGTGTAGTACAATGAAAGAAATACAGAGGAAGCAGCCTTACTCTCACCACGTTGGCCAGACGGGTTGTCAAGCTGGATCTACAGTTTAACGAAGAATCCGAACTTCGGTCACCACAGCCAAAGTTCTGCACCAGGGCAGGACTCGTTGTGTCACCCCTCCTGCAAGACGGCTGCTTCGCAGCGGTTCTTGGTCGAGTGCCGGTATTCTTGGCAGAGGACGCCTGTGGAACATACACACACACACACACACACACACATTGTTATTATACGTATGGCTATAAATGATAACCAATTGTTGCACAGTGAAAGTAGTTACATTTGTAAAGCATTTACACACTTTTATTATTAGAGGACAATTGAATAGTTAAATAATACTATCCTTTTCTTCACGTTATTTGCAGGAAAAGTGCATTTCCCCTAGACTTTAAAATCTCTTGGAAAACTCATTTTTATATGCAACTTGACCATCCATTTGCAGCTTAAGACACTGATGATAAGCCGAGCATTTTTTTAAATGTTTTCGTTAATTTTGATATAGTTGTTTGCTGTAATACTTCATCTTGTATCTGTTTCTCCAGAATACAGAAATGGGATAACATACTGAATTGAGAAAAAATAAGACAAGATTTTGTTTGTTTATTTTGAGATTTTGATTTACAAATTTACATACTTTTGAGATTTACAGATTTTGGGAGAATTTCGAATTCGAGCTTGTGCAAGTCATATGTGTTTCATCTAGAAAATGGTCGTGTGAAATGTTTCAAATGTTCTTTGAGCACTGTTTAAAATAAATGAATTAATAACGGCACATTTTCAATTGTCACATTTGTTTTCAACACTTACATTTTTTTCATTTAAAAAAATGATTGCGTATTGGATGTGGGCTTTCCAA
>QLNU02014802.1:107441488-107457775 GCA_006491805.2 Dysdera silvatica | reverse complement strand
CCGTTCACCACCAAGACGCGCCAGGTATGGTGTGTCGTTTTGCCAGTCACTACCAGGTACATCACATGTGGTGTGATGCCGACTTTACTTTGCTATGAGAAAGCTTTCAGCTTGGTGTTGGCTTCTTTTGAATTCCCTTTGTTTTTAGAGGGATCATCCAACTTTCCCTAGAAAAAAAACAAATAACTCCCCTACGGATTACTTCTCCTGTATATAGTCATGCATGCACGGAAAGTATCGCCCCTACGCGATACTTCCCCTATATACATTTATGTATACAGGAGAAATAGCCCGTAGGGGGCGACATTATTTTTTTTTTCAAAGGGCACAAAAAACATGTGTTAGTAACTGTATGCTGGCTTTATGGTAGTTATATTGCCTTTATGGGTCCATATATTGTATATAAATGTTAAGGTATGGTCTAAAAAATAAATACACTAAAGATACAATAAAAATATAATTTCTGGAAAAAGCTTAAAAATCAGGTATTGTACAGTATTAACTTACAGTACTAACTTACGAGTGGTAGTGAAGTGGTTAAAGGTGTACTGCCTTCTCTCTCTCCAAGCGCATGGCAGATTTCTATTATTCTGAATTTGAAATTGGAGAGCTTCCACGTTTCACCGAACTTTGTGTTAGTCACACAATATTTTACTTTCAAAACAGTTTCTTGGAACAAGTTGATGGTCTGGCGATGGATTATCCCCGTCCTCTTCCCTTGTGCGACATTTACTTACATTCATTGGCGGCTGGTGGTCAAGTTGCAGCATTGCGCAGCAACCAGTTTTTCATTACAAGGAAAAAGAAATTGTGGTAATATTTTTATTGTTATTATTTTATTATAATATGTTCATTTAGCTTGAAATACGTCAAACAAATGATCGCAGTCATCCCAAACATTTCAATAAATGATTCGATCTTCGAAATAGCATATCTGCTGGCCGCCTGTGTTGCAGCAGGGAATTAACAGAGAACCACTAACAGAGCTAGGTATGGGTAGAAATGAAAACACAATCATTGTATTCACAAGACAACAAGGCTGAGGGTGTTGCATAAGCTGTGCAACCCACCCTTGCGCGCAAAAGTCCGGCGCAATCGTTATTTATGTTTCACATCCTTTTCCTCACGATTATGGTCTGCGATATGATTGCGTTCGGGATTATGTTTTACTAATCCATTATTTTCTTTATTATATCACTAAAAATACATAATTAACGTTGCCTTTAATTATAAACTAGTGGGTATTTTTAAAATTCAAATTAAATAGTTTAAAATGCCTATCGTCCACTATATTCAATACTATTTCTTGCATTCATTCGCTATCAATTCATTTTCTTTTCTGTTAATTGTATTAATTTTTAACTAATTAGAAAATTTGGACTGTGGTAATCAGATCTGTATCCAGACGCTTATTACATGGGGGGAGCATTAAAAGTTACAAAGGGGCTCAGAATGCTATAGTAGGATTAAAATTTGTTAATGCTTTGATGTGTTTTATTAATATATTTAATAATACCCAATATCTAAGTAGACTAATATATTTAACATTAATTAATGAACGTGTAACTTTGAAAACGTATAATGAACTTTTAAAACGTATAATGAACTTCGTAATGAACTTTGAAAACGTATAATGAACTTCGTAATAAACTTTGAAAACGTATAAAGGCATATTAAAACTTATAATTTCCCTTATCCTTATTATAGATTAGATGAAGATTCGAACCTTTGTAAAAAAAACATACAAAAATGACATACACAGTATCCACCGTAGAACTCTATTTTGAATATAGTATTTATGTTATAATAATTTCCATTGCCAAGTATAATTTTATACAAAACAAAATATTTAAAATATTGAATTAATTTATTTTAAAGAAATTATTTTCCAGGATGGGGCGCAGCCCCCTCTAGCCACAGCCTGGGTACGGCTCGGGTAGTAATTGTAATTACGCATGCAATGTCTTGTTGCTACGTTGTTTATAATAATGGTAAATTAGGAACTGCTCGAGTATTGCGTAAGCACATCAAAAATTAAACTTTCGTCTATCGCTGGAGCATTTTGGTTGCTTCGCTAAACATCTAGAGTGATTTGCGCTAGAGATGTGTCACTCATTAACAGAATCAGCAAACGATTTTGCCTGTCTCTTAAAGACTGACAGAATAACTCATTGGCTTGGCCGATGAACGATTTTTCCTAACTCTAATTTTAGTATGTGGTGATTTAAAACTGATAGCAATTGTGCTTGGTTTACAAGGTGGATACACAAAGTACTGTTGCTATATACGTCAGTGGGATAGCCACGCGAAGCATACTCATTAAAAACTGAAGGAATGACCTCTACGAACAGATTTGTTTCCTGGCACTAAACACTTTTCATACGAACCTCTAGCGAACCCTAACAGCATTGTCCTACCACCGTTGCACATAAAACTGGGACTTGAAGATATTTACGAAGGCCATTAACAAAAATAAACGTGCATTTAAATACTTACGCCAAAAGTTTCCACGTCTAAGTATGGAAAAGGTAAAACAGAGGGTATTTATATGTGCCCATATATATAAGCTTTTTCAAGACAGTTTGAATGCAACGTCAATTTTGAAGAGCTACATGGCTGGCATTATTTCCGTAATGTTAGTACACAAGTTTTGGGCAACCTTCGTGCTGAAAATTACAAAGACCTAGTGGATGAACATATATCTGCCTACGAGAAAATTGGATGCAAACATGTCACTAAAAATACACTTTCTGCATTCACACATATTGATGTCTTCCCAGTGGATTTTGGCGCTTTCAGTCAAAAAACAGGAAAGGGATTCCATCAGGACATTCCTGAAATGGGACAATATTACAAAAGAAAGTGGTCAATTTCAACATTAGCAGATTTCTGCTGGATGATCCAAAGAGATGCTCTGGACGTTCCCCGCAATAGACGGGCAAAAGACGTGTATAAAAAGGAAATGTTGTTAACTGTTATTCGTACTATTATATTCCGATAGCTTTATATGTAAAATGTAGTGAAATCACTCAGAAACCTGAACCAGGAGGCAATGTTAAGCGTAATTTTCGTGTTCAGCGACGCTAAATCTATAAAGGACGGATATTTTCACCTCTGTAAAAATTTCACTGTTGAACAGTGTAATCAACTCCTGTTTGGTGGTTTTCCAGCAAAACCCCGCATGGAAAATATTAGGCCTTAATAGTTCGAAAATGGATATTTTACTCTTATTGCATATTTATTATTTATTATCTATTCTCAATAACCCAGAGCTCGGTTAATTGAAACAATGCACGCAGCATGAAGGGGAGGTTGGTTTTCGTACGTCTTGTGAAGGGTCTTTCTTTTCTTCAGAGCTACACTCGCCCACTGGTATCGATAATTGAAGCTCGTATTCGTACTAAACATTATTCTGACTTGCAACCCAAGTCTTTGCTTTTCACTCAAACTAATTATCGAACATGAAGTAGGGTCCTCAATATCACATTTTACTTCAACTATTTCCTCGTCCTCAATAAATTTGAGAGAGAAAATTAAAATTTCAATTTTTTTAAAAAGCGCGAAATCTGAACATTTTTCTTCATGAATAATTTCATTTGCATGACTTTCAAAAACTGAATACGAAGATTTTACAATTTGTTCAGAATAGTGAAGAACAGTGAAGGGATTAATATTGCTATTCATAATTTCAAATTACTGAAAATAACAAAAATTTTAAATGCATGTCCTTTCAAAGCCCTATTAGCTATCAAATAATAAAATCATCAAATTAATAATAAATCGTAATTGGTTTAAATTTAATCTGATTCTTAAAATTGATGAACGAACGATCTGTTTATTTCATGTATTAAAATCAATATTAATAATATTTAGGAAGGTGAACCCTTATAATACTCGCAATACGATTGACAGAACGAAATCTAACAAATAAAATCAGTTTTATTTCTATACTTAATATAATTATTGCTCAAATATGTCTCAACTCATTTTTCTATATTTTCGAACAATTTTTCTTTTTAAACTTGTTTTGAGTTGATTTATCAGAGGAGGAGAAAAATGACAACTACTATGCTCGCTTAAATGACCAGAAAAGACTACGTGATTTGTTTTAAATGTATTAGTAAAAAATATTATAACATGCTTTATAACTATTTTAAACTTTTAAATTCATTTCTTATTTACAGGCAGCAAAACTGCTCTGTACGTTAATACATATCTAGCAAGCGAACCTATCTGGATTTCGAACTAACTGCGTTGAAGCTTGTATTTTCAATGCAGGTTTTGCTGAAAAACCACCAAACAGGGGTTGATTATTTTTCCGTTTTGTCGAAAGATTTGAAGGTTATAATATTTCAAAATTTTTAGTTTTACTGGAAAATTGCTGAAACACATATCAAGTGATTTTCGATAACTTGTCTTAAAAGCCGCAGATAATTAAAATCCATCCAAGGGCTCATGCGATATCATGGTCTGTAATATGGCTGTTTCCGGATTTTGGTGAACCATATCTCCGAAATATAGGGACATCCTGAAAAAAGCTTGGACATAGGTCTAAACTGTTTAAGACCTTCCGAACGCTCCTACTTTGGTTCCAATCGCCGTCAAACACGGGGGGGTTCCCTCTTTAGTTAGCAAAATTTTATTCGGTTTACACTCGATTGAAGGAAGAGATTATTATCATAAATTCAAACATAAAATTTTAACAGTAGAAAAAATATTTAAAACCAGAGAATTTTTTTTCAGTTACCATCGATTATTTTTTATCGATATGAAATAAATCACGGATTGTCACAGTTATTTAACAGTTACTCTCAATGTAACGACTCTTCTTGTATGTAAATTCGCATATTTTATCTGAATTTACGGCTTATTAACTTATTTACAGCAAGTAAGTTAATTATTAAATAAAATCATTGTGCTCTCGCTCGCTCTCTCGTCGTTCCACCTACCCAAATGCATAGGCAATGTTATCTTTCAATTCTTTCTAGGTATGCAAATATGTATGTATCCTGAATATGGCTCCGGATATTCTATATTTGGAATTATATGTATCTCCCTCGTTATTTATTTAATTTTTTTGCCATTGTTGATACAACCATTCACGATTATTACGAAAACAATATCTAGGCTAATAACAAATAAATATTTAACTAAACATTATCACAAATACTCTTAGAAACAAACACTATCAGAAGCAAAACAACATGGAACATTGTTATAAACCCCAGAGAAATTGTTAGAAACATTTATGAAATATCATTAAAACATCGTGAAATCTTATTAGAAACGTTGTGAAACATGGTTAACTAATCTTAAAACTACAGGGTGAATGCCAGAAACCTTATTAAAAGTATTGTTAAACTTTTGTTAGAAAAGTATTGTTAAACTTGTTAGAAAAACTATTGTTAAACTTTGTTAGAAAGTATTGTTAAACTTTGTTAGAAAAAGTATTGCTAAACTTGTTAGCATTGCTAACTTTTGTTAGAAAACTATTGTTAAACTTTGTTAGAAAAGTATTGTTAAATTTTGTTAGAAAAAAATATTGTCGAGGTGAGAAAAAAAACAGCGTTAGAGAAAATAACAAACAAATGGCTTAATACATGGCGTAGGAAGAGAAAAAGATAAAATTAGGAACAAATAGCAAGACATAAGCGTTAACAAAAATAATCTTTTATGGTTATGTGCTTTTGTTATGGCTAATATTCGTTTATGGTTATACGTTTTCAATAATAGTTGCTCAACAACAATTACGGTTATATGCCAAAAAAAAAAAAAGGATAGATATTTTGGAGCCGATATTGTCGTTTTGCTCCCCGCTTTAACTTCTAGGTCGCAAGCAAAACGTGAATGTGTTTTACGTGTTTTCAATTTTATTTCAAATACGCTGACTTTAGGTTTTATTTTTTATTCCCGCTCTCGGACAAGTTTTCTGCAACATCTTCACGTCGGAGCGTGATTCTTACTGTAAACTCTCGCTTGCGCAGTAAGGGATGGATGATGGTTTTAACCTCCCACTCTTATGCAACTTCAATCTATACACATATATATATATATATATATATATATCATCATTAGCTATTTTCAATCCACCCCAGATTGGAGGTCTTTTGTTATCACACATACATGTAGTGCGATGAAAGAAATACAGAGGAAGCAGTCTTAAGCTCAGCACATTGGCCAGACAAATTGGCAAGCTGGATCTACAGTTTGACGGAGAATCCGAACTTCGGTCACCACAGTCAAAGTTCCCACCTCAAGATGGGACGACCTGTTGTGCTACCCCTACAGAATGACTGCTACCGATGCTGCTTCGCAGCGGTTCTTGGTCGAGTTCCGGTATTCTTAGCAGAGGACGGCTGTGGAACATACACACACACACACACACACACACATTGTTATTATACGTATGGCTATAAATGATAACCAATTGTTGCACAGTGAAAGTAGTTACATTTGTAAAGCATTTACACACTTTTATTATTAGAGGACAATTGAATAGTTAAATAATACTATCCTTTTCTTCACGTTATTTGCAGGAAAAGTGCATTTCCCCTAGACTTTAAAATCTCTTGGAAAACTCATTTTTATATGCAACTTGACCATCCATTTGCAGCTTAAGACACTGATGATAAGCCGAGCATTTTTTTAAATGTTTTCGTTAATTTTGATATAGTTGTTTGCTGTAATACTTCATCTTGTATCTGTTTCTCCAGAATACAGAAATGGGATAACATACTGAATTGAGAAAAAATAAGACAAGATTTTGTTTGTTTATTTTGAGATTTTGATTTACAAATTTACATACTTTTGAGATTTACAGATTTTGGGAGAATTTCGAATTCGAGCTTGTGCAAGTCATATGTGTTTCATCTAGAAAATGGTCGTGTGAAATGTTTCAAATGTTCTTTGAGCACTGTTTAAAATAAATGAATTAATAACGGCACATTTTCAATTGTCACATTTGTTTTCAACACTTACATTTTTTTCATTTAAAAAAATGATTGCGTATTGGATGTGGGCTTTCCAACTTACAATGAATTTAAAGTGAGAACACGATCTCCAACAAAGACGTCTCGAACAAATCCAAAAGGAAAAGGGCTGTCATAGATATAAATACGATATAATACTAAAAAAACAAGCATAATGTAGAAACATAATGAGAAATGAAAATGTAAGATATAGCAATTAGCGCTGGAGGGAAACGTAATGAAAAAATGCCTGGAGACAGAAAAAGTAGAAGGTGGCTGGATGAGCAAAAGTTTGAGAGAGAACAAAACACAGAGGAAGGAATATCCATAGAAGCATGGATAGAAAACACTGGTCCATGGTGGCCACCAATCTCCGAGTCAGAGACGGCATTTGAAAAAAAAGACGATTTATCCATGGAATAAAGTGTGCACACGTGTCTCATAAGTTAGTCGTCCATTGGTCCTACTCCAGATAAGCAGCCATGCTACCGCCATGGAACATGAAATTATAAACCAACAAATAAGACTTCAACTATCATCTTCCTTTGTATTTGTGGAAGAGCAGCACAGGTCATGCTTCGCCAAAGCGTGCAGTTTTCCGCCAAATATGAACTTCTGCTGCTAACGGAGCCGAATCCGAAACTAAACTGGACATAAAAATGGCACGCTTTCTATGATATCAGTGGGAGTCGAACCAGGATTGATGACATGACAGACGACTGCGTTCAGGGCCTGATCACCGTAAAGGCGTCCAAAGCCCGAGCTTTGAGAATAGATTATATTCTGAGCATGTGCGTGGACCACGCACATGCGCAGAAGGATTGTTCACCGTGCAGTTCCCACTCCTGCTAGAGTCTAGTCCCAAAGCCCGGGCTTTGGACGCCTTTGCGGTGAGCAGGCCCTGACTGCGTAACAGCCACGCTTCCGCAGGACAGTGAATTGTGCCGAGAAATCCGAACCTCTTAAGACCTAGGAAACCAAGACCCAGATCCGAACCTCTTAAGACTTAGGAAACAACGACCCAGACCCGAACCCGGATCTCTAAAGACTTAGGAAACCAAGACCCAGACTACAGTAAGCATTTTTGCCTTCCAGACTTTTATTTCATTGTTGGGAATCAATTCCTAATTAATGGCAGGCTAGGTGGGCGCGTCACCACTTACATGGCCCACAACCACCTTGGTGTAAACCATTCGCATTCTCAACTTTTCGCCAACCACCGAATATAATACCATTAAAATGAAAGGCATCCCCGACATCTTTATGACTTATGTCTATTGCTGAGGGTATTAAGAAAGAATTGATTTATCGTCAAACTTCCTATCGTACGAACCATATTTTTGCATTCGAAATTGATATGACAAACTGCTTCGCGGCACACAAGTATGCGACATCGTAATAAAATATAGAAGTACAAAATCTAAATAATATGGCATAAAACACTTCTCTACATTGTACTTGAATGAAATATATTGTGTAGTGATAATTAATATCGTTGGGGTGGGAAAAAATATAGAGAATTAGAGAGAAAGAGGAAGAAATGTCAGGACACATCCATTAATAAAGTATCAGTTTTAAATAATTTATAATATATGTTAGATTTTAAATGGCATATTCCAAATTAAATGTAACTTGTGGCATAATTGATATCATCGTATTCAATCATTATCTCTATCAGACGACAAATAATTGTTGAATGTGATGATAGTATCAGTTTTAACACAAATTATATAGCAATTAGGACAACGCCTATCTCAATAGCGTCATTTTAATTAAAGATGATTTATAGTTAACGACAGAATTTTCGGTTCTAGCAGAACTTCATAGAATTACGTACTTTCCAATTAACGTATTTTTTCTGTTCAATGGCGTTTTTGTCCTTCCCTTAATAGGGTCGCCCTTAAATAGGTCGCAATCGTCTTCATAGAATTGCGCATACTCCAATTAATGTCTTTTTCTGTTTTACGACGTTTTTTTCCGCCCTTTAAAATTCCGTAATGGTCTTCATAGACATGTGTATATTCCAATTTATGTCTTTTTCTATTCAGCGACATTTTTCTCCGTCCCTTAAAAAGATTGCCCTTCAAATGGTTAAATGGTCCCTTGTGACAAAAGGAGACGATAAATTATTATTATTATTATTAAGTTAATAATAATGTGCCAAATTGCTTAACTTGGATAAATGCACCTATCATTACGCTTATCATTGCTTAATAACCCGTCAGTTTCTTTGCGAAACATATGATTGTCAAATGGCTGTGAAATCAGTATAGGGATGCAAAACACAAAAAAGGAGAGAACTAATTCAAACAAACGTAACAAATTTAATTAGGACTAACTACTACTCTACAAATTCTATGCAGTTATATAAATGGCGAAAGTTTCCACATGGACAGAAACATAAATGTCTAGCTGATATTCTTGCTATGGTGCTGTGATTTATCAATACAGGTTGTTATCAAATCAACGGCTCAGCAACAATATCTGTCTAAATTGCAATATGACAATACAATAAATTACACCAATACTGAGAACGTATGCCAGATATTAAATTAAAACAATGCAAGAAATACTGCCTGAGTAAGCAAGGGCAAATTGTAAAATAAAATAAGTTTCATAACCTAATTTTCAAATTAAACCTAAATAATGGTACACCTCGTACAAATGGGAATAAATGGATATTGACTCACGTGCGACTGTTATGATGGGGTGTTGCAGTCACGTGACCGTTGTTTTGTTGCAGGTGCATTACGCTGTGGCTCGTCGTGCACTTCAAAATCCAATTTCTGATGAGAAAACATTTACGGGGCTGCGGGGATGTTGCTGCTCCACTCCTGCCGGACTTGGCGTATTTTAAGGAAAACGTCAGGCTCTGCTAGTGCGGAAAAATAACAATGAACAGCCGGGATGCCCCTGCGTCGGTTCAGTAGGACTCAGTGTATTTTACGGACAAACGTCAAGCTCTGCAGGTGCGGGAAAACAACGATGAACAGACAGGATGCTGCTGCGTCAGTTCAGTAGGACTCTACGTATTTTATGGACAAACGTCGGGATTTGCTGATGCGAAAATCAACGATGAATAATTATAGTCAGCCGGAATTCTTCACTCTGCAGTGGCGATGAATATAACTCTACGCAGCTGTGGCGTATGATTTTGTAGCTCGTGAGCGAATCGAGAATTTTTGGAGCTTTAATAAAAACTTTCCAAGTGGAGCCCGTGCGATACTTTCAAGTAGGAAGGTTGTGAGTCTTCCCACCTGCAACTTTGCTTGCCTTGAAGTCTCCGACCGAACTCCAAGTTCACGTCAAATTGAGACGTCCTTTTCCGTACGCTGCTCCCGCTCTTCTTTTTTTTTTCTTTTTGTTTTCTTCTCTTACTATCCCCAGCACGACCCTCAAGTCAATCACATTAAATTACACAATCCACTCACAGGATTATTCGTTTTGACAGTACATTTGCCTGTTGCTATATATACAAACTATACTGCTGATCTCTGATAGGTTTCCTTTCGCGGGGCGGTCTACTGTTTTTGAGTTTAACTACGCCCTGAGTTTACGATACTAGAATTGACAAACAAGCCCCTAATCAAAGTTGACATTTTATGGGATTTCCATGGTTTATTTTAGCCTGGCTCTGGCGCCTAAACCCATAAAACGTCGTCTGGCTTTTTTTTTGTCTACCCATGCTTACTTTGTACAAATACACAGAATATATTTGGCAAACTAATATTCTCCTGTAATAATACGTTAATATCCACACAAAATGATTTAAAGAACAACGTAATTCAATATGGCTGACGAGCACGCCATACAGTCGTAGTCATCTTCATAGAATTGTACATATCTCAATAAAATTTTTTTTTTTTTCGAGGACGACTTTTTCCGTCCTTTAAAAGAGTCGCCCTTATAAAGGTCGCAATCATCTTTACAGAATTGTGCATATTCCAATTAATATCTGTTTCCGTTTAATGACTTTTTTACCGTCCCTTAAAAGGTCGACCTTAAAAAGGGCTCCCCTTAAAAGGGTCCGTCTCTTAAAATTTATGTCATTAATGGGAGAGTTTAGTGTAACTTAATATTTTATTAATGGACAGTGTCCTACTATTTGGTTTTCTTTTTCTTGTTTGGTCCTGGTGTGGTGCAACAGTAACTCATTTGTCCGGCTTGTTGTTAACCTGGGTTCGACTCCCAATGATGCCAAAACAAACACTGGTTGAGTACCCGCTCACTCCAGTCCGAAAGTTGGTTACCCAGGCCTTAAGAGATACGGATTCCTCCGAAAACTTCAGGTCCCAGCGTAGCATTATCGATGTCGTCCTTACGCCATAAAAATGCTTATTTATTCCACCCAAACAATATTTATTGCCCACAAAGTTTAATTGCATATTGACTTATTAATTCATATTGTTTTCATTGTTACAGTGGATTCGCATATAGCGTGGTCATATTGATTGTTACCGTGGAGACGTGTACGAAATTGCGTAAAAATGTAACTCGAGAAATAAAACACCACGCAAAGCATAAAGAACGTAAAATTCTTAGAGTGTATCTCTGTGTAACTACAAAGATTGAACGACTACACTCGAATGCGAGCTACATGTCCATCTATCGGAAGAGGAATGTCAACCATCATCTCCAATGCCTTGAACCGATAGTAGAATAGATAATGCATTTTATTATAATAAAAGTGTAAAATAACTTTAATTTGATAACTTTTGTATGCTGCATGGAATAATGAAATGGAGAGGCAACTCTCATTGGCACTATTAAACTTAAGTAGTTTGTATGTTAATGGCTTTTAGTAAATGAGATTTTGACGAAACTTTAGAAAACGATAATTACCTTTGCTAAAGGACTCATTTGCCATTATAAATTTTGCATAATTAAACGAAATGAACGAAGTAGTTGTTAAGTAGGGAATTCGCATGTGCAAGTTTCCTCCATCAAGGTGTGATCGATGAAGTGGCAAACACAGTGCCGGATTAAGTACCTTATTTCATGGGCGCCCATATGAGCACATCTAGTGGAGAGAGGGAGGGAGGGCTGAGAAAAATTATTACCTCCTGCTCAAGGCGGTCAAGCATTTTAGTGAATGTACGTGATACTAAAATACTATAAAACTAATTAATGCTGCTTGACAATTAGTAATGAGCTAAAAAGTACCTTATTTTAAAATGTGACTGTAAAACTTTGGAAAGTAAATGCCTGGCAGAATCCGGCAGATGAATTTTTTGAACAACTGGAGGGGGGTGGGGGTCGAGTTCCCTTCTACCCTCCATATGAGCGCCAATGACCTTATGGCTCCAGGATGAAAGGAGAAAATGCGTACCCCCGTAAAGACTATGGTTTCCACGATATTTGGTCCATAAATCATGGTTTTTAGTTTAAAGTTCATTTTAAGAAGTATGAAATCAACTCAAATTTTTTGCGTAGTGTCGTATAATACCGGGTGTTTCAACATAATTAAATTCTCACTCTTATCCGCCATGCCGCTTAATGTCACAAAAATTGAGTATATTTATAAGATTAACTTCTGAACCTGCAGGCATTCCTATTTACATGGCTAACAAAATTAAACTTACCTCTCATTTCTTTGAAACAACGACCTTTAAATCAAGGGAATAAGTCCCTTCTCGTAATTTGACGCGTAATAGAAATCCGAGTGTTCGATTGAGTTTTAAAAAACTGGGGCTGCTTGTGCGCAAACTTGACAGAAAAATCAGAATTGTGATGTCAAATACGTTATGATTTCCACGTCATATTAAGCATAGGTTTACAAGTTTGGCAGTTTATCCAAGTTATATCTTATAACAATTGGCTGATTTCAGAAAGCGTTTCAGAAAACGCTATTTCAAACGATATAAGTTTTCTGTTATGCATGTCTCCGTTCGAACCGTTTCAAAATTCCTTAGGCATAACGTTTGATTAAAAAATGATGCAATCTATCCAGAACATTTGAAATATCAGCAATTACGTAAAATCAGTAAAAATCATAGTTTACATATAAAGGGTTAAACACTGTTAAAATAAATTAAATTTATTAAAAATAACATTTAATTCTTCTGAATTCATTATAAATAATATTTAATTCACCTGAATTTATTATGAAGAATAATTCTCCTGAAGAAGCTTAGCACGTTGCCTGGTTCAAAATGCATCGAGTGTTTATTTACTTTTAACTATAAAAGTTAATTATACGCACCAAAAACATTGTTTTACTATTTTGTTATTAGTAAAATATCAAATGAAAAAGATCACCCAAGCTTTCGGGCGCTTTCTCTGCTATTTTACCAGTATTTAGCCCTTTATATGTAAATTTCTTCGCTGGTACTTTGCATCTTATTTTCAATCAAAATTTACGTGTATATCATTTTTAATAACAGCAATGAAAACTTGATTATGTAATTTCTTAAGTATACGCAGAGAAAAACGTAAAAATAGGAAAAACTATAAATTATGATATAAATTTTAAAAAAAGACTAGATCATCTTATATATTCCCCCAATTTTTATCTGTGAGGTTGTTGCAATGAGGTTGTTTTCTCAATGGGAAATTCAAGTATTACGTAAGCAATATTTGGGCCATTTCAACCCTCCTCCCCCTCCATAAGCAAAAATTAACATTGGCTAACATTAGAAAATAAGCACAACAGCAACCCCCTCCCACAAAGATGCTTATGTAATACTTGAAATCTCCCAAATGAAGCTTAATTAAGCTACTAACGAAGAATGGGAATATACGATAGATTTCGATTGGTTGAAAATATCTTGAAAACTTGTTAAAATAATCTGATGATGAAAGAATATAAGAGTAATTTGTAGTTACCACAATTAACGTAAGAATGTGTATGAACGTATATATATATATATATACACTTCACCCGGGTTTAAATCTGTTAAACTTTTTTAACAGTACATAGTATAAAGTAGAGACACACTTTCAGTTTAACATTAATTGATTATTATTATGTATATTAACACTGAAACCTAAGTTTATAATAATAAATACTTGATTACATAGATATATATAATATTAATACATATCTTATTATTGAAGTAATGCAGAAGGTCCGGAGAAAATACACAAGTATGACCTACTCTGATCCTAAGATTAATAATAATATAATTATTATTAACCGTTAGTAAACATAGTGAAGGACAACCAATGAATTTCTTACGTAGAAACGCACTGGATTAGACATAGATATGTTTTCTTATTAGACATATGGCTTCTCTAATGGTTAGGATTGAAATGGAAGAGAATAGAAACGCAAGTTTGTATATTGCGAGACTCTCTCTCTCTCTTCTGAAGTAAGACAAGTGCTGAAAGTGAAATTTACGGATTTTATATATTACAAAAATGATGAAAATACAAAAACAAATCAAAAACGTATCATTTTTGCGTTTCAAATCTTTAAATATTTGACACAGTATTAAGATATATTAACTTTTCATAATAGAAACAAAATGTTTTAATTTAAATATAGTTTTAAAAAATGATACGTTGAGTGGAATAATTGTATGAAAGGAAAAACATGTATAACTTTGGAATCATGAAAAATTTACTCAAAAGTTTTATTTCTTAAGAAAATCCCTATTTTATGGGGAAAATTAAGAAAAAGCTGAGTGTTTATTAGAAATGTTTTTCACGTTGCCCAAATGTATTATTTAACAGTCGAACATCTGCAAATAGAAGAAAAATAAAAAGAACAAAGACTACGACGGACATTTTTTTCGCCCACCCGGCCCTGACATCGGGCATCGTGGGTTTTGTCAGACCTCACATTCTTTTTCCACTGCTGCCATGGCAGGTTGTCTGGCATTGCAATATCTTTTCCCAATACTAAATCGTACTTCTATAATGTAATTATAACATATTATTAGAGTTATTGTATATTTTCCATTTAATTTTCATATTTTTCTTCCTCAAATTATTTCACAATAATCAGTACTATGTAAACTATTTTTAAGTTCCCGTTCCTTAGAGAAACGGAGAATTGTTTGTAATGTCATGACACCTGTCTGAATGAAATGTTATTATTATTATTATTATTTTATTATAAGAAAGGTTCAAAAGGATTTCCATCAGTAAATAAGCTTCGACTGCTGTTCATTTTATACTCACTAAAGGAGTAGTGTAGACGTCGGATCTAATAATGCATTGTCTAGTTTTAATCATTTGTTGTCAATATAAATGGGACCGAAGAAGTCACAGAGCATATAGTCAATAGTATGAATAGTATAGAGTATATAGTAAATAGTATTAATAGTATAAACAGTATCAATAGTATAGAGTATTGAGTAAACAGTATCAATAGTATAGAGAATATAGTATTAATAGTATAGAGTATGTAGTATCAATAGTATAGATTATATAGTATCAATAGTATAGAGTATATAGTATCAATAGTATAGATTATATAGCATCAATAGTATAGAGCAGGGGTGGGCACGCATGAGGTCAATGAGAGCCGCATTCCAATTTATAGTATATTTTAAAGAGCCATGCCATAGTTACATAGTATTAAATACACAAATTTAATTAATATGGTTACATATTGTACCAAAGTCTTAAGTGCTGTATAAAATATACATGTAAGAAAATATAATTAAGAGAAAGAAAATACAAAGTAATTATTTCAAAATTTAGTAATAACTCCTAGAAGGACCTATCGACACAACCGAAGATGTACTTTTGAAGCAATTACGTATGGCTTTTACTGTTCATTAACCGATTGACTTCCCTAGTTAGTCAATTTAACAAGATTCATAAAAAAACTTCTGGAAAAAAAAAGGATTTAAATTTTCGACGGGAGCCGCACTTAACTCAATAAAGAGCGGTATTGTATAGAGTATATAGTATGTAGTACCTCTATATAGCACTCTATACGGCCTGGTATAGAGTATATAGTAAATAGTATCTCGTGCTACGAGTCACCCGTGTCTCGTAACGCAGAAAACGTGTTAACGAACAAATTTCCTAACTTCAGCCAAATATCTTACCCTGATGCGGAAGCCCTTTCATCAATACAACTAATACTAGTTTTTCGAGTGATTTCTTCGATTCGAAGGTGGATGGTCGACAAGGATCGCACAGTTACTTATCTCCACTCTCATGGATACTTCCTTCTCTGCTTAATCCTGCTTAAGATCATCCATCTTTAATCTTTTTTTTCTGCCTCCTGGTCTCATTCCCATGGTATTTCCCCTTCCAGTGCTCATTGGGGTAGCTGATATTTTTCATCTCTCATTTGCCACAAATGCTGGCTTTCTTCTTTCTATTGAATTGATAATAGCTGTTTTTTTAATCTGAATTTGTA
>QLNU02014802.1:107421122-107441388 GCA_006491805.2 Dysdera silvatica | reverse complement strand
ATCTTCGTCATGAGTGAATGTGTAGTAAGGTTTAAATCTGTCTATTGAAACAGTTTTGACTTTTTTTTAACCGTTAAGTCGAAAACTTTTAAACCACATCTCACTACTTCATAGGGTCCTTCATAAGGCCTTTGCAATGGATATCTATGCATGTCTGTACGAAGAAAAAACATCCGAACAATCTTTCAAATTTTTGAACACAAAAGAATTCTTCTTAGAATGGTCAGTGATAGGAATTGGTCGGATTTTATTTATCTGAGAACGTAGTTCCTTTATAAAATCGGATTGATTCAAAAATGATGAATCAGACCGAGATAGATGTAAAAATTCTGAGGGTAAGAGTAAGTTTTCTCCATAAACCATTTCCGTAGGCGTGGCTAGAAATTCTGTTTGTAATGCGGATTGTTATCCCATTAAAATAATCGGCAAAGATTTCGTCCACATGTCATTATTTTGACACACTATAGCGGTTTTTAGTGTTCTGTGCCACCTCTCAAGAAATCCGTTAGCTTGAGGATGATAAGCGGCATTTCTTTTTCTTTTGAAACCAATTAGTTTAGACAATTCTGCAAATATCTGTGCTTCGAATTGTGAACCTTGACCCGTTGTTATGAAAGACGGTGTGCCGAAGCGAGATATCTAGTGACTAACTAAATTTCGCGTGATTGTCTCGGCATGGATATCGGTTAACGGAATGGCGTCAGGCCACCTTGAACACCTATCTAAAATGGTTAGACAATATCAACAACTTTCAGAAGTAGGTAAAGGTCCGATAATATCAACATGAATTTCATCAAATCGTTTAGAAGCAAGAAGAAATTCTTGAAGTGTGCTATGCATATGTCTGTTAACTTTTGACAATTTGCATTTAAGGCAACTTCTAGCAAATTGAGTTATGTCTTTCCTCATACTTGGCCAAAAATAATTTTTGATGAACATCTTGATAAATGCTTTAATTCCTGGATGTGCCAGACTATGGATTGAATCGAAAATTTTACTGCGAGCTGTTTTAGGAATGTAAGGCCTAATATGTGATGTAGATGTTTCACAGGTGATAACTAACTCAGTTCCGATGACTTGAAAATTTTTAAATTTTAAATTTTCAGACTCATTAACTAATAACTTCGTTAATTCTTCATCATCTTTTTGCAAGATGGCAATTTCATTATAATCAATAGATTTAGTTAAATGAATAGCATCAACTCTGGATAAGGTGTCTGCCGTCACATTTTCTGATCTGGGAATAAATCTGATATCAGAAGTAAATTGAGCTATATAATCCAACTAACGCAATTGTCCTGGCGAAGTTTTATGCTGTGGCTTTTTTAAGGAGTAAATCAGTGGTTTGTGGTCGGTAAACGAAAATTCCTTACCTTCCAGCTGGTTATGAAAGTACCTGATGGCAGAATAGGCCGCTAACATTTCTCTATGATACGTGCTATAATTCTTCTGACTCGTCTTTAATCTGGCAGATTAAAAACTTAAAGGTTGCCAAAAATTATCACCAAATTGTTGAAGAACGGCCCCCATGAGTAAAATCAGAAGAATCAACCATAAGTGACAATTTAGAATCATCTTTAGGATGGCCTAACATAGTATTGTCACAGATTATTGGAGTACGCGAGTCCTATAGCCCCACATGGGCGCATGTCCTATCGCCCACAAGGACGCACGGGCCACGGGGGCCGATTGGCCGGCGGCCTAATCCGCCCCTGATCACGCCAAATTATGGCCACCCTGTACATTGCAGTCTCAAGTAATATACAACAAGTGTAAGTGCATTCTTTGAGTGCTAATTACAATTTGCGCCAGTACAATACACCATAACGCAATTAGCAATGTAAAAAAATTTATGCGCAAAAATGCGCTGGGGGAAAGTGAACTTTAAATTCATTTGTCTGCGATAAATGCAAAATTATAAAAAAATATTGGCCACATTATTTTACTAGTTGTAAGAATTTTTAATAATGATATCATGTTGGGAATGTATCTTGTTCCTGCAGTTATGGTTTTTCTTTAAGAGGCATGATAGAGAACGGAATTTCTCATGAAATTCTGTTTAAAATACCTTCCAAACATAATTTTTATTTCAAACTTTTTAATTTAAACTTGCATATTTATTGCGAAGTACAATTTCAAGCTACTGTTATAAACATTCTCAACGCTTATTTTTACATTGAAAAATAAATATTTGGAAATTAAATATACCTGTTCTATCTATTCTTATATTTAATAAACGGGTAAGGAAGGAGAATAGATATTTTGAGATCCAGATATACTTTCTTCAAATAATTATCTGGGATTTCTTTAATTAAATAGGGAGATATTTAGAGACATGTAATCAATCTTAATTATTTACGAATGAGCTAGTTTTTTACCAATTGCAATATTTTTAAAGTGAGGAATTTTTTTTCTCGTCATAACAAATGATGTAATATTAGATGATAAATTGCTCACAAAAAAAAATGATTTCACGTTGCCTAGTAAGACCTGAACTCACGATCCGGATTCCAGAATATCGTGTGTTTGGCTCACGCCAGGCACCGTAAGATCTTTTTTTTTCTTTTGAGCAATTGATCTTCTAAAATATTTTTTTACAATGCTGACGGCTCTTCAGTTTTTGAAAGTTATGAGAAAGGTAACAAATACACATAAATATTATTTCCATACTTGAGTTCAATGTAAAATATGCATGCGTTATAGATAGATTATGTTATAGATAGATGCGATTAGATAGGAGAATCCTAGATTCTCAAGGGTGTATCAATTTGAAAATGATCAAATGAATCAGTAATCTCTGCAGTCAGACTGACAAACCTCTTGAAAAACCGTTATTTTTCTTCCATCCCAAATTTTAATGTCTCTCCCCATCTCTGCAACTTTATTTATTTTGTAAAATATTTCCTTAGATATTTATTATACGTTCCCCTCTCTTTACGTAGTATTCAGTTACCAGGACAGGAGTTTCATTTAGGTGACTACAATCAAAAGCATTGACCAATCAATACTTGTAACAAGCTCTTCAAAAACTTGAAACCCCCTCAACTGCACTCATTTTCGTGAACTTTTCTCAAATACATCTATCGTTTTCATCAAACTTATAGAAAATACGATCTCCTTTGTTTTTAAAGTAGGCTGTGGAAGTATGGAATTTATTTGTTCGAACTTCACATATGCGATATCATTTTCATTTAATCTGAATAAAGTATTATCTTCGCCAGAAATATTTAAAAGACATCACTTTCACATCCCCATCTTCATCAAGTGATGACTGGCACACTCCAACATACCTAA
The DNA here is from genome assembly GCA_006491805.2 of Dysdera silvatica. Taxonomy (NCBI): domain Eukaryota; kingdom Metazoa; phylum Arthropoda; class Arachnida; order Araneae; family Dysderidae; genus Dysdera; species Dysdera silvatica. Next base: position 107,438,094 of record QLNU02014802.1, on the reverse strand, counting down.
AGTATGCTTTCTTTTTTTTGTTTCCATCTACAAACCTTACAAGCAAAAATGTGTCACTTTTGATGTCAATTGCTGACGGAATTTCAAGATTATTTTCTCCTTTAGTAGTGCTGAGAATATTTTCAACATAATCAGTTTCAATAAAAAGTATGGATTCATCTGATTCTCTGTCTGAACTATATATATAATTCTTGATTTACTTTTCTTCTTACACTTTTCTGAAAGGTTTTCAGTTTTCTATTCAAGAACGCAATTACACATTTTCCCTTCTGCCCACTTATTTTCTGTGCAGAAGCAAAAAATTGTCCGATGTAAGATTTTACCTCGTATATTGGCTGCAATTTGGTGAATCCTTTGGGTGCCAATTACAGTTTTTAAACTTTTAGGAATCAGCATAGAAATCATGTCAATTTGGTTTTGGGACACATAATATAATCTTACTTTGGATCTTTCTTCCAAATAGAATATAAAGTTTTCACATCTGAGATAGCACCTCCATAAGCCACATGGTCATTAGCCTTTCTTTTGAGGGCCCCACCAACACCATCCTCAGCTCCCTTTCCATGGGATGTTTCAAAATATGACCAAGTGCCACATGAAAATGACAGATCAAACAAAATAGTGGGAAACAAAAAAAGGGGTTTCTTTTGACGGTACTGAGAAGATGGCCTGTCTGAAAAAAAAATGAATAGTTTTGCCCAGCGGGAACTCTTCTTTCGTCATTTTTAAAATATGATCCAAATGCGCCCAGATGGTACCTTCACTATGATCCGGAGAATCTGAAATAGAAGCGAATGAAACTGTTTTTCCAGTCACATATAGAACTCCGGTGTGAATGGTTGCCTGATTACGAAATGCACCAAAATAAAAAGATTGGACTTCTCTTGAGAACTTGCATGAATACTTTTCAGAAAAGTCAATAAGAATTGCTGCTTTATCTACTTTTAATTTTTCTTTGCAAACACTAACACACTAAACGCCTTGTTCTACTGTTTGATATTGAACACATGTCTTTTAAAATTCTTCACATTTTTTTAAAAACTATCTTTGAGTTCTTTAATTGTTCCCGATACTTCAGTTTTCTCGGATTTTGTACTTTCTTCTATGATATTTCCTCCTCCTCCTCCTCTTGTTTTTCTTTTTTTTAACTATTTCCCATGCCTTTCAATTCACTTCTGTTTCTTCATTGATATCATCGACGCTACACATAGGTGTTATTTTATCTTGACATTTGGAACACTTGTACATACAATTTACTGAGCTGGTGTCATAAGCTATAAATTTGCACAAGTTGTGAGGAATATCGTCAGACAGCAAAAGCATTTGCTTTAACTTTTTTGGCTTTCAATTCCATATTTTCATGCTTCCTACACAAGCAGGTGTTACGCTCAATATCAGCTTCAGAACCCAAAATAGCCTGTATCTAGTGAAGGGTAAGCAATGTGTGCATGACCATGTTCACTAAGAAATTTTTTGTGTAGGATTTTCGTGGGTGCATTTAAGAAACGTTTCTGTTTTATTTTTTATTTTTCTTGTTATGACTTCTTTTGTTCCTGAAGTATCGCGACTTACATCGTCACGTAGAAAAAGAATTCAATCATCTGTTTGCATTTCTTTTCTTTCTTAATCCTTAATTGTACTAACCTTTTCTTGTCTGCAAGACCTAAGGCTCTACTTGTCATTGCTTCAATACGATAACGCTTCACTAATTTCCGAGAGAAAAGCATGGAGCTGAAGGTTCTTTTGTCACTTTTCTTTGATTTATTATAACTCTGCTTCATCGATAAAAGAAGCCTATTGTGAAATGAAAATGTACGAGAACTTTGTTGTTTACAAATATTATTCTGCTGTTTTTTGGTTTTTCTCTACCGTAAGTTTGATGTAAAAGTTGTTTTGTTTTAGAGTTGGGTGTCAGTTGTCCATCAGGAGTTCCTATTATCTTATCCGCGTTCTGTCCTACTACCCTTCGAAAGCGTTTTTTATATTTATCCGTTTTTCTTTTTTTCATCTTTGAACTTAATTTTGAGAGATTCAATTTTTTTTTTCAGTTTAATATTTTCACAGACACATTTTGAACGATTACGAAGCAAAGTTCTACGCCCACGGTTTTGGTTGCCAGATGGTTGCAATGGTAAAACTTCTTTGTGGGGTGGTGTTGCTAAAAAAAACCAAATTCGATGCATCTTGCTTCTGACGTTGGGTTCTATCATATTGTCGCCAGTTACGTTTCCTCTTCCATTGCTCACTTTTACTCATTTCATTTATTTTCTTTCTTTTAGCATTTCTTAGCCTTTGACTTTCTCTATAAGTTTCTTCACGTACAGAATCGAGCTTTCTTTTTTCACGATATAGTCACTGTTTCTCGGGTGCTGTTGATTTTCCCTTAAAAGTAAAAGAAAAAATTACTTATTGACTGTTTTCTTTTTTAAAACTTGATACACTAAGAGAAAAATAAAAAAATTTGTAAAATTCAGAATTTTAATTCGTTTTGGTAATACATGTGGCCATTTAGAAATAAGTTTGCTATCATAAAAATTAAAATATTTATTTTAAAACTGAAAAAAAGTTGTCTTCGTCGTGGATGTTTTCTAAAAGTACAAACTTTAAAGCTAGAACTTTGTTTGGGCATCCATATTTATACAAAAAATATATCAAAAAATATTCCCAAAATAAATACTAAAATTGGTTTGATTCAGGTAGTATACTATGTCTATAATTGTAGGTTTATTCAATAATTTATTACTTTTTCCCCATGAGTGTTACTTTCTTCTCATGAATATTACTTGTAAAAAAATAACACTCATGAGATTTCTGAAAGAATTTTAACCCAGAAGACTGTAAATTATTCTGAAGAGAAAATGGTTAGACCTATTGTTTCTTTAACACCAAATACACTATTCTAAAATTAAAAGTCTTTATACTTAAATAAATGAAAAATATGTAGGTAACACTCATGATAAGAAATAAAAATACTTACCATGTTGATATGAACTTTTGAAAAAACAACAAGAAATACAGTAGTCATCCAGCTATTTGTTTGTACTAGGTAAGGAAGAACAAAATGTCTTCCTTTAGCTGTGTTGCCAACTGCAGAAACCAAAACATATGTAAAATAATACAAATAATACTCCTAAAGTAACACTCATGAGATGAAGGGGGGGGGACACATATTAAGGTCCAATTTTAAATTATTAAATAAATATTTTGAAATAATTCGCTTTCATTTTTGTAAAATTAAAATGTATTACTATATTTTTTATTTCATATATAGTGGCTAATCAAGTTTGAAGCATAAAAAGAAACTGAGTTATATTTCGTTTTGTGACCTGGGACATGCAAATTTCTATTACTTGATAACTAAAGTACTAGAAAATAGCAAAAAATTTTAAAGACACAAGCAGTTTAATAGATACATTTCATCAACTATAAAATAATGTACCACTATATGTTCTAAAAGTATTAAAAAATTAATTTTACTAACTTGAAATAAGGGTTCAAAGAATGGGACATCAAACAGGCGGTCGTTTTAAAATCACCCATTTATTCTTTGGTCAATCTTGAAAAAAGACACAATATTAATCTGACTTGGAATTATTTTGCTACTTCCCATGGGAAAGGAGCAGTCAGTGGAGTTGGAGCTGCTGTTAAGAGACAGGTGAGAGAAGCTGTTAGGCTAAGAAAATATACTGTAAGAAATGATTCAGAGTTCGATGAATATGCAGAAAATTTTCGTTGTAAACATTACTTCTGAAGAAACAATACAGAGTTTCACCAGGAGATTCCATAACAAACAGTTATTTTGACACTGGCGTAAGGTTTAAAAACACGACGTTTCGGGAGCCAACTGCTCCCTTTGTCAAGTGAAGGCAGAATGAAGAGTTCGTGAAAGTCCTAAGCTTATATACCCGCATGTTGGGAATCCCCATCTGACGTCATCTGGTGCGGAGCAGTTCCAGCTGGGGAAACCCTCGCCGGGAAATCCCCCGCACCCGACGATGTCAGATGAACACCCCCAACTCGAGGTTTTGCAAAAATCCTGTAAGGTTCTGGTAGAGGTTTTGCGGTGTTTATTGCACGACTCCTCAAACCGTAGGTTTCCCATGATTCCAGAAAAAGTCTACTCCCCAGATTCGTCACATTTTGATGTAATATTTTCATCGAATGCCAATCTGGTTCGTGACTCTCTCTGAAGACATGTTCAGCCAACTGGTTTGAATTGTCTTCCCTAGCTACCACACGCATATGCGCCTTCCCTCGTAGACGTATCGATCTTCCCGTCTGTCCAACATACTGTATGTCGTCATACTGTATGTATAATACATCCTTTGTACGAGCACAAGATACAGACTGTTAGATTAAAATCTAGAAAAAGTTTTATAAACTCAACAGAAGAACTGAAAACTTCTCCGGAAGCACGACAGATGTCGCTGTGGAAAGCAATGATGCCGCTTACTTCGATAAAACTTCTAGAATCAGGACTAAAAGGACTTCAACTACCTTTCTCTACATGGAAGTCCCTCAACCGCTTGCGGACCGAGGTCACCCGGTGCAAAACAAACCTAATTAAATGGGAGATGGGTAATGACGACGAGTGCGGCATGATTCAGAACTACGATCACTTACTGGTATGTCCGAGAACGTCCATAACTTGACCGAGGGAAGATCTGGCAAAGGTAAATGACAGTGCTTTATATGCTGCCGAATATTGGAAAAATATTTAATAAGTACTTAGGACACGAGAGAAGAAGAATAGCAAGTCATGCGCTCGTGTTTTCTCAGCTTTTGGATTTTGTAAAAACGAGATTATTAAAGTATTTTTATAGCGTTCGAATTTAGGTACATTTTCTCTGCCTGTCCTGCCATGCTGCCTTCTAATATCACTATAACTTCTTTTCCCAACACAAAGAAAAAAAATTAACGAAAGAAAAAAGACACGCACTTTCAGAATCATACCAGAAGCCTGCGTGGCAGAATTTCTGCAATCTGCTGTATGCAAACCATACATGGCGATGAATACATGGAGTGAATTAAAAGAAAATTCAAAAAAGTAATTCTCTTACTGGGATTTACAAAATTACTTTACTTTATATAACATTGGCCGTTTCTGGGTTTAAGGCCGCCCAAGTACAAAAACAATATTACCGCCCCTATTAATTTTATATTATTTAATTAATAACCTGATGTGCAGTGTTTACTTCTGTAATTATATATACGTGGTTTTGAACAGTTATTATGCAAAAAAGATGTTTCTAATTTTTATTTTCATAAAATGGAACAAAAATCCTTAATATTGTCGTTGAAACAAAAACCTCTTATTATTCTTACATTATCTGTTATTTATATATCGTCTATCATCCTTATTATTCTTTATTTTCTTCTTGTTCTTTTTCTTCTTCTTCTTATTATTATTATTATATATTCTCCATTACTTTTATTTTATTCTTATTATTCTTAGCTTTATATTTTTTTATTATTCTTATATTGTCTTTGAAACAGAGACAATATAAGAGTATAATAAACGGTATACGGCTGCCCCTGAGTTTGGCCGCTCAAGTGCGGGAGCACATTTTTACAGCCCCCGCCAGGAACATCCCTGGTGACTAACCATTTCAAGAACATCGACGGCACAACGATTATGATCGTCAAGATGGAAAGGGTTTAGATTTACTTAAAATCAGTGCCGCATTTAGGGTACTAGGCGCCTTGGGCACAACGATTTTTGGCGCCCCCTCCATTGGCGTAACTAGGGATTGGCGTAACTAGTCCTCACAGAAAATTTCTTCTAAGCATTGAGGTGTACAGTTTATCCTCCCTAGAAACAAATTAACCCCTAGACTTCGAAGCTAGTTACACCCATGACACCTCTCCTGCCGTACTAGCAGAAAGAAATAAAATTCTGTCGTTTCGCCCCCTCAAATGCAGCGAAAAATCGCGGAGGATAGGGAAGGGGCGACATTTATGATTAGCCTACCTTATGTGCATTATTATAAGATATAATACCGATATGTTTATAAATAAATTTAGACGATTTTTTATGATTTTTTGGGGGATTTTTTTGGATATTGGGGGTGGGACAAGAGCAGATGCAGAATAAAATTTCAGGGAGGATGCAAAGTTTAAAATTTTCACTTGTAAGTTTAGTTTTAAGTACTTTGGACTTGAAAATAATCATTTAACGTAAATTTATTATACTCAGGGGAGGAGCACTCGCTCTGCCTCGGTCTTGTGGGTAGGGGTTGTTTTACGCAATTTTTCAAAATTTCAGATTTAAAAAAAAAAGGTGGTGGGTGCCTTCCCGTGGTGAGTCGATCGACATAACTGTACGGTAAATAATTTGCAATTAAAAAAATCCCTGCTTCTTGCGCCCTTAGAAATTTTGCGCCAGTGCCCAACGTGTGCATTTATAAATCCAGCACTGCTTAAAATCCAAATCTGCAGAACCTAAACTTTCTTGTAATTAGGTATCCCTGTTTAGGTAGCCCTGTTTCTTGCTAAATCTCTACTTACATGAATTAATCACAACTAAAAACTTCTAATTTTGTTGCAGGTTTTCTACGCGGCATGTCCCAGATCCATGCTCAGTGGATGGTACTTCAAGAAGAGGGGATGGTTTTAAAGGTGCATTTTTAGGCTCCTGGCGTTCAGTGGTCAACCCTGATGAGAACATCCTTTTCTATTGGTTGTCTTTATTGACCGCGTGTCTCTTGTATAATGCGTGGACCATCATAGCTCGTCAGGCCTTCCCTGAGCTGCAGGGGAGAATGTCACCCGTGTGGTTTGCAGTCGACGGATTCACGGACCTCGTGTTTCTCCTAGACATCGCCTTCCAGTTTCGAACCGGGTATTTGGAACAGGGACTTATGGTGTACGAAACTTCGAAGCTGGCTAAACACTATTTCAAATCTAGACCGTTCCTCATGGATCTAGTAGCCGTTACGCCTTTAGACTTTTTGCAATTTCGCGTAGGAATACTTCCGATCCTGAGGTTTCCTCGGTAAGTTGAAAAAGTTTATCTTTTATCTCGTTCTGACTTTTTTTTTCTCTTTTCATTTCTCACTTTCTGCCTTTCTCTTTCTTCTACCGTTAATGATAAATTTATCATCTAAATTGTTATTCAATTAAATGTCACTGAATTAATGAATTTGGTGATTTAAAATTAAAAATTGGTGTTCACAAGATTATGATCCGTGATTATTAATTAAGTAAACGTTTTTTGTTGATCGAGTTTATATACTTTTAAGCCAAACGTGTACTCCAGGTAAGACTCTTCGAAATAAAGTTTCAATCTGTTGGAAACGGTTTGAAAATCAATCATTTTAAACTAATTTTATAAAAATTTATTTATTCCTAAATAAATAGCTCAATGGTTACAAGAAATGATTAGATATTATTAATTATTATTAAATTACTCAAAGAATGCATATAACAGATAAAATAATATTTACGTCTACAAAATCTCATTTCAAAGCAAATGCGATTTTTAATTTAAGAAAATATTATATTATCTTTTCGTTTTCTCTGTTATACAGATCATGAAAATTAATTGAAGTAGTTAAAGAAATTGTCAATCTATTAAATTAGAAAAATGTATAAAATGTTCTCTTAAAATAATAGTAAATTGACCGTTAAAATTACGTTTCCTCTCACCTCACTTCTAATTACTGATATTTAGAAAGCTACATATTCAAACTTTAAAGAACCTTTAAAGGGAAAAGTACGCTATAACTACCCTTTAATTTTAATTTTGTTGAAAAATAATTTAACAATACTCCTACAGCCCATATAAGAAACTTCCAAAAGTCCGCCTTTCATAGCTTCAGACCTTTCCCTATTTTAATATTTTAATTTCCATGTTTCTCAAATTTTACTATACTATTAAAATTGAGTGTTCAACTGTGTTAATGAATTCAATGTAAATCAGTATTGATCTGTAACTTCATTTGCAAACATTTCAACCGTAAGAAAATTCAAAATATTCTTTCCTTGAAACCAGTTAATGGTTTTTAAAGAAGAAATGTTGTTTTGAATTGTCGCCATAGTTGTCGTCATCTTCATCTTTCTTCCTTTAAACCTTTGGGAAACGTAGCAGCTAAATGGAAGGTTTCTTTTGTCTCAGTTTTCTGCAAGTATCACCATATTTAGAAGCTTAAACGTAATAGATAATAAAAAGATTCGTGTATTGCATTCTTATAAATCCCACATCTATGATCATTCTTATTACACATCTAATTAAGACGCCTTCCTTCCTTTCCAGCTTGTATTGAAAATATGCCTTATAGTCCGCGGTGTGCCAGCCATGTCAATATTGTGAAACTATAAATTCTGCTGCTACAACTATAAAACTACTACTGCTACAACTATAAAGTTACTAATACTACTACTACTACTTCTATTTGTGCTTTTCTGATTCTGAGTTTGGCGGCCAACGTGGACCACCGCTGTATTCATGGATAATTTTTTCTATACTTAGTCCTCTTCAAGCCTTTACATCATCAATTCTCTTCTTTTTTTTTCTTCTGAGTCTCTTCCCTATTAATACTATTTCCCTCTAATTTTAATTGAGGATAATCTGTATTTTCCACTGCCGTTATCACACTTACTCCAAACCAACATAGCGAAAAAATTTCGCTATATATATATATATATATAGTATACTTTCTTTTTTATTCTGGTGAATACAAATTTTGTAATCGACTCTTCACCAAGAATTTACATTTTAATAACTATATTTTTACTGTCAGCAACTTTTTTTAGGATTAATCAAGGAAACTGTCACAATTAGACGGAATTGACATCTTTCGTGGTAATTAATTTTATTGCTTTTATATATGGCCCCCAGATATTGACGAATTTAGGAAATAGCTTCTCCCAGGCACAGGTTGTATACCAACCAATCCTCTTACATTCTCCTTTACACAGAAAGGGATATTTCTGGGAAAAATAAGTATCTTGTTCCTTTTATATGTATTTTTCACGAATTTAAAGATAATATTTTAATAAATAAGTTTATATAATTATTAAAAATATAGAAGAACTAATAATTTAATTTTCAATTCTCTGCCGCCGTTACCCCACAAGCACAGCCCCTAGACATGTGTCTTATACGCTTACTTAAAAATCCTCCAGTACCCCCTAAAATTCGATATAACCCCCCCAATTTTACAAAATTTACCTGTAGCCCTCAAAAAATAGAGCGTGCCCCCGCCCACTCCTGCAGTGGTCCATATGACTCTTGTTTAAGACCCGTACTCTAAACCAGCGGTTCTTTGACCTTTCTAGACCGAGGACCCCCGCCCCCACTTCTGAGGTCACTCGCCCTGGTGGACCCCCAAGAATTAACTCAAAGTTTAAAGCCCGGAATTTGCATCATATGTATTTATTTCTAGTGTTTCATCACTAATTTTCACTATTTAAGGAAAGAATTTTTCGTCCCCTCATAATTTATTCTTAGCATTAAAGAGCAAATGCTCTTGTCGTGGTGTTTTTCTGAACCTCTGTGGAATACTGGGTAGAGTTTAATGGGTAGAATACTGGGAGGGTCTCGCGGACCTCAATTGAAGAACCGCTGCTCTAAACGATTACCTCGTTTAGGAACGATTTTGAAATTTAAATTTCAAAGGGACTTTGAAAATAAATAGTTGTTGAAGAGTATGAAAAAGTTGCAAGCGTTGTCGTTTTTCAATTTCATCGAACAAATTCTTGTGTATACTTTTTTTGCTTTTGCTTTTAGGTTTCTCAAAGTTTATCGGTCCTTCCGTTTCTACTACATGGTGGAATCACGCACTATCTATCCCAATCTTTGGCGCGTGGTGAACCTGATTCACATTCTGTTGCTACTGGCACATTGGTTTGGCTGCTTCTACTACATGTTGTCGGAATTGGAAGGGTTCAAGGGAGAGTGGGCCTACCACGAACCTGTTGAAGAATATGCAACGTTAGCGAGAAAGTACTTAGGATCTGTTTATTGGTCCACGTTGACATTGACAACTATAGGTGACCTAGCAACTCCAGCAACTAATTTACAGTAAGTGCCATTGATTTTTTTTTATATAAGAATTAGCAAAAAGTTTCTCAAAAGTTTCAAAATACAGAAAAAATTCACCATGTATGTAATACATTTAAATGTTCATAATGTAATACATTTAAATGTTCATATTGTAATACATTTAGCTGTTCATAATGTAATACATTTAGCTGTTCATAATATAATACATTTAAATGTTCATAATGTAATACGTTTAGATGTTCATAATGTAATACATTTAGATGTTCATAATGTAATACATTTAGATGTTCATAATGTAATACATTTAGCTGTTCATAATGTAATACAATTAGCTGTTCATAATGTAACACATTTAAATGTTCATAATGTAACACATTTAAATGTTCATACTGTAATACATTTAAACGTTGATAATGTAACACATTTAAATCTGTGGGGGTGAATTTCTCACGAGTTATAAAGTAGAAGACTCTGAAACCAATATGTCTTTATTTAGATTTTAAGCACATAAAAAATATCTTTTGTATAATAAAAAATAAAGAATTAAATAAAAAAATTATCTTCACGAACCTCTTTATTGCAAAGCGCCTTAGAAATGCCTTTGAATTCGTGAATAGTGATATAAATGTTCAGGGAATTATGATCGTTTTCGAGAAATTTGCTCATTTTCAACTATGTTTTTCTCTTCCAATGTGCATCACCCTATCCTCAAAACATTTAGCTTCAGCACTTTTCATTTGCGAATGTAATTTTTTGAAGTTGGTGACAGATTTGAAGCACTTTTTCATTAAAAGATGTTCATTTTCTTTTAAGTAATGTCAATTTCAGAGTGTGAGAAAAGCTTTCATTATTATACCGGTGATTTATTTTACAGATAAATTTTTCAATTTCAGTCTGAACATTCGTTCGTATTATAAACTAAATTAGAAAATTTTATAAAAGAAAATTAAAGGTTTTTATAAAATCATGTGATTTTTCATTTAAATTAATTTCATGAGAATGTTAGAAAAATCATGATTGGTTGAGTTTTTCTCCTCTTTCTTTCTTTTTAAATATTTTATACAAATTTGGCATTAGTGAAAAAATTCTTCGCTCAAATTAATCGTTTTCCTTGCAGTAAAAATTAAAACTCCAAAGTTTAAGAATTAATTGTCGAGCTAAAAATTGAAATCATTAAGAAGTTAAATTGTGCTTTCAGCTTTCTACATAAAGAGAGAGAGAGAGTTGGAGTTAAAACCGCTATATATAATTATTCGTCCATTCATGGTAACTTATTAATAATCGTCTGAATTAATCAATTTATTTTCTCAGTATTAAATTAGGGTGCTGCTGGAACCATGAGCGCCCATATAAGTAATTCTGAGGGGGTGAGCTTAGAAAAATTACCTTCTTCTTAAGGCTGTAAAACAGTTTAATGAATGTATAAGATACTAAAATGCTACAAAAGTAATTGATACCGTTTGACAATTAGTAATGAGATAAAAAGTACCTTATTTTAAAATGTACTTGTAAAACCTTTGAAACTAAATGCATAGCAGAATTAGGCAAATAAAATTTTTGAACGGCTAAGGGGGCACGATTTCCGCTGCCCCCCATATGGGCGCTTATGGCTGGAACTACAACGGATAATTTTAACAATTTAAACCTTTACAGAAACATGGAGACAACTCTAGTTTTATTAACTTCGAGCAAACTAGAAAAAAATTTTAAGAAAATTCAATTTCAGCTAAAAGTATTTTCAAAATTATAGTTCATGTGCTAGCATATGAATCAGCACTATGTTATGAACAAACGTTTTTTCTATAGAGCAAGTCGGTCCACCAATAGATGTTAAATTATTAAACAACTAGTATTTAGAATTTCCTCTTTTTTTAACAAAATTGGGTGGGAATCCTCTTTTCATGGACTAAATAATTAAAATTAATGTCAAATTATTGTGCACATGGTTTATTAATACCTCTTTAATCCGGTACGTTCGGGACCACGGCCGTGCCGGATTATCGAACGTCAATGTGGTTTTAACGGGAATACCAAAGAAAAATTAATACAGTACAATAATATTTAAAACAAGTTGTAATAAGCTGCTGTATGGCAAGAAAAAATACACATCAGCGTTACTGTTTAAAAAGTCTGTGATATCACGTTGTCTCCGTAATTCGGATCTTTTCTTAAAAACAATCGTTACAGATTATATACAGATCTTTTAGTTCTGCAGAGATTTTGTTGGATACGGCAAATTTTACAAATATATTTAATACGTCAGAAGCCTGTTTCCACGTGACTTCAGCTTCATCTGCCATGTCTCCTTCTTCTTCATCCGAGCTGGCGGTCAAGGACAACAAACGGCTGAATCCAACCGAAAAAACCGAACGCGAGCAGCTCGATCGATGCCGGATTATAGAATGTGCCGAACCAATGAATATCGGATTGAAGAGCTTCTACTGTATGCTTTGAAATGACCGTATGACACTTTTTCGTCTCATCGAATACAAAATCTCACTCTTCACATATCAAATCCACCCTCTGTGTTCTCCGGTTCATCTGATGTTGCGTTGTCTGGTGTCAGCCTCATAATGGAACTACATATTTTTTTCTCCCAACCTAATTTTTTCTGAAATACGCGCTCGGTATTTCAATAGTATTACTCAAAACAATTTCCTATTTTCAACAATCAAGAAGACAGCTTTTTTTTAACAAGACTGTATATATTATATAAAGGAAAAGGGGAAAAAATAAGGTTGGCTTCTTTTTGCAGAAAGATATTCAATTTCGTTTAAACATATCAACCAATTTTCTCTTAAGTAAAATAATTTATTTCCAAGCATTTTAAATAATTAATGATGTGATTTACATATATTCAAACATAACTCATGGATCTCATGTACGTAAGTATTCACATGCATAAATTGCTCCCTGTCGCTATTTGCTTGGACTCTTCTCTTCGTGAAAGTTAAGAAATGCTAAAACTTTCTTTTGTACAAACCGGAATCATTTTTAATTTAAATTTTTAGTGTAGAAAAGGCATTTTATCGAACTAATAAGAAAAAGCCAATAGTTTGTGCTTAATAGAAAATATGGCTGTCTTCTTTTTCCGAGCTGCCTCATGTTTCAAAATTGATTTTCCAATTTGAATCAGAAACCATGGGATCCAGAAAATAATCCTGATTTTATTCACCAAGACGTCCTTCTTTCTAAAGTGGGGACCCCTCTTTGACGAGAACATACCTTCAGAATGTAAACTTCTTTCGCTTTTCGGGAAATTCTAGGGGGAATTCGTGATTTCTAGTCGGTGAAACAGTTCAAAAACAGGAGAAACGAATTGTAACTGAAAATTTCGACTTCTTTCTTTTAAAATAAACAGAGTTCGAACATTGTATGCTTTTTCCCCTTTTTTTCTGGAATTTGAAATGGGGAAAACAACTATCGAAAATGGAATTCGTTTGGGAATTATAGAAAACGAATCTTACATGTTTCCTGTATTACTTTTATTTAAAACAGAATAACGTAAACGTTTCTCTTTTATTATACACAATTTTGCAAGAATATTTTGTTTTTCTCTCTCGATCAAGTCAAGTCTGTCCAAGAGAATTGCTACAAATGCCCTAACAAAAGCGCAACTTTGGAACCTAAACAGACGTAGGTATAAAAGATATTTACGATTTTGATGTTTAGTCTTGATTTGGGGTCTATAATATTCAGTGAGAAATAGGAATTTCAGTAGTTTACTTGAGAAGACGGTGACAACAATGAATAGTACACAATGGCGGATTAAGCGGCTGGCGGACCTGGCGGCCGCCAGGGGCCCCCAATCTCAAGGGGCCCCGAGCGCGAGAGATTCCTAGTTAAAAACTACCACAACACAAAAAGCGAAAGATGCACTACTTAATATTATTCACGTATTTTACGTATATAAGTACAAAACGTTCTTTTTTTAAATTAAAGTTAATTAAAAATCATATTAGTTCAAACATGCTCTGGCGCACCTACCTTGGGGGCCCGCGCACCCCTTGGGCTAACAAAGTGGAAAATTATTACGCCAACAGACACTGAAATTCTTTTTTTGAAAGTAGTAAAATTGAAAGTAATGACGATCCCAGCAACATTTCCCTGAACTCTTGTGACATTGATGAGATTGCTGTTGAGGAAAGCAACAGCAGTGAGTTGGGGCAGTCTTTAAATGCTTTCCAGGAGGTAAAGGTAGTCCAAAACAGTTGAAATAGAAATTCTGACTGCAGATATTTCTAATTATGTCAAGAAATCTAACCTCACCGATGAAAATAGGATAACAGTGATAAAATGCCCTTTGGAGTCATTTTCCCACGACCGTCATTAGTGCTGTATAAAGTCAAGGAAAATCTCACCGTAGTTGGAAGTTCTGTCCATCTGAACTGAGTAAGCATAACTTGCCCAAAGGTAGAAGACCTAAGGCCTAAAGGCAGAAGTGCCTATAACAAATTTTTTGCGTTCTCTTTTCACCCCCATGTAATCGGTTTAAGATTTCATGGGGGTGAAAAGAGAACGCGCATGAAATCGGTTTAAGATCGACACAAGCCACAGATCAACTTGTTTCAAAAGAATTTAATAATTGGAAGAAAACCTTGGAGAAGTTCAGCCAACATAGAACTTTTCTCTATCATAAGGATTCAGTTCACAAAGCCGATGAGTTTTTAAAGGTCACAAAAGGAAAAAAGGATAGAGAGCAAACAAAAGCAAGTTTTGCACAATAGGATTACTTTTAAATCTATTACTAAAACAGTGATCTTTTGTGGAAAACAAAAGCTGGCCATTGTAAAATTGTACAAAAAAATCCACCATTTTTAATCATTTAAGCATATTGCACTGTCAAATTAGTAGCAATTTAATAATGATAAATGAACATAAAAAACAACCGTAATTGATATGGTCTTTGGCCATTTTTTCCACCAAAAATTCCTTGCAGTACTGGGCCTCCTCCATGGAAATATCCTGGGTGCGCCATTGCAAAAATAAGTGTAGAATTATTGAAATGTTACTGTCATAACTAGAGCCCGCATTATATGCAATTGCATATGTGCATATGCAATTACATATTTTAGCTGTTTTTAGTGTTTTTGAATATAAATGCACAAAAACCATGAATTTCCAGAATAAATGCATATTTTAAGGGTTTTAGTAATTTTAAGAATTTTATTATCCTCTCATCTGAAAAATTTCACCACAATACTAAAGTTAAACTTTCCTCTTACTTCTTATCTGAGTGGAAAGGCAATGGAATTCGTAAATGTACACGTTTAATTATGTCCTAGGACGCCAAAATGTTGTCGTAGCTGAATTATAGCCACCATCCTTGTTATGAAGACCAAAGCTGAGTTTTACTGTGCTTGGCTGGCAATTGATTGAAGGTCAAATTAAAACAAACACTTATTCTAAAATTCCACACCATTTTCCTTCAGTGATAGACATCGTTCTATCATCGATAAACTATCTGTTATAGACAACCCGCAAAAATGTATGTGCTGTTCAATACCTCTTGTAGCTCTGAAAAGGTTCCTTTTGGCCATAAAAATGTTATTACATGATAGAAGATAAAGCTTAACTGTTTAGAACAACGAGAGACACATTGTGATATGCAGTCATAGAATTTACTATGTACAAAACATATGATTTAATGTACAGGGTGGGTATAAAATAACGTGAGGTGTTCAGAGCCCTCTAGCGAGTAACGTATTGGACGAAACATAACCAAATTTAGTAAGCATACATAGTGGACCATGGGATTTCGATTTCTAACGAAAACAATTAGTATCAAAAGTCGCCACCAGTGAGAATTTTGGCGCTTCAAAAATGTATTAGTGTAAATAATGAATGAGTAAATGCCAAACGACACAGCACACATCAATTTTATCAACAACAAATGATTGTTACTTACGAATGAAGTTCAATACGACCACCATTGTGATGTTCCAAGAACTGCATACGTTGCACGACATTTTCCATGGTGGCTCACAACATATCGGAATTAATTTTTCTCACCTGTAACGTTATTCGATCTTTCAAAGTTGCGATATCGGAGACATGTCCTTGATACACGGCACCTCTAAGAAATACCCACAGCCAAAAGTCACAAGAGTTGAGATCGGGCGACCTGTGTGGCCATGTTATGGGGAATGCACGACTAATGATTCTGCTGTTAGAGAAATGTTGCCGCAACACACGCTGTCCAATGTGGGGGCGTCCTGCATGAATATGGTCGAATCGCGACATCCTCGTTGCTGCAGTTATGGAACCACGAAGTTCTGTGACATATCGGCATATCTGTCAGCATTGACGGTACTGATCCACTTTGGCGATTTTCCTCGTAAAAGTAAGGATCGATGATAAAAGATGCCATAAAGCCACACCACACTGTGATATTTGGTGAATGAAGAAACTCCTGTAAACAAGCGTGCGGATTAGTCGTAGCCCAAATGCGACAGTTGTGTGTGTTAATACCACCGTTTAAATGAAAGTGCGCTTCATCACTCCATAAAATCTGCCACGGCCATGCATCATCAATTTGCATGCGTGAAAAAATCTCAATGAAAACTCAATTCAGGTGGCCGCATTGCCAGGGTGCAATTCTTGAACAGGACAGATTTTATACCAGTAAAACTTCAATATCTGATGCAGGATTTTCCACACCAATGAGTATGGGATATGAGTGTGCCGGGACACTGCACGAGCACTGCTGGTACCCTGCACATTGCCATCTCCTGTTCCACAATGGCAGTTGCAACTTCTTCAACTTGTTGCTGACCGACCGCTTTGCTTCCCCGGCCTGGTTGCCGTGCTGGAGTTCCTGTAGTTTCAAATCGTTGAATCATGTTTTGTAAGTTTGTTATGCTTATCAGTCCTTTTCGTAATTTCTTCATCCATCGAAATTCATGTAGGGCAGCATTGGCATTCTCGTTCCGCTGATAATACAGCTTGACTAACAAAGTACGGTCA
>QLNU02014802.1:107394371-107421022 GCA_006491805.2 Dysdera silvatica | reverse complement strand
ACCGAAGGACCAGGATACCAGTAACCCAGCGAAATACCGACCCATTACGTGCCTTAACACCCTGTACAAGATACTCACGGGGTGCATCTCTGAAAAAATAAGCCGGCACAGCGAAAGCAACAACTTAATGACGGAAGAACAAAAGGGATGCCAGAAAAGGACTCTGGGATGTAAAGAGCAGCTTACCATCGACTCAGTTATCCTGGAACAAGCAAGAAAACAAAAGCGAAAACTCAACACCGCATACATAGACTACAAGAAGGCTTTCGACTCTGTTCCGCACTCGTGGCTCCTTGAAATACTCAGCATATACAAAGTGCATCCCTCAATCATCCGATTCCTACAGAGCAGCATGAAACAATGGAGAACCCGGTTACAGCTAAACACGCCAGACAGTAAAATAGAAACGGCCGAGATCCCCATCCGCCGCGGAATCTTTCAAGGAGACGCACTAAGCCCCCAGTGGTTCTGCTTGGCGTTAAACCCCTTGTCAAGGATGCTGAACACAAGTAAATACGGATACATGCTGAAGAAAGACAAGAGAAACCTACATAAAGTCTCCCACCTCATGTACGTAGATGACATCAAGCTATACGCGCCAACAATCACCCAACTCCGACAACTCATCAGTATAACAGAGACATTCTCCAAGGACATAGGAATGGAATTCGGCCTCGATAAGTGCAAAATACAGAAGAATAGCAAAGAAGATTTACCAGGCATCGAACTCGAAGACGGGAGACTACTGAAGACCTTGGACGAGGGCGAAACCTACAAATACCTAGGGATAATGCAAAAACGGCAGCAGGAGCACAAGAAAGTCAAAGTCCAGCTCACGCAAGCATTCCAAGAAAGACTTAGAAGCATTGTGAAGACGAAACTGAGCGGGAAGAACACCACGCAAGCAATTAACGCATATGCGGTACCAGTGCTCACCTACTCCTTCGGGATCATCAAATGGTCCAACACTGAACTAGAACAACTCCAGCGGAAAATGAGAACCATCCAGAGAAGAGCCGGACAACTACACCCTGCAACGGCAATTGAACGGCAAACACTACCCCGGGAAGAAGGAGGACGCGGACAAGCGGACCTCAAAGACTTACATGACAAGCAGATCCAGAGCATGAGGCAATACTTCCAGTTGAAGAGTCCCCGATCGCCACTCATCCAAGCCATAATACAAGCAGATGCAAATTACACGCCACTAAACCTGTGTAGTACCGAAGAGCGTGTCCTGGAAACAGCCAACGAACAGAAACTGAGAACTTGGGCCGGAAAACCATTACATGGCAGGCACTACAATGACCTGCAACAACCACACGTTGACAAAAAGGCATCAAATTCTTGGCTGGCCAAAGGCACTCTCCAGCCAGAGACAGAAGGATTCATGCTAGCCATCCAAGACCAAGTGATCGCAACAAGGAACAATCAGAAATTCATCCAGAGAAAAGACATAGAAAGCGACAAATGCAGACACTGTCATGCGGCATCGGAGACAATCCAACACGTGATGGCAGGATGCAAGATCCTTGCGCAGTCAGACTACAAACATAGACACGATCAAGTAGCGAAAATAGTCCACCAGAAATTGGCAGCGAATGCTGGCTTTCTGACAGAAAAATGCCCGTACTACAAATATGAGCCAGAGACCGTGCATGAGAACGAAACACACAAGCTTTACTGGGATAGAGCAATCATAACAGACAAGACAGTCCCACATAACCGTCCTGACATAACCCTCGTCGATAAATCGAATAAGACCACGTACTTAATCGACATAGCAGTACCCAACACCAATAACATACAGACAACCTACACAACGAAAATCACCAAGTACCAAGATCTCAGACATGAAGTACGAGATATATGGGGTATGGAAAAGATCCTCATCATCCCGTTAGTCATCTCAGCAACAGGGATAGTACCAAAAACGCTTGCGACGAATTTGGAGATACTCAACATTGACCCAAACACCTACATTGAAATACAAAAAGCCACAATCCTAAACACGTGTCACATTGTCAGGAAGTTTCTAGACATGGCACATTAAGAAGTGATGTAAAAAGAGGCTTGGGAACATGGCGCTCTGCCCGTCCCAAAGCCTGTTTCCGCCAAGAATGGGCGAGGAAAACTTTTATATATATATAATAGTATTATGTCTTCTATAAGAAATTAACCGGCGACGCATTATAATATTTTAAACAGAACACGTCTATTAATCCCCGTTTCATGAGGAGAGCCGTTTCCGAGTTCTGGAGCAAAGCGTATACTGTAAATTCAAAACTCGTCTAGATTTTATAGTTTTTTGATGTTGATTTCAGTTTTAAAGGCAATGAAAACAGCTAACATAAATACGCGTAATGAGTTTGCCACAGTTGGAAACCGTTCATTTTATTTTATTTTTTACCTAAAGATTAAAAGAAAAATCCTTATTAACTAAAAATTATATTATTCTTATATTTTTACTTATAAATTTTATGGAAAATATACAAAGAAAAGATGGGCCCTCTTCTTCCTGGGCCCTCCCACCTTGCGAGGGTGGCGGGGGTTACCAGTACGCCACTTTGCGAACGTATAAGAATGAGTGGGGACTATATTAATGTCTTCTCCCTAAAACTAAGTTTCCTCGACTTTCGCACTTCTCCTCCTCCTCCTCCTTCTTTTTAAAACGAACTTCTTTAACTGGGAAGCCTCAAAACTCTAAGTCTCCGCGATATAGTTTGTAATTGTAAAAAACGTACTAATTACAATAATGCATAAGTTGAACGTGCAGAGTTGTAATGGCCCGATAAACCTAAACTTTGGGAAATATCTAGACACCGTTTATAGAGTGGGAAAAGGGGATGGCCAGTTTCGCGTATTTGCTTAAGAAAGAACTGGATATTTGATTGAATGTACATCAGTGCCGGATTTATGTATAGGCCAAGTAGGCCCGCACATGGAACCCTGGGGGTTTGGGGCCCTTTTCGGTTGCCTTGATGGAGCTTGATAATATTTAAGTATAAATTTATTTTAATCTTGTTATTTACAAAGGTCCGAGTTTCATAATTGGATAAAGCAAAATATTTGGGCAATGAATTTCAAACAAAAATCATAATTTATTAAATTAATGAAATCGTGGAGGCCATATTTTTGAGCCCCATTCTTTCCTTCAAGCACAGCCTAAGCAGAGGCGTAGCCGGGGGGGAGTTTTGGGGGTTGTAACGCCCCCATTGCAATGAAATTTTGTATATTTAACATAGGAATGTATGAGTTGTAGCTCTGTAACCCCACCTCATTGAGCCTATAACCCCCTTTATGAACTTTCTGCCTACGCCACTGCCCATAAGGTCCTTACTCCGGCACTGATGTGCATGTATTATTCAATTTTCATTTCTTTTGTAGTAATTGGCACGTCATGCAGCCACAAATGTAATAATTTTTATACAGAGATCCCTTGAGACATAAAAGTTCCTTCAACATTAAATGTTGAGAAAGACTATTCCTCAAGGATGCTTCATGAAGCAGGTATCAAAGGAGATTATAAAGAAGATACTGCGACATTTTCAACCATATTGAAAAGATGATATAACAAAAATTCTGTTAAAAAATTAGATGAATGTTTTACGTATTGCAAGAACTGAAGAAGGGAGGGATATTCAAAAAACGATGATATTTGTTCAGCATATATCAATAACTACTATTACATATTAAGAAACAATTTTTATCAACGTTTTTTAGGCGTAGTAATAGTAACGCCGATGTTATGGCATGGTTAGATGGTGAAACGTTCGAAAGAAAATAAATGGATTTTTTTTTTCTTTTCTTTGTGAACGTTTCACCATCTAACCATGCCATAACATCGGCGTTACTATTACTACGCCTAAAAAACGTTGATAAAAATTGTTTCTTAATTTAATCTGCGTAGTGTTCGACTTGTATAAATAAATACTATTACATATTTTGATATTTTCTTATAGCATCTATGATATACTTACTCATTGAACCCACTGATAAAAATATGCATGATTTATAAATAAAAAATGTATGAAAAATCGAAAAAAAAATAAAAGATAAATAACTTCAAAAAAAGACAATTATATATGCGCATTGCTTATTTTTTCTTGTCTAAACTAACTGGCTGAAAGCTGACTTATCGTCCAATTTACTAGCCGGTTATTTAAATTACTGGCTTATTTTCCGCGTTACAGCTGGCTTTCGCAGCTAATTTGCGACCAAAATTAACCGGCTTTCTATACTGGATCTGAAAGGTTAGTTTAAAGTATAATAAATTAAGAAAAATACCATTTATTCATCTAAACAATTTAGCTACCTAAACTAACTCGCTGAAATCTGACTTACCTCCCAACTTACTAAGTGTTTATTCAGATTAATAGCGGTTTTCCAGATTACAGCCTATTATCCAGCTAGTTTGCTACCAAAACTAACCCACTTACTAAGCTAAATCTGGACGCTTAGCTTAAAGTAAATTTACGTTCGTCGACACCACTGAATGAACCTTGTTTAACTAAGCGCCATCTTTAAATTATTACGTCATGAAAATTTCTTCACCACCTGCTAAACGAGTCGTGAGGGACCACGAATAGTTAACAGCCAATATCCGAAAATCCAAGCCTACCTTATTTCGCTTTAGAAATAATTACTTACGAGGAGACAACAAATAATTAAATTCTCTTTACCCTTAATTACACATAAATTATCATTATCCAGTAATTATCACATTATTCTGCTTTTATTTTCAAAATGCTCATATCTTTTTTTCGAATAATTACTACAAAAGTTAATTATTACTCAGTCAGATGTGTTTAAATTGCTAGTTTTCTCTAATTATGAATAAGTAATGCCTTAATGTGAGTGATTATAGTTTTTTGTTTCTGCTATGATTAGTGTTTCCGCGTTTTAGCATAATTATTATCATAATATTAGTCACACGTTTTACATATAAATATGTTTTCCCTTTTAGATACCTCTTCACCATCGTTAGCTATCTCATCGGCGTGTTTATATTTGCTACAATAGTCGGTAAGTAAAAAAATTAAATATTTAATTCAATTAAAAATAAATTAACCTTGAAAACGTTCTTTTATTTTTCATATTTGTCACGTTGGGCGAAAGCTGGCGATTTAACATAATTTAGGAAGAAATTTAATATAAAAACGGGACGGAAAAATATTATTAAAATGCCATTGTGAATTTTAAGAGATTCAAGATCAATAAAAAAGTTTCCAAGCTTTAAATCATATTTTCATATGCATAGTTTTTATGCAATGTAAATATATACAAAAAAGGGCCATGTGATATTAACAATTCAAGTTGGGAAACAAAATTGTAATTGTTCGCTTTAGAGTTTTATCAACATATGTGGCCATCATTATAATTGTATGTTTCATTACGACGTATTTACTTTGTTCAGCTTGATCATTATTGCATGAATACACTACAGTAGCACGAGAAGTTAACACACTCAACAGTTAGTTAACAGGTCTTGGGGTGGTTCGAAACGCCTTAGGAGGTTCGAAATCTTCGTAAGACTGTGGTCTCAAGGCAGCATGACCCATGCTGTCCTTGCGTCGTTAAACTCACAAACGAAAAAACATTTAACGGGGGAATGCATTCTTCAGGAACAAGATGTTGTGACATCAGCGCTACACGAATCCTTTATTTCGCAGAAATAAGCATATTGCAGAAATAAGCATGCAAAAATAAGCATGTGTGTGTACCTAAGAAACAAAAAATAAACCCGAAATATATCTCAAATCATTTCATATATATATATATATATATATGTGTGTGTGTGTGTACATTATATAATATAATAAGCTCATGAGAAAAAGAAGAAATTTGAAGGTGGATAATCAGAATGCCACTTCCACGATTGAGTATATGAGTATATAAAACTTTATAAAACTCTGCGCAAAGGCATGAAGAAAGACATAAAAAAAAATCAATTGTGAGTTGGTAAGGAAAGCCATTGAAAACCACAAGGTTCTTAGGGACGTTAAAGGATGTTTGTCTATTGGAAAGAAACACGTCATTTCATTAGAGGGAGAAGGTGGCACCTTAACAAAAAATAGGAAAAAAATCTTGGAAGAGTTGTAGTATTACGTAAAAAGACTGTATGAAGAAAAGAGTAGATTAAACAAAGACACTGAAGCAGTTGAAGGAACAACTCCTAAAATCTTGAAAGTGAATGTAGTATTTGCAGTCAAATGTATGAAGAATGGAAGAACCCCACCTTGGTGATGATGTCATTATTATTCTAAAAGAAGCTGGGGAGGTCGTAAAACACGTACTTGCAAAATTCTTTACAAAATTTAACACCGGTAACATACCAAACCAGTGGTATTCTACAACAATAATTCCTTTGCATTAGAAATGTGCTAAAGAGGGCTTAAGAAAGTACCAACCAGTTATGTTGTTACCTGCTATTTATAAAATCTTCGCAAAAGTACCTCTCCTGCAGAAAAAATTGCGTACGACTCAACCAAGAGAACAAGCTGAATTTCAAAGTGGATAGAGTAAGATGCACCATATTCAAGTATTCAGAGAACTAGTTAAAAGAACAAATGAATATGAATTTACATTGTGTGTGACATTTATTGACTATAAGAAGACCTTTGATTCTAGTCAGACATCAGTAGTCATCAACTCCCTGAAATCGACAAATATCGATGATATGTACAGGTGAAAATTTTCGGTGACATAAAATACCAAAAATATCGAAATTGGTAAATGTATGTATGCGGCTGGGGATTCTATTTCTCCAAAACTGTTCATATCAGCCTTACAGATGACTTTTCAGCTTGTAAACTGTAATAACAAAGGAGTAAAAATAAATTGTGAGTATTTAAATCATCCACAGTTTGCTGATGACCTTGTTGTTTTTTAAACAGACACATAAGAACTTCAAGACATGATATAGGAGTTCCTAATTAAAAGTAGAGAAATTGGACTTAAAGTGAACCTACAAAAGTCTAAAATCTTGGTCAATAATTTCGCAAATCAACAAAGTGCAGGTTGGTCACATTGGTCTAGAAATTGCTGATTCATATATTTACCTTGGCCAACTGATTTCAATGGAAAGCAACATTACGAAGGAATTCCACAGACGTATTAATCTTAGGTGGAGTGTGTTGGGATAAAACAGTTTTATCCTGAACAGAAAACTGTCTTTGTGTCTAAAAAGAAAGGTCTTCAACCAGTCTATATTGCTAGTCCTCTGTTATAGATGTAAGACATAGAGTCCACAGAATGCAGCAATAGAAAATTTGAAAACAGCCCAAAGAAGCATACAGAGGAGCACACTTGGGATAACTGAGGAAGATCGAAAAGAATCTTGGCTTAGAGAGCAAACAAGAATAACGAACATTATTCTTAAAGTAAAAAAGCTGAAATGGCGAATGGCTGAACCTTTCGCAAGAAGGATTGATCAACGACGGAAAAGTGAAATTCTCAACACGATCCCAAAATGCCACCGAAGACCTAGGAAATATACCTAAATTCGTTGGATGGATGAAATAAGGAAACAGGTTGGGGTGACATGGAAGTGAATTTCTCTGGATATACTAATGTAGAAAGCATTTGGAAAGACCTTTATTCAACAGTGGATAGATAATGGTTGAATATGGTGATAATGTCATTAAATAAAATTTCCTGATTTCTCCATTTATAAACAATGAATATATTACACCTTTCTACAAACATTATACGTACAATTTTAAAAGATATGTTAGTGCACTTTTCAAACTTTACGGCAACAGATGGCCTTAATCCAAGAAGGAAAAAATCTATAGCAAAAAAAGCAATATCACAAACCACTAAGAAGCTTACGGTTTCTTTCCTTTTTTACACATTTTTGGGATAAAATTGTGCGGTCTCTCACTGGCTTATTTTCTTTGTCTCAGCCCAACTTGACTTGATTGATTATTAGTTATTTGTATTGTTTGTTGTCAATTATTTTATTTTTCTTTCCCTCGTTAAACATTTCATTTTTTAATATTAGTTGTTCAGCAAATTATTGACCTTCTGTACGCGATCGTAAGAGAATGAAATCTCGAATTCTGATATGATGATTTTATGAAGAAAGAAAAATAATAAGAGAGAATGGAAGAATGAATTCTGGATTCGACAATTGTGTTTGAACTGAGCAATTTGGATTTGATTTTTAGTTTGAATTAATTTATGTCCGTGATTAAAATTGATTAGTCATTTTATTTTTATATTTTGATTATTCGTTTTATTTACCGATTCGCGTCATTTCGGATAAAATTGACTAACCTGGATTCAACGAAGGCAGGAGACAAATCTTGGAGTCAGATATGTTCTGTCAGTTGCCACCTATCTGGAACCCACAAGATCATAAAATGGAATTGCATTTTTCTTCCCTTCGCGGAATTTTTTAAAGTTATTATTATGTCATCAGCATCATGCTTTGCTCTTGTCAACCCTATAAATCACACTGTTCTAACAGTGATTTCTGTAACGCCATACCATTATTTTTCCTTTCTGTTGTCCATTCTCGTAAATATCTTCATATTTTTACACTAAATATCATGGAAATGCAAACAAAACTTATTCAAAAAATTTCTTAGTCATAATTTTCTTATCCAAAGTATTCTGTAAAGGATTTTGAAGATTGGAAACTTTGTCGTGCAGTATGTTATTCAAAGAACGTGTCCATACACACACAGTGCAACAAAAAAAATAATTATATACGATGAACAGCGTAATTATATTCAACTGCTGATATTTTCACAATGTTTGAAACTTTGTAATTTGTTTTCTTACAAATTTAAAATAAATTATATTCCTGTTACTACGTAAATATTTATTCCTTAAGGGAATCCGTCCCCCCCTTCAGAATTTTTTTATTTGTTAATTTTTTTATTTATTAAATTTGCCATGCAGTACATTATTCAACGAACGTGTTCACATATACACACAGTGAAACAAAAGAAAATTATAGCCTAATTATAATTATTATATGAATAATACCTAATATAATTAATTAACAATATATATATATAAATAATTAATAATTATAATTAATTAATAATATATATAAACAATAATTATAATTAATTAATAATATATATAAATAATAATTATAATTAATTAATAATATATAAATAATAATTATAATTAATTAATAATATATATAAAGAATAATTATAATTTAATTAACAATATATAATACCTAATTATAATATGAACAGCCTAATTATATTCAATTGCTGATATTTTCACAATATTGAACTTTGTACTTGTTTTACAAATTCTAAAACAAATTATATCCCTGTTACTACATAAATATTTATTCATTAAGGGAATCCGTCTCCCCACCTACAGAAATTTTTTATTTGTTAATTTTATTATGTATTAAAATTGCCATGCAGTACGTTATTCAAAGAACGTGTTTACATATACACACGCACAATGCAATAAAAAAAACTATAGCACGATGAACAACGTAGTTATATTCAATTGCTAATATTTTCACAATGTTTGAAACTTTGTAATTTGTTTTCTTACAAATTAAAAAAAAAAGTTATATCCCTGTTACTAAGGAAATATTTATTCTTTAAGTGCATAAACTGAACAGATAACCCTTTTAATAGTTAAAATAAAATATTTAACACTTTTTTCACTTAGTCTGCGTTAAATATCGAACAACTTTTTGCAATATACTATGACCTACTTTTTGCTCTTGCTTCCAAGTTGAATCAAATGCCGAAAATTTCCCATCTATTAAGCAACTGGTCAATATAACCAGGTTTCTTTGGTGCATATTAAAATAATTGATAAGGCAACAAATTAACACAGTTGAATAATAATTTTATCGTTTACAGCGCTTTTCACCCCACTTCGAACACTAATTCTTCATCAAATGTTTCTACTAACTCACAGTGTATTTCATCCGATACAGAATAATTTTATACTACCCTGGACGTTTCTTTTCAAACTCACGTTTTACTACCAAAGACGTTTCTTTAAACTTAAGTTCCACTACCAGAGACGTTCCCCTAACTCATGAGCTTGAATTTTACCGTTCATTTCATTATACCTGTAACCGCCGTTTGTAACACAGGTTGGCATTACTCGTTCTGATGTATCGTTGACCGTTCTGATGAACACAGCCCAGGGTTAGTGAAACAGCTGTAAACCATAGAATTTGTTGTTTAACTGTGTTAATTTGTTGCCTTGTCAATTATTTTAATAGTGCGCAGTGTCGTTGTCAAATTATATCAAGCATATTGAAATGTTTGTTTTCTTGTTTTCTGAATCAGCCTTCTAATTGTCCTAATCCTCACTACGTTTGAGAACGTTTATCCTGTCTTTGAAAATATATAGGTGATGTCTAATTGAAATTAATTAACGTCTACAAATTTATTCCTCATTAGTCACATGTATGGGGGAGGCTGTGGGAAGGTCTATCGTCTTTGATCACTTTGTCAATATGCCAATGATATAGATTAAAAAATTCAATGCTACAAGAGAATTCGATATATCAATAAATCAAAAGACATTAAACCTCACTGGCGTATGTTTGGAAGAAATGTTTTCATTTTTTAAGGGAATTTTCCATTCCATTTCAATTCAATTCAGGTTATTTCCTGGACATCAGGAAAGCAAAAAAGGAAATGCAATACGAATAATAACGCAGTGAGGACGATGCCAAGATGGTGACAGGAATAAAGGCACACATGTGTCTGACGAACTTCTCATCACCAAGGATGACAAACGGTGCATACAGATAGATGCATGTCACAATATATTGATGACATAGTAATAACAAACAGGTACATTCACATAGACATATGAATGGCATAATACATTGATGACATAGTAATAACAAACAGGTACATTCACATAGATATATGAATGGCATAATACACTGATGACATAGTAATAACAAACAGGTACATTCACATAGACATATGAATGGCATAATACACTGATGACATAGTGATAACAAACAGGTACATTCACATAGACATATGAATGGTATAATACATTGATGACACAATAAGGACAAAAAGGATGCATGTAGATGGACGTAAAATCAATAGAATATTGCAAAATATTGAAGTAAGAAAAACGGCATAAACACTGGAGCACAATCAACCAGCCAAAAGACCTTTTGACCTGAATCAGGTTAAACTATTGATCGATTTCAAATCAGTTGGAAAAGAATTCCAAAACTTGGGACCCGGAACTGTAATGCCATGATACAGATTCTATATGGGGGGGGGGTAGTTTAAACAAATATATCTTCCTTTGTCTCGTTAGGTCAAAGGCCTGAAATATACCTCAATAATAACGCTTAAATTAAAAACGACTTAAAGGTATATGAAAAGGTGCGGGCAAAAGATAGTAAAGGTCTAATGAAAGAACGAGGGTTAAAACCAAATGCAATTCTTGCGCAAAATATGAATTCTAAAGCAAAACAAAAATACCGTGCTGTGAATGTTTCAGGAGAATCAGGTCTCAGATCAAATATAAACTAAATTACTAACCGAATTCTGTCGTACCTCTAATCCTGATTCCCAAAGTTTAAGTGAAGGACTATAGCAACTTATCAGAAATTATATGAGTGGCGGAAAGATATAAAATAAACGGTATTTAATGATGCGACGTCATTGGGCAATTATCATTAATGATAATGATGAATTATTAGATGCGACATCATTACGAGCGATTGATTTTATACTTGATAAATCATTCCATATTAGCGAGGCTCGAAAAACCCTGTCGCCTAGTCACCACCGGCAATTAGATTTTTGCAGTTGACGAATAGGAAACCTACTTTTCCTACTAGGTTTTAAGTTTTCTTATTAGGGCGGGCGCGAATACCATTTTTGTCTGGCAAGCACAGTTCGCCGTTAAACCCTGCGTATTAGTATAGATGGTAAGACTTTGTCTGCTATGTCTAAATCGCCCAATAGTGACTAAGTATACAGAAAGACAACATAGGAGAAATGAAATTTAGTTTCTTCTAAAGCAAAATAAGTGTCCGCCTCTTTTCTCGCTAATCAGGTCAAACTCAACTCTTAAAGTTAACTGCATCACACTCGAGAGTTGAGTGTGATGCTTTTAAACTCTCAAGACCAATCCCATCAAACGAATCATTTTAAACTACCATTTTAAACAGCGTTTCAAAAAAAGAATTACTTCTCAATTTCATCCTTGTCTTAGATAGTCTTACTAAAAGTGACTGCAACATTCTATCGCAATTTTCTCCACGACAATTTTTTAAAACTAAAACTTTTAAACTAATGCCGTCTCTCTTATTACATGTCTCAGCTAAATCTTGTTCGGTCGCTTTCTCTCTCTCTCTCTCTCTCTCTCTCTCTTTTATTTATCTTGAACTTGAAACATGGTCTTTGTATATTTTCGCACATTTTATCGAACGTTGGCTTCATGCTATAGAAGTAGTCCATTTCTTCTAGGGTAAGCAGATTACACTAATTGTCTTGGGTTGATAAAGTTGACATTACGAGTATTTCTTGGCGTTTAGAATTAACTCATCAAGAAGCGTAACCACCCACCAACTGCTTCAGGTTTTGGGCGGAGAAACTCCAACTGCATTCGCAGTCAATGAACCCTGCGCTCCTCATCTGTGCTTCTAATCTTAAGTGTATTAATCGTGTGTATTAATCTTAAGTGTATTAATAATCTTTATTAATAATTATAATCTAAATCTAATTATCTTAATTAATTATTATAATCTAAATCTAATTATCTTAATTGATAATTATAATCTAAATCTAATTATCTTAATTAATAAATATAATCTAAATCTAATTATATTAATTAATAATTATATTCGGAAATCTAAATTATGTAATTAATATTTATATCATCTAATTCTAATTAACTTAATTAATAATTATAATCTAATTCTAATTAACTTAATAATTATAATCTAATTCTAATTAACTTGTTTAACCAATTATAATCTAATTCTAATTAACTTAATTAATAATTATAATCTAAATCTAATTATCTTAATAATTATAAGTGAAATCTAATTAACTTAATTGTAGTACCGTCTGTTCTCATTAACTTGTATTTATAATGCAAATCTAATTACCTTAATTAATCTAAAGCCAAAAACTTGTCTCCACCTATCTAAATCTCAGTAATCAGATATCTCAATAATCTCTATCTAAACTAATCTAATTATCTTAATTAATAATTATAATATATAATAATAATCTTGATTAATTATTAATAATCTTAAGTGTATTGATCGTGTGTTAATCAAAGTAACTTAAAGCCATTGGCCAGATGTCGCTCTCTAATCATCTGGGGCAATGTTATATAACTAAACGCATCCGGATTCTCTTTCTGTCCGAAAAATACTCGACCATCACTTAAAATAAACAACGTTTTTATCCTCGAAAATTTCCATTATTTAGTTTGTATTTCCCCAATTTCATGTCTGTAGCACGGGCATGTGGATTATGTTTCATTGTCTGGTGTGTTGACTTTTCTTCTGAGAAGGTCTGTGCACCTGAAGAATCCTCCACGTTTCTCCTATACATGTCTGCCTTGAAAAAGTTTTTCTTCTCATTATTCTAACCTACCTTCTTATTTCGCCCGTCTTGTCAAAGGACTGCCCCACGCTGACGCAATAGTGACGTGAACCAAGAGTACCATTGATTTGATTGATTGATTGATCAATCCACCCATCTACTCACCAATGGTGTCAAAAAACACTAACTGCTGGCTATAGCCCGGAGAAGGTTTGCTTCCTGGGCTGTAAGAGGTTTGGATTCCTCGAAAAATGTAGGTCCCTGATCAACATGGCTTTTGATGTCCTTGCACCGTAAAAACACAAATAAACAAACCCTTGTATGATATTATTACCCTCCGCAGGGATAACACAATTGCCAAATATGGTCAACACAAGAAAGCCTCCGGGGCGAGATTTTTGTGAGTTTTCGTGGGGGAATTTATTATACAATAATTTTTGCCACCCACGTATTACAGCTCAAACTAGAGCTTGTGTAATTTTGGAGAAAAAGAGACGCTTTCCCCATCCTGGACTCGAACCAGGGTCCCTCCATGATCTTGGTTCGAATCCAGGATGGGGAAAGCGTCTCTTTTTCTCCAAAATTACAAAAGCTCTAGTTTGAGCTATATTTGACTTCTTGGTATAAAAAAGTGCCATCTATGAGTTTATAATTAAATTTATTATGCACTCTGTAAAGATAATCCTAATAATTCAATAATTTCATGATAATATAATCATAATAATTCAGTCGTTCAGGTTTCAATGAGCGCATTAAAACCAATTAATCGTCCTCAAATAAGATAGATGAATGAGAACTGGAACATGAGCGGAAGAAACTCCTTAAAACTCTTATCAAATGACAAATTAATGCAGTTTTAATGCTGAAATGAGCATGCAAATTATTATTAATAATATTTCAAATTGCCCCCCTTTAATATTTTTCTTCTCTTCCCCTTCATCAAGTTTCGAATTTTATCAATAAATATTAAGTACATGCAACTCCTCGGTTGCATTTGGACTTAGGAAACTGGTCTGATGATAAAACTTCCCAAATTCGATCTAAACGTTTACCAAACGGTGCGTAATGCAAGTTTCATCTCTAAACCTTAAAATAAATTCTGACTCTTCCCATTTCGGTAACTCGGTTTTTTTTCTGAATATTGGCCCAATTTTTCGTATCTTCTCATGCTTTTCGAATCCTCCAGTTCCTGGGATTTCTTGCTTTTTCCCCTGCAATATTTATCGCTCACTGCCAGATGCCTTGTAGTTGCTGACATCTGACACATTGCTTCCCAATGGAACTGATCGCAAGTGAATTAAACTTGTTTCGTTTATCTCGGCAAAAATTTCGGAAAGGTTAGAGCTAAATTCCCAAGTGAACTTAAAAGACTCTGTGGGAATCAAATGTGCGTTCCGCAACATTTTTTTATTTGTATTTTTTATTATTCGGACAAACATACAGGGTGGCGCATTGAAAGCCAAACCGACTGATTTTAGAATAGGAGTAGCCATGGGGAGGTTTAGAAGTTTCTAACCGCCCATCGCAATGAAATTTTGTATATTTAACATAAGAATATATGAGTTATAGCTCTGTAACCCTTCTCATTAAGCGTATAACCACACCCCATGAACTTTCTACATACACCTATGGTTTTTAAGGCAGTTAAAATGGGTTTTTCAAAAAGTGCTGAAACACATCGATTTTATTTTCAAGGAAGAAGTTAAAAATTATCATGGAATAATTCTTTTGCTCCCCGTCGTATCCACCCTAACTTTAAAATTTCAAATAGCAACTCCTCTCTTGCGATATATCATTTTACAGGGCTTACAGAATGATAGCTATGAAAATAAAATCATCAAATAAAATAAATGAAATCTCCTCGAACGTTCATGAAAAAAACACGTAAATAAAACCACAGCATTTGTAGGACAAGTGAGATGCTATAAGGTACCATTGCAACACGGCCCATTGAAAACGAAAGAAGAGGATCTTCGCACTTGAAGATGCTTTAAATTTTAAAGTGTGAACGTGTTAATTGACTAAGGAAATTCGAATTTGGAATCTGCACCTGAGTCAAAAGCAGGTTTCGTTTGAGTTTTTTTTTTTTTCGCTTGTTGTAAATTATTCAGTATTCTTCAAAATGATTTATATGGTTTTATTTACGTATTGTTTCATGAGCACACGATGTAATTTACATTTTTTCCATACAGAAATAGATTTTAAATCCTTTAAATAATATATCACAAAGCAGGAGTTGCTATTTGAAATTTATAAGTTAGGGTGGCTTAGAAGGGATGAGCAAAAGAATTATTCCACAATAATTTTGAACTTTTTTAAACTTCCCCCTTGAAAATAAAATCGAAATGTTTCAGCATATTTTCAAAATCCATTTTAACTACCCAAAAACCCGTCTGTTTCGTTGTCAATGCGCCACCCTGTGTAGACTTTACATACCCCCCAGACATTATATATAAATTTGAAAATCACATACAAACATGAGAAAAATAAGTGCAAGAACACCGAGACACGAACCCGGGACCTATCAATTACATATAGTCTTCCTGCTAGATAACAAATGGCCAATAAAAAAATATATTTATTTGAAGCAATATTAATCTCTCATAAACCCCGCAGTCAGAAAATTAAAATAAAATAATGTATTTTAACAATAAATTAAAAACAAAATTTCATACGTTGTAATTACAGAGACTAACTCTCTTTAATGCGGACAGACGGGGTCTACAGATTTATGTCTACTTAAAAATGAGTCCAAACTAACAAGGGAACTTCTTGAAGTGCAACGCGCCAAATCTGTTAAGAGCTGTACCATTAGATAGCTCTTGTCATGAGAAAAAAAAATTCTAATGATGTCCACTATGAAATCCACTAATAAATATCCACTAACGAATGTCCACTATGAAATCCACTAATGAATATCCACTAACGAATGTCCACTATGAAATCCAGTAATGAATGTCCACTATGAAATCCACTAATGAATGTCCACTATGAAATCCACTAATGAATGTCCACTATGAAATCCACTAATGAATGTCCACTATGAAATCCGCTAATGAATGTCCACTATGAAATCCACTAATCAATGTCCACTATGAAATCCGCTAATGAATGTCCATTATGAAATCCACTAATGAATGTCCACTATGAAATTCTAATACACGTCCGAATTCAACCACTCAGGAACTATAAGGTGATTTGTACAATGTCTCCCTCATACATAAGCCTTATTCCAACGTGCTGATACCCTGCTGCACTGCAGAGAGAATAACAAAAAGTTGATGAAAGTTTTTTTTTATTATTATTTTCACGTTTTTCTACTGTTATTAATATAGCCAATGTTTTGGTGCGCATTGCAATTAAAGTAATGTACTCTTTGATATGGGATGTTATGAACTGACATCAACATATAAATCAGCCACTATGACACAAATTTGGCGATTAGCAAATAAGGTGTGCACCCTAGGATATTTTGTCCATTTATTATATTTGGCTGAGCACCTGCTTATTGGTGAAGGTGCCGTTCAGCGTAAAAATGCTTGAAGCATAGGGATTCTTCACACCAGGCACATTTTATAAATGGCTGGGTTTCACATTTATTACAAGTTTTCTTTGTGTTGTTGTAAAACATACCTGTTGAACAGATCTTAAGGTGGGGATTTCAATTTGTGTTAACACCTTCTGGAAAGTATGTCGGTGCGTATCTTCAAATGTAAAGTCGGAGATTTGGTTATGAACCAAGTGATGCACTTTTAGGATAACTTCCTTTGTAGTCAACCCCTCTTAACTACATATGAGCAGGTGAGTTTTCAAATACTCAGCCATACGCTTGACTGTGAATTTTAGTCATAAAAATTTCAACAGCAAGGGGCTGGAGATACTTCGTTGTATCTGCATGTATGACCTTAATTTCTACATTTTTCTTTAATTTTCGATGAACTTCAAAATCTACATGCCCTGCCCACTTATCCAAGATCAGGAGGACCATTTCTTCATCCATTGAATTTTTTAGTATTTGGAAGTACAATTCAGTCAACTTTTTCATTGTTTCCCCTGCAGAAAGTTATTAGTACGTTGAGATAAGGCTTCTGTACGAGAGAAAAATTATACGAATCACCTTGTAGCTCCTGAGTGGTTGAATCCGGACGTGTAGTTTCAATGGATTTTTGTTTCTTATAGCAAGACTTATCTAATGGCACCACTCTTACCAAAATCGGCACATTGCATTACAAGACGTTCCCTCCTAAGAGGAAGACGTAGTTCAGTAGTTAAAGACTGAGGCTCTTCAGCAATATATTTTACAGTAATGAAGTATTCATATACAGCGTAAATGGATAAATTAGCAAGATAAAAAATTATTTGCTAATACTTCGGAAGAGCATTCACAATTAAATAAATTTTAAATACGTAAAGTGAAAACTCATTTATTTTCACTCTATGCTGTGTAAAGCACAGATTTTTCTACTTCGCATTGGTACTTCTTGATTCAAAACGAAAAGGCTTTCTTTGCGTCAATGGAGGGAGAATGATCTCTCTTCAATACCGTTCTTCAGTTTTGCAATATATTTAAAAGTTTGATCTGCAATTTCATCTTTGGACTCATTACATCAGCATAAGCATGCTGGGAATTTCATGTGTCGTCGGCGGTGGAACGTTCCCTGCTTCCGCAATTACCCTCCCGCTCCTCCTTGAGCCGGAAATAAAAGAAATCATAAAGAACGACTTCACAATATTAGCTTTGAAAACCAGGCAACAATTCCTCTTTAAACAAAATCTTGCAGTTTTCGATACTCCCGATTGCGTAAAATATCTAGAAAAGGCACTTTCTGTACTAAATTCTTAAAACTTGTTCGCATTATCAAATGAGCGGTACGCATTAAATGATGTGTTTAATTGAAAAGGGTGACTGCCGATGACAACGCTGTAATCCCAGATTAGGATGTATTGCTCAGACCGGGATGGAGAATCTATCCGCATTGATGAATCAGAAATTAATCTAATGCAGATGCCGCATTAGCGGGTGTCTACTGTATTTTGAAGTTTGTGCTTTTATACAAACAGAATATAAAAATATAAATTCAAAAACTTTTCTAATATCACATTGTACTAATATTCCTACTTCCTGTGTTATAATATTTACCGTGAGTATAATTATGATTTGTATTAATTATACAATGAATGATTTTACTAATAATAGAATTTTTCTGCAGGTCAAGTTGGAAACGTTATAACCAATCGAAATGCCAGCAGACTGGAATTTGAAAGATTACTGGTAAGAACACTTAGAATATTTATAACAACGTTAATAACAGATCTACAATGACTAATGAAAAAAAAATTCAACGCATTTCGGGCGAATAAATCCGTCGCCCTTCTTCAGGATTACATGAAGCTAAAATGTCAATAATCAGGATGGTGTTCCCATTCACATAGGTGCAGAGTTGTCATGGCTATGTGAATGGAAACACTACCCTGATTATTAACATTTTAGCTTCGCTTATTCCCGAAGAAAGGCGACCGATTTGTTCGCCCGAAACACGTTGGTTGTTATTCATTAATCATTGTAGATACGTTACTAACGATATTATAAATATTCCTAGTACATTTCACGTATCGATTCGTCATTTTTTGCCACTTACTGGTAAGGAATTCTCTTCTGAAAAATACAAAAAAAATCAAAAGTAAACATATTAAAATATGAGAATTTATTTGTTCACTGACAACTGATCATAAAACAAACAAAACTTCAATCACTTTTATAGCCTGAAATTTCAGTTATTGTAAAAAAAATCCTTTTTTAAAATTGATAAAGGAATGGATCAACTGGTATCGAAAATATTTTACGCGTTTTCATTTTATACTAATAATTTCATGGTTAAGCATTTAGCAATGGTAACATAAAATGCATGAGATATGTTGCTATTGTAGAAATAAATATCCGAAGATTATGCCTTCGCGTTGGACTCTACGCAAAACTATGGCTTCATTCAGTTGCCCCATAATCTTCAAAGGTATCTGTTGGAAAAGGTTTCCTACTTAGGAAGGAAGAGGTGCTGTTCGACAAGCAAAAACCATCCATGTTGTAAATGAAATGATATCTAGAATATCGTATCACACACACACTTTCAGATTTTTAAATGCATACCTACTTCCAGCTTAGAACCCGAGATGTGGTTAACCTGAAGTAATCGCACCATTAATACCGAATCTTAAATAAACTTGATCCGGGACTAGCATTGCGGAATTGGTTAAATACTCTCTGCCTCTCGCAGTAGCAAGACCGAAGTCAGTGCTCCTAAGTATAAATATGGTGCGCCATTTTGCTTAAATTCATTCAAATTTCTAATGTATTTTTACTATTTTTATTTTTGAAATCTCAACTATGATCGTAATTTACAAATTTGTGTAAATCCGTAAATTAAAATTCAAAGTAAAAGGGTCAATTTCTATAATAATAATAAAAGCAGAAAAGAACAAGAAATTATAACCACAACTCATAGAACTCGTTTTAAACTGCCACGAAAAGTCCATGAATGCCAATGTATAAATTCATACAGTAATAAGAACTTTTAATTGCATCCCAAACTTCTGAATCTAACATTTAACCATTAGTTTACGCAGGAAAGTCATAAGGAAATTTTTCAGGGCTAAAACTCCATGTATACTCCATGTATACTGTATGTATCCATATGCATACTCTGCATACAAAGTTTTATCGCGGTATAGGGGCTCTGACTCTCAAAACACCCCTGCGTACGCCAGTGCAGTCAACAAACTTGCACCAGATTTTTCAAACAACTGTGTTTCATAACGCAAGGAGAAGAAATTAAGAAGGATGAATAGAAACAAGTAAAAATCTCTTAATGAAGAATAGAACAAGTAAAAATCTCTTAATGAAGAATAGAAATAAGTAAAATCTCTTAATGAAGAATAGAAACAAGTGAAGATCTCTCTTAATGAAGAATAGAAACAAGTAAAATCTCTAATGAAGAATAGAAACAAGTAAAATCTCTTAATGAAGAATAATAGAAACAAGTAAAAATCTCTTAATGAAGAATAGAACAAGCAAAATCTCTTAATGAAGAATAGAACAAGTAAAAATCTCTTAATAAAGAATAGAAAACAAGTAAAAATCTCTTAATGAAGAATAGAAACAAGTAAAAATCTCTTAATGAAGAATCCCGAAAAAGGCATAATATCTTCCAGTTTCCGCCTTATAACCCGTCTACCAAGAACGCTCAAACTTCTAATGGTTATAATTTCAGAGACAATGCAACAGTATTTGAATCACCACATTACCTTTTTTTTTTCTTCTGCTTGTTCTGGTACTACAGTCTTTGAAAATATATACCTTCTTAATTATACTTTCTAACTCTCTGCTTCCAAAACATTTCTTTGTCTCTCCTCTTAATCCCATTCGTTGGAGATTTTACCTCCACTCCCTTCAGCCATTTCTTTCTGAAGCATCCCATCTTTCTTTTTCTTTCGGACTGGTTCTCATCATCATCTTAAATATCCTAGATTGTTCATTTTCCCGCTGATCTTACTTATCTATCTTCGTTTCTTCATTTTTTTTTCACAGGCTCTAGATCTTCAGAACCCATGACCAGTGTCATATTAAAAGAAACAACAAAAACGAGATACACGAATCTCCAATAGGCACGAAGATCTTATAAAATTATAAAAGGAAGAAAACAAGTTCAGGAGCAACATAGATTGACTATAAAGACCCATTCGATTTTCTACCACACAACTACATTACAGAATCTTTGGAACTATCTGGGATCAGCAACGCTGTTAAAAGGGTTATGAAGTTTATACGGTTATAATATAATGCTTTTATATGGCTTCTTTCCTTTAAGATCATATGGGCACTAACTTACTTACATGATACTGGATATGTCTTATATAATAATCATGTAAATCAACATGGTATGTAATGTTATTTTTGCCTTGATCCTACAAATAAAATGTATTATTATTATTATTATTATTATTCTGCGTTTGCATAGTCCACCTTGAATTTGTCGACTGGGTGGATTCTTTAATATCGAGCCCTTCCTATAATAATAATAATAATAAGGGCCTGGGACATCAAAGGTATTTTCTTAGGATGTGTGTAGTTCTAAGCAAAGCAGCCTTTTGGAGTTGGTGCACTACCATTTTGTCAATTTCTATCGTATTAAAGTAGTTTTCGAGATTTGGTGGGATTGCTTTCAATGCTTCCATTACTGTTGGGAGTAAAACTTTTTTTTTCTTCCATAACTATTCGACTTCAATTTGTAGATCTTTTTATTTGGAATTTTTTTTCAAATCCTTTCTCCTGAATTCTTGAGTCTTATTATTATTATTATTATAAAGTAAGGCAGATATAGAAAATTCAATTAATATTAAACAAATAACTAAATGATATCGGTTCATTGCACAAGAACAGATTTTAAGCGAAATTAACACTTTTTGTGAGCTGGTGTGTTTATAATTGTTTCGACAAAGATACGTCCTGTCCTCTTCAAAAAGCTCTGAAAAAAGTGCTATTGGCTCAAATACAGTGAGCGCATTGGGTGCAATTGTCAAAATTTGCTTTTTCTTTTATGGCGCAAGGATACCCAAAGCCATACTGTGCCGGGAACTACAGTTTTCTGGGTCGTCTGAGCCTCTGCGTCCAAGGGAACAGAACTTCAGACTACGATGTGCAAAGAAATGGCACGAGCTATACCATACCATTGGGAGTCGAACCGGAGTTAGTGGCTCGATAAAGAATGCGTTACCGCTACACCACGTTAAATAAATGGATCTATATCCTTCCCAGGAATCTACATCCTTCCAACGAACCTACATTCTTCCGGGGAATCTACACCCCTTCAGTCCTAGGTAACCGACCCTCCCGGACGACAGTGAGCAATTAATCGAAAATCATTTCCTTTTCTTTGGCACCGTTAGGATCAAACCCCGACTAACCACGCACTAGGCGAAGAGGGAACCACTGAGCCACCACAGGGTTTGAATCTAAAGTCCTGAACATCCGACTTAGGGTGACATACCAATAAAATTTTCGAATTTTATAGAAAAATGCCGTTTTTATTTAATTTTAAAAAAAGTTGCCTTTCGGTGGTGCAGTGTGGTAAGGTGTTCGCCTAGTGCGCCGTTAACTCGGGTTCGACTCTCAACGGTGCAAAGAACGCTTACTCCGATATCTCATAAAGATCGCACTGCCCATTGTAGTCCAGGGGTTTGGTTCCCTAGGCCTTAAGAGGTTTGGATTCCTCGGAAAACTGTAGGTCCAAGAAGTTCAGATTCCTCGGAAAATTGTAGGTCCAAGCGTTCGGATTCCTCGGCAAACAGTAGATCCCTGAATAGCATGATCACTGTAGTCCTTGAACAACAAAACCGCAAAACAAACAAAAAAATTAAATCAACTTCCTTTTACCGTTTGGTGAAAAAAATTGAAATCTATCCATTTTTAAAGCTTCCAGAATGTAAGGTAATTTTAATGAAAACGTATTTGACTGTTCTCCCTTGCCACGGAAAATGCTCCTTGTGATGCAATTTTCATCCAATTTTCATAAAAATTGTGATAAATTGTGATTTTTCATAAAAATTGTGAATAAACAAACTGGTATTAGGATTTTGATGTCATCGTATATATTAATCAATTTTATAGTTTTTGGCTTTCGAAAATGCAAAAGAAAAAATTTCTATATGTACTGGTATATTATATTTTTTACGAGAGATATAATAAAGTGAGCCCTGCGGTGGCGCAGTGTGGTAACGCGTTCTCCTATTGCGCGGCTAATCCGGGTTCGACTCCCAGCAGTG
Organism: Dysdera silvatica; assembly: GCA_006491805.2. NCBI lineage: Eukaryota > Metazoa > Arthropoda > Arachnida > Araneae > Dysderidae > Dysdera > Dysdera silvatica. The sequence goes on along the minus strand of QLNU02014802.1, from coordinate 107,397,665 downwards.
CAAAAAGAACGCTTACTCAGAGATCTCATAAAGATCGCACTGCTCACTGTAGTCCGGGGTTTGGTTCCCCAGGCCTTAAGAGGTTCGGATTCCTCGGAAAACAGTAGGTCCCGGCGCAGCATGACCACTGTAGTCTTTGAGCCGTAAAACCAAAAAGAAAGAAAGATATGATAAAGGCACATAGTAATCCTAACAAGGTCTTATTACCATTATCAAAATCTCACTAATAAAATTTTATCGAACTTTTAATAAAAAATGCACCGCGTGGAGCAATTTTAGCCAACGATAACAGAAATACTTAAAAAATACCAAAAACTTAATATTGAAAAAAAATAATGCTATCAATTTCAAATTTGATATGACATTTTGTTATAAATAAATATATTTCACATAAAATTTCAGAAAGTTCTATCATAAAGTAACGACTTTGAAATTTTCACTGTTGGCTTAACAGGCTAAATATAGAAAAGGAAGATTCAACCATCCATTTCCAAAAAGTTGCAATTCTGGAGACAAAGTAAGTCACACGTAGAAAACGTTACATATCTGAGGTGCTAGAGAAGGTTTAATATTTAAAAGAAAAATCATATGCAGCATAAACTCCTAAATTCATAAAATAACAAATAAATAAAAAATAAGGTGTTGATAAAATGGCAGCACACAATTAAGTCTGACAGATGAAATCGCTATTGTTTCAAAACCGAACAACGACTCGAAAATGCCCAAAGGCCATGTCTTTTGATGGATAGCTTATTTAATTAAATATTCGCATTCGATTAAATAAATTACACAAATTGAACTGCGACGGCACAAATTTCAAAGGCTTATTAATTTAAATATTTCTTCACGATCGGATTATTTAATTAAAACACTTTTGAACTAATTCGCAATTATGCTAATAATATGCGTGCCTGTGGACGAATTTGTGAATTGCTCGAAAAACTGGAATAAATGCGAATTAAATAATTTCCTGGTGGATTCTATTAAAGCCTTTATTTAAATGTAAATGCTATTTACGTTTAGAACTTGATCTTTAACCAACAACTTCTAAAATGGCCTTCTTATCCAAAGACACATAAAGGGCTAATACAGTAAAACCTGTCTAAAGTGACCACCTTTGGAACTGGACTGCAATGGTCAGCATAGCCAGGTGGTCGCAATACTTTGGTATAGGCACAACTAAGTAAGTCCTTACCAGTTCTCTGTTATGAAAAGTGGTAATTTTATTCATGTGGTTTTTTACAGGTGGTCAATTTACAAAGGTGGTCACTTTAGCAGTTCCCACTGTATTTCCAAAGTCGAACCCTTGTTAATAAGAGGATAAGGGAATTAGTTACTTCTGTATCACCGTACGATGGTGGACCTGCATTTTCCGATGAATCAGAACTCCTTAAAGCCTGGGGCATTAATCCTCAGACTACAATAAGCAGAATTTTCTTATTTTCTACCACTGAGTTATCAAAACTCGAATTAACGGCACACTATATAAGCTTATTAATCCGAGTTTGATTGACTCATTATAGTTCGGGGTTGATTCCCAAGAGCTTAAGAGGTGGGGATCCCTCGAAAAAATGTAAATCCACAGCAGGGCCTCGGAAGTCTTTACAAATATAATTGATATAGATATTTTCCCCATCTAGTTCTCCCTGTTCACCCTACTGACGTTTATATTTATTTTGCTATGCATTCTAAACAAGATTAAAAACTCCAGAATAGTTATAGAAAGGTTTTAAACTAACGACACAGGCCTGCACAAAAGTTTAGACACAACACAAATTTGAGTATAACAAAATACTATTAAAACTGAAGAAGTAGGAACTTTAATATTACGAAGTATGAACACATGTAATATGCAAATTAAAAATTTGAGAACAGAAATCACATCAGTAGCGAACTTGCTGCAATATATAACTTAAAATAAGTAAAATATGTGGCACAAAAGTTTAGGCACAAACATAAATTTTAGCACTTGCATAAGGAAATGAACAATTTTAATAATCAATGTAGCCACCATTACTTCGTATTAGATTAAATACGCGGTCGTTCATTGAAAGCACAAGATTTTGAAAGGTTTCTGGTTCAAAATTAAACCACGCTTCTTCTATAGCCTTTTTAAGTTCTAAAACGGACGGATATTGCTTTCCATTGGCATACACAACATTCGTTAGTATGCCCCATACATTTTCGATGGGATTACAGTCAGGACTAAGAGCAGGCCAATCGAGAACTGTAATATTTTTAGCGCTCATCCATTCTTTTGTTGACCTGGATGTGTGGATGGACGCATTATCTTGTTGGAAAACCCAGTTTCGTCCACATAAAAGTTCGCCAAAAGGTAATAGGTGACTTTCAAGAGTTGCCTGGTATGCCTTGGAATCTTGTTTTCCATTCAAAAACGCCAAAGAAGTCTGTCCATTGAAGCTAAAGGCTCCCCAAACCATGACTGAACCTCCTCCTTGACGTCTGCTGAACCGACTTAAGGGGCGTTTTCGAAGATCGTGCCAGTAGTGCGAAAGGCCATCGGGACCATCTAAGTTCCACTTTTTTTCATCACTAAATAACACCTGCAGCCATTCGTCACTGTATGATATGTGCTGCCTTGCCCATTGTAGTCGTGCTTGTTTATGATGTAATTGCAAGCAGGGCTTGCGGCGCATTTTTGCATATCTCAAATGCCTGCATTCTACAATCCTTCTACGTATGGTTTCTCTTGACACTCGCATTGCTAACGTGTTTTTTATTTGATTTGCAGACAGGCTTTCATTTGAAGCCAATCTTCGTATTTGTCTATCATCCCGAATGCTGGTCACTCGAGGCCTCCCAGATCGTGATTTTGGTTGATACTGATCACCCCGGGATAACACTCGATAAATGCCTCGCTTTGAACGGTTCAATGCAACAGAAATTTGAGTAACAGATTTACCTTTAGTTTTCAGCCTCCAAATCTTCAAAATCTCGTCATTCGTAAATTGCTTTGACTTCGGCATCGTTCTAAGCATTCTAAATTATTTCAGGCCTTATATAACAACTCTGGGAAACGCCCCTTCGATCACTTGGGAACTTCGCGCCGTTAATTTGCATAAATCTGACATATGTGCCTAAACATTTGTGGCATGCAGATTCCAATATTACGGTGTTGGGATATTTTGTTTCAGTACTTTTGGTAATCTTTTAAGTTGCACAATTTATTATTGGTTCTAGGATTATTTAGATACAATATCGGCGAAGTTCAATGCAAATTCTCGCTTTTATTTATAATTTGCCTCTGTGTCTAAACTTTTGTGCAGGCCTGTA
>QLNU02014802.1:107353371-107394271 GCA_006491805.2 Dysdera silvatica | reverse complement strand
TCGATTTCATTGGAAAATATTCACATAATCGAAGAGATTTACTTGTCTCGACATCATCGAACGTTCATCTATGTTGTTTTTTGGGCCCTGAAGAGGTGTAGCGGTAACGTATTCGCCTAGGGTGCCATAATGGAGGGTTCAACCCCCAACGGTGCCCAAAATAAAAATAAAAAAGGACGCTTACCAACTAATTGCTCATTGTAGTCCGGAGATTGGTTCCCTAAACCCTGAGAGGTTCTAAGTCCACTGAGAGCTATAGATCCCAGTGCTTCCCCGTGTTTTAGGTCAAGGTTCCTGATTTGAGCCTTGGTTCCTTTTCCCCTTTAGCTTTAGGTCAAAGTCCCCATCATACCCTGGCGCCATAAAACTCACAAAAAAAAGACAATATAATATTTTTGGACATATTCAATACCTCTTCTAAGTTTCTAATCATATAACATGGATTATTTGCAAGTTGCGGACTTTAATTTGCTCATCTTCAGTAATTGGTGGCCTACCAGAACGCGCATAGTCTTTTAGATTAGAATTTCCCACTCTAAATTGTGAACTTATACAGGTTTATATTCGTGCGAAATAAACTCACTAAACAAGGGGGGGGGGCCTACAATATTGCATGCAGTGATAATACGTTCTCCTAACGTGTGCTTATCCTATGTTCGGCTCCACACTGCACCAAAAAGAAGGCGCTTACTAACTAACTGCCCACCGAGGAATTGGTTCCCTTAAGATGTTTGGATTCCCCGGTAAACCGTAGGTATTGGCGCTACACGACCTTTGCCGTCCTTGCGTCGTAAAACTCGCGCAAACTAAACAACGGCGCCACCTAAATTTAAGCATATATATAATACACATTGAACGATGTTCGTGTGGCAGACGGAATATAAAACAATTCTTTTAAAGCATACATGCAGTAATTGTTTAAAGCGGGATTTTCATAATTTGAACTTTGAAGATACCTCAATTTCGGTGTCGAAGGTACTTTTATGTCCGGCGGTTAGAGAAGTATTTTGGATATAAGATATTATTACCCTTCACAGGGATAACACAATTGCCAAATAATGGTCAGTACGAAAAAGCCTCCGGAGCGAGATCCGGCGGCTTTTCTGTGTTGACCCTTATTTGGAAAAATTGTGTTATCCCTGTGAAGGGTAATAATATCTTACATCTAACTAATACGGAAAATGCGTTTCTTCTTGTCCCCGCTCATCTGGTTGGTCAGAGACACCACGGGCTAAACGCGGAGGCCTGGTTTGAATCCAGGACGAGACGGCGCCTTTTATCCAAATATAAAAAGCTCAGTTTGAAACTACACTGAAACGTGGTGGCAAAATTATTGTATAAGTGTTTTGTCTTAATCAATACAATATAAATGCGATGTAACAAACGTCATTTTACAAATAAATAAAATAAGATACAATGTACTTTAACAGATACGTTAAAAGCTTGATGAAGGCCATCTCTTGAATGGTTGCATTACATGGGAACCATTATTGTAAATTGTCGGAGCCTTCTGTTGATGCCAGATGTATTAGAAAGTCATTATTGGAATCGATTGCCGAACACCAATTAGAGACGAAGAGGTGCAGTTACATGGCCGATGGTCGTAATTCCACTGATAATGTCATCATTATCAGAGGAACCGTTGAATTTACCTTCTTAGAGTAAGCTTCATTGCCATGGTAACCAAAATGATCAATTCATCAATAGTCCGTAGTATTGGAATGTTTCATGGAAATATTTTCCTTTGTTTCCGAACGTTATTATAACAAGCATTTAGAATTTCTTGTTTTCTTGCTGGGAGGAAGTTAATATAGCTCCAACCTGTATGCAATATCTAGTTTTTACCTTGTGTAAACTGTGTCTGCAGATTCAGTTCGTTTGGCTCAGAATGACCTTTGATGTCCTTGCGCCTTAAAAATCCAACCAATCAGACATGTATGTATTGTGCTTGCGTGACGTCATGTCTTATTTTTCAGAGGTCGTATGCAAGGTGGAGGTGACATAAATTCGGCATTGGGCATTTTACCAGATAAACTTAAAACTGAATTGGCTCTGCATGTCAATCTGAAGACTCTAAAGAAAGTAAGTATGTAAACATCCATGACACTCTGTAAGGTTTAGAAGTAAAAGTAGAAAAAATTTTGATGATAGTTTAAAGCTTTAAAAATGGTGAGCACTTATACAATGCCTTGCATTTCACTTCCATATTAAGAAAATTTCTTCTTTATCTATATACTTCAGAAACCTCTAAAAACCGTACATTATGACTTAAAAGTTCCAAAAACATAGTAAAAAATACTTACGCAGACAATGCAGTTTAATGCATATAAAATCCTTGTGTAGATTAGATTTCAAAACATATGGAAAATCTTTACATCAAATTTGAATTTTAGAAGCACAGCAAATTCTTAAGTGATAATTTTGTATCTTAGAAAAGACCCTACGCTAATGTTCGCAATTTAAAGCTTCAAAAAAATAGATTGAACTTATGAAAATCCTGTACTTCGTAAGTTTTAGAAATAATAGACGTACGATTTTACTATCTACTTAAAAGTTGAGTTCAATACTTAATTACCAATTCCTCTCCTGAAAAGTTTATTAATTAATGACATTCAGAAGAATCAGACAAATACAAGCGAATATGTAATTAATTTATTTGTAATTATTTTCATTTTCGTAATTATTGTTCATAACAATTCTTCGTTTACCCAAGGTAAGCATTTTCCAAGAATGCCAGCCGGAATTTCTCCACGACCTTGTATTGAAAATGAAAGCCTACATCTTCACACCTGGAGACCTCATCTGCAGAAAGGGCGAAGTGGCCAGGGAAATGTTTATTATCGCCGATGGCGTGTTGGAAGTTATCAGGTATTCTTCATTACGGGTCCTGAAATGCCTCAAGAGCAAATAAATTACACATAAGATTCGGAGCAACCCACTCAAAATCTGCGATCTTTAATATCGACCACGATTCCTTGGTCAGATTGCCAAATGAAGCAAATAGCTTTATTCGACACATTTACTTTTGCTTATTGGGGTATTATGCCTTCTGGGAAAACGGTTGTCCCATACTTTTCGTCATCCCTTCTCATTTACACTTGAATTAAAATTTTTACTTTATTTTTTAATAGTTAGATTGCCTTGTGATAATTTTGGTAGCAATTACAGTATATCTTTTTTTTACCAAAATTTATACGATAGCTATTATATGGATGTGCCTTATATTGTTGTTATGTGCTCTTTCAGTACAAATCGGTGAATATCTAAAAACTTAAAAGAGAATTTATATCCAAACTTAAAAGAGAATTTATATCCAAACTTAAAAGAGAATTTATATCCAAACTTAAAAGAGAACTTTCTCAAGGGTTAAATAGAAATTTTCTCAACAATTTCCAAACTCTTTTTAAAATAACGAAATAACTAGTACAAGATAATCGACATTTAGTATATTAAAGCAAACTAGTGTAGTTATCGTCGTAAAATTGTAATTGTAATACAGAATTATATTAAACGAAATACAAAATTTCATAAAATTAATTTCTATAATATGGAACCTACCCTCCACTTCTCATCATGTTGCCCATGTAGAACAGAGACCTACGATAAGATGCATAAGAGGACCTTGCAATTGGATGTAGAATAGAGCCTTACAAAAAAAAAACTATGATCTCTACTTTCTTCTATTTCTTAACTACTGTTCGTTCGCGAAAAGAAGTCCGATGGAATAGTTAGAAATAACGGGAGGTGACGTTACAAACGGACTATCCCATTACAGAAGAGGAGGACTCACATTTCAGACCTTGATTTTGGCGCCGACAAACGTTCACTAAAAACAAGTTCTGAAATTGGAGTCGGCCTCCTCTGCTGTAATGGGAAAGCCCATTTGTGACGTCACCTCCCGTTATTTCTAACTGTTCAATCGGACTTCTTTTCGTGAACGAACAGTACTTGGAGGGCAATTTCATCTCAATTCAAATACTCCAATGTAAGAGATTAAAAATTGCCCATCACCTTCATCGTTTAAAAATTTTTTTCAGGTAGAATCAAATTATTATTATTACACTGAAAACATCCTTCACTACATCATTTCTAGCTTTTATGGATATAAAGAATTGAAAACTTATTAATGCTTTGTTTTTATATTCACTCTTTTGTGAATCCAATTTGAACTATTTTTCTGCACGTCCACGAATTTAGATTTAAACTAAAACCAGTTCTTGATTAATACTGCATACTAATCAAAGAATGTATAGAAATACTAAGTACTAACCAAAATAATGTATCTAATTAATAAGTATTAGTCAAAAAATGTATAGGAATAATAAGTACTAATCAAAAGAATGTATTTGATACTAAGTACTAATCAAAAGAATGTGTATAGAAATAAAATACAGGGTACCAGGGAGGAAATTTACATACAAAAGGTTAAACACTGGTAAAATAGCAATGAAAAAGATCACTCAAGCTTTCGGACGCATCATGAGTAATGACGATGTTATGTTTCTGTCTCTTTTTTATACTTGAAATTTCTGGAAAACCCTTCATCAGAGTAGTCCCGCAGAATGGAAAAACCCAATGAGAACCAATGGGAGGCCTCCAATAGTGTGAGTGAGTGAGTGATTTGAGCAAGAAGGGTAATGCGAAGGGTGGCCGCCGAAGGTGGCGGCGCTGTAATCCCAGACAGGACGCTTGAACAGCGTAATCAGCCGCCGAGGCGGCTGAGGGGGAGATGGATTGCCAATCAACACGGCATTCATAGATGCACGTTCACGTAAAGTCGTCATTCAACGCACACCGAAACCAGCAGCCGTTGGAACCGTCACGGGGAACGGCCACGGCCCAGGCAGCAGGACCGGAGACACCCCCATGGGCCAGCCGAGTAACCTACAGGAACCGGCCAAGATAGGCCAGACCGGCCTCCAATAGTGAGTAAGTGAATTACGCAAGAAGGGCAATGGGAAGGGTGGCCGCCGAAGGTGGCAGCGCTGTATTCCCAGACAGGCTTTTGTCATATGATCTGCCGACCCGGGGACCGAGACGTGACACTGGGGGGGAGGGGGCATTGAGGGGGATTGTCGATCGAAACAGGCGTACAGAGACGCACAGCTCACATGATTGTCGTCATTCAACGTCGACGGGAGGCCATCCACGATCAGTCCGCCCCGAAGAGTGGCCGAAATAGATGGATGGCACGGAAGAACACCCCGGGCCAGCCAGAACTCCAACAGGAGACCACCGGACACCGTTGAGTGGGTGTGGTGCCGCGAGCAGCAGAGAACAGGAGAAAATCATTCCCCGCAACCAGGGCGCACGAGACCAGAACAATCCGGACAGGCATCACATGCCAAAGTATCATCCACCGTTGGCGAAAGCTGGCCCCCAAGCGACCGCAGCGGACGAAAACGATGACGAAATCCCGTCATGTAAAGAAGGCCAAGCACGACCCCAGCGACGAAGTCCGAATTACGAGGGAGGGCGGAGTCCGGTCCCAGAATAGCAGAAGCAGGCATCCATCCACCGCCGCCCGGCGGCCAAAGTGAATATCCCAATCACTCCGTCTTAAGCGAGCCGGAACCAACACCCGCCTGCCCGGACAGCAGAGAAAAGACATCCGCACGCCACCAGAGCTGAGACCGAACCAGGCCTCCAATAGGAATCATGGAAAAAATCCAATGGGGACCAATGAGAAACCTATACTGTGAACCACCTAATGTTCTGGATGTCCCATACATTTCAGAGTAAGAGTTGTTTCTAAGTTTCTGGAAGTGGTTGTGATGTATTAATGGCTTTCCCATGTAGTTTGTAAGTTTCTCAAGATTCTAAGAAGAGTCTATTATTTTTGTTTGTGATGTGCCGGTGTAGTATTTTTGTTGAGTCCCAGTCGGGTTCGTGTCCGTGTTGTAAAGCGTGTTCTGCCAGACGTGAGGCTATGTCTCCTTTCTCGAGTGCTTGTTTGTGTTCTTTTCTTCTTGTTTTGATCATTCTGTTTGTTTGTCCTATGTAATGTTTGTTGCAGTCTTTGCATGGTATTTGGTATATGGCACTTGTGAGATCTTCTGGTGGAACTGGATCTTTAACTTTTGTAAGTTTTTTTTTTAAGTGTTGTGACGGGGGGAATAGAATATTTTGATATTTGCTTCCTTGAGGATGTGAGAGATTGTTTCGGAAATGCCTTGTTGGTTATTTAAAGAGGTGCAGAAGGATTGGCTAGTAGAAACAGTGTAGTCATTATTACCGATTATAGTAGAGAGTAGACGTGCAATATATTTTGATAGGTTATATGTAGGAGAGCTGCAGAAACTAACTATTGGTCTGAGAGGAATATTTTGTTTATGAATTTTAGGTAATCCGTAGAAGGATGGTAAGCGGCCGGAAAATTCAGCTCATGGTCTCATTCGATGTAATTTCTCTCTTCACTTGCATTCCCACATCACTTGCAATCGACACCGCACTTACACGCCTCCAAAATGACACAACACTACATGAACGCACTTCACTAACACCTCACGACATCTGCACATTGTTGAAATTTTGTCTGGACTCTGCTGTGTTCTCCTCAAATGGTTCTATCCATAGACAAGTTTTTGGCACTGCCATGGGATCTCCGGTCTCAAGTGTTGTAGCTAACTTGGTTATGGAGTCATTTGAGGAAACTGCTTTATCTTCACTGAATTTTAACATTAAATTCTGGAAAAGATACGTCGACGACACGTTTGTTGTACTTAAAACTAATACACTCCAAAGCTTCTTCCATTACCTTAATAACTTAAACTCACATATAAAATTCACATACGAAACAGAACAGAACAATAAACTCCCTTTCCTAGACGTTCTTGTACACAGATCTCACGATAACTCAATCTTCACCTCAGTTTACCGTAAACCCACACATACAGACAGATATCTCGATTTTAAATCGCATCATCCAACATGCCACAAAGCTTCCGTTGTTAAAACATTAAGTCTTAGAGCGAATTCTCACTGCAGTAATGAAACACTTTCAAACACAGAAACAAAACACATACACACGGCACTTAAAAATAATGGATACCCTAAACGATTCATTCTCAGAAACTGTAGACCCAATAGTACATCTTTAAACAATACATCTCACACCCGCATATCTATTCCATATATTCACGGCATTTCCGAAACAATCTCTCGCATCCTTAAAGAGGCAAATATCCAAACATTCTATTCCCCTGTCACAACACTTCGCAAACAACTTACAAAAGTTAAAGACCCAGTTCCACCAGAAGATCTCACAGGCGCCATATACCAAATACCATGCAAAGACTGCAACAAACATTACATAGGACAAACAAAAAGAATGATCAAAACAAGAAAAAAAGAACACAAACAAGCACTCGCGAAAGGAGACATAGCCTCACGTCTGGCAGAACACGCTTTACAACACGGACACGAACCCGACTGGGACTCAACAAAAATACTACACCGTCACATCACAAACAAGAATAGTAGACTCTTCTTAGAATCTTGGGAAACTTACAAACTACACGGGAAAGCCATTAATACATCACAACCACTTCCAGAAACTTATAAACAACTCTTACTCTGAAATGTATGGGACTTCCCCAACATTAGGTAACCCGCAGTGTGGGTTTCTCATTGGTCCCTATTGGGTTTTTCCATGATTCTATTGGAGGCCTCCCATTGGTTCCCACTGGGTTTTTCCATTCTGCGGGACTACTCTGATGAAGGGTTTTTCCAGAAATTTCAAGTATAAAAAAGAGACAGAAACATAACATCGTCATTACTCCTGATGAAGGACTGCTGCTGATGCGTCCGAAAGCTTGAGTGATCTTTTTCATTGCTATTTTACCAGTGTTTAACCTTTTGTATGTAAAAGAACGTATATAACTACTAAGTCCTAATCAAAAGAATGTATCATATATAAATACTAATACTAATCAAAATAAATATTAAGCTAAAAAATACTAATTATTAATGAAAGGACTAGAAACACGAGACACTATACTACAAGCTGGACTTCGAACGCAAATGTTTAACCCATCCAGTTTGCACCACCTGTCCCTGGTCACTGCTTGAGATTTTAAAGCAAATTGTTTTAGCTTTACTTTAAATTCATGAGAATGAGAAATAATTCTGATTTAACCTCCCATACCCCCCCCCCTTCTCACCCCTATGGTAACGTAATGATACCGCACTTAACTAACCTGGGAATTTCACAAATTTAATTCTAATAAATATTCAACAAATATTCAGCGTTTGCCGGTTTTAGTATCCGCAAATTTGCAATTTAAATTCCTTGGCGGTGGTGTAGGGAAAGAATGGGCTCAATTGGCTCAAGCTCTCTCCCCCCCCCCATGAGGTAACGAAGTACGTAGGTCTCCTTAATGCCAGATTATTCGCCCTTTTTGAAAGTTGCTTGATGCCCTCATAGTTGTTTAAGTGCTACGCCCCTGACCCTGGACAATAGAAAAGGGCGCCAATTTGTAAAAAAAAAAACCCAATTAGGCTTAACGCAGCATGATTGCAGCCATAAATGTGTGGCGGGAAAATTAGAGGACAGAAGATTATGGTAGTTGTGGTTTAAGTATTTATTCGTTTTATGGATAATTTCTGTTGGCATTTGTACTAACAATCAACAACAAATTTTCAGGTAATCGACTGTGTAGCAATTACCTGAAAATTTGTTGTTGATTATTATAATGGGCTGTGAAAGTGTACGTGAAACTATCTGTACTAACAGCCTCCATAACGCGACAGTGTGCGAAAATTATACGTGATAAAGACTTATGGAATAATATACAGTGTGCTCACAAAAATGATCCTTGATTTCAAATAGTAATAGTTATAAAATAAAAAGTTATTTTAATGTGATAAAAATTTTAATGGCAACAGGTACACAAAAATTAAACATTTTCTTTTATTTTGTAAAAAAAAGGCTTTTACATTCCTGCAACATCTACAAAGCGTTGTTTTTCAAGATGACATTCACCCCACAACGATGTAGCTGGTACGTTCTGGAATTTGCTACAACAGAAAGTCTTGTGCCTATTCAGCGTGCTTTTAAACGCAAATGTAATGTGCATCCATCTATTACTAAGTCAATTTTGAAGTGCTACACAAACTTTAAAGACAAGGGATGGATCTGTGATGAGAGAGAGAGATAGAGACATTTTAGCTGACCATCCGTCTCTAAGAAAGTTGTTGATCTCGTAAAGGAAACCTTTTTGCATAGCCCAAAGAAAGTCTACGCGCACAGCTAGCGGGTAAGTAGAAGTCAGAGTGTATCTGCCTCCACTACCCATAACCCTGGATAATCAGGAGGAACAGATCACCATAGCTGTAAACTCGATGACGCCAGATTTGCTGCAGACAATGTGGAACGAGCTAGATTATCGCATTGATATTTGCCGAGTTACAGTAGGGACACACATCGAGGGTTTGTAACATAGACAAAAATGTAAAACTGTTTTATTTTTGTGTATCTGTTGCCACTAAAATTTTTATAATATTAAAATATCTTTTTATTTTGTAACTATTTGAAATCAAGGATCTCTTTTGTGGGCACCCTGTATTTAATCCATAATACAAAACCTTATTATTGTTTATTATAATTGCATTCATGTTTTAACTAATTTTTTAACTTAAATTATAATTGCATTCATGTTTTAACTAATTTTTTAACTTAAATTATAATTGCATTTAGTTTTAATTATTACATTGACTTCATCATAAGGATTGCAGGTACATTAGAATATAGTTAAGAAAACTTGCAATTCCGCCCTTCTTGCAAATATTCGACGGAGCTTCGCTCACACTAATACGCTATAGACAATTCGATGGACGACTTTTCAATTCGTCATGTAATCACTTCTTATTGAGCCATTTTTTAGTAAAAAATGGTAATGGCAATGAATTTATTTAGGAATAATTACTGCAAAGAGATCTGTAGGGTCAACCGATGCCCAAGGGGGAAATTAACTCCACCACCACCATTTGAAAAAACTTACTGGCTGCAAAATAAAATTCCTTATGAAAGAAAAGAAGAGAAATTTTTCATCAAACCCCTTTCCGTTTTTCATTCACCTCCTGTTATTGAACTTCTGTATACAGATCTGTGTGCAGTTATAAATCATTGCTGCAATACTATCAGTGACTAATTATGTATATTGCACTAACTAGGGAAGTGCACGAGGTGTAAGTCGTCAATTTTGATGAAAATGGTATCGTTGGAAAAGTCTCGTTACGGGTAGAAAAAGAAGTCAATAGAACCATCCGTCTCAATCCAACAATTGAGAAGACATCACTAAAGGAAAACTATGGAGTCAGCACTGGAAAGTGCAGGGACATATGGTGAATACAAAGCAAACACGCATTAATACTATGGGCGGATTTACCATTTTGCCGCCCCTAGGCCACTCTACTTCTTTTACCGCCCCTTCATACCTGTACACTCCCCTAATTACTAGTAGGAACATAAAAATTGTTACATTCAATATACGCTACAAAAGTTTATATTAACAGTAAAAATATTGAAAAACAAACTCATAAAGTGAAACATAAACATTAAACAATATTAACTTATATTGAAGTATTATTTCTTTTTGGTATATAATAAATCAAATTCAATTTTATTGAAATAAATTTTAATTTTAGCAAAAAATAAAAGCCTATCGAACACTGGTATTTAAATGGAAAGCATGACGTCTAGCTTTCTTCTCGGCAAAACATCTGATTATATCATCGTATGGTATTATTTTGTTACATCAGACTCAAAACACAAAAAAATGTCCGCCCTAGTCTATAGCCTAGTATAACCTATTGAGAAATACGGCACTGGTCAATACGATATTTTAAACGCTTAATATTCATGCCAAGTGTGCTCCATGATATCACCCGTTTTCCGCCATGTTAGTATTGCATAGTAGAGAAATGTGAAAAGCATAAATATGATGTACAACAGGCACACTTCAAAAGCGGCAAACTCTCGCAATCACTACATGTTTTTTTCTGTTAGCCGAAAGCACACCTATTTTATAGACTGAAAGTTCGGGATGTGAGATTGCAATCATGCTTTTCAAAGGCATATCGAAGCATGTCTAGCCTGATATTTGATTGTGAAGTAAATGATGCATGTTGATAATACCTTCTCTTGTTGTTAAATCAATTTCTCTGGAGATTACCTGGTGGGTACGAGAATATTCCATTATTCTCTTTACCATTTATTTATAATCGTGAAAGATTTGACCATCTAGTAACTGTAAGTAATGTGTTGCATTAGGATGCAGGCATACGCCTTCTATATTATCTCCCATTTTTTTTTAATATTTCACTATTTTTTTCCACTCCACTGATCCAGGATCAAGAGAGCATGCTATTTGGCAATGTTCTCTTATAATATTTCAATGTATTTTGCATTTAATTTCTTGCTGCTCTTACCAAACTTGGAACACATGACGCGAACATTTGAGTATTTCATATTTCCAACCTTTTAGCCAAAAGGAGTCTAAGTTTGCCTTGGAGTCCTGGGAGTTTTGGGCAATTATTAACACCAGGCCAACTGACTTGCCAGAGGCACTAATAGTCAACTGAATTGTATACGAGTATTTTGTTTTTAGCCGGCGTTTGGCGACAGCTGCCACGTCCTTCAACTCTTTAATTTCGAGAGTTCTTTTTGATACGAACTCATATACATTACTGTTCTAGTTAGTATTAAGGATGGAGTATAAACTGTATTTTTTTATTATTATTTTGTTTTGCAGCTACAATTCTTCATAGTTGAATGCCTAAGGAAGCTGCCTTCTTTACGCTTGCTCTCTTTTTGTTCCATAGGATCAGACGAGAAGTTAATTTCTCACATTAAATTATAACATACTATGGTCTAGGCGTGTACTGACGCATTTAGTTATTATATGCGCACAACACTATCATGAGGAAAATAGTTGATGTCACGGAGCATACTTGAGATGAATATTAAGCATTCTAAATATCGTATTAACGAGTGTATGCTTTGTATTCACGAAATGCCCTGTCAAGCACGTAGCCAGGGTTTTGGTAAGGGGGTCCATTGCAAAAAAAGTATAAATTTAATATTTAATTAATTAATATAATTAATTTATATGGTTAATTGATTAATTACAATTTTGATAATTAATTTTACTTCTTCAAGTGAAATATTCTTAACACTTAGGATTCATGACTAGCAAGGGAGTGCGGAGAAGAATGGCCCATGGGGCTATAGAGCCCCCCTCCCCCCCCAAACAAATGAAAAAAATTAACATTAAAAAGTACAAGGTAGCGATTCGCACCCCCCAAAAAAACTTAATAAGATACTGCATACGCCACTAATAGAGAAAGTAAATGCTTCTAATTTCATCATGAACACAAGTAACAGCTTGTTGGTTGCTTTGAATAATAAATGGGAAAAACATTTTTGTATGAATTTAATTAGAAATTATGCCATTTGTGTCCGTTACACATGTTTGGAAGTCATAAAAAAAATAAAATTACAATATCAACCTTCTTTTCTCCATTCGTGCCATAACGCTTAATGCGTCATCTTCTTTAAAAGATATAATATATGGACATCAGTGCTAAGCCAGTTAATCGTTCATTACCCATCCTGTTCCTTAAATAAGATTTGATTCTCTTAAGGGCTGAGAATGATCTCTCAGCTTTCCATGTAAAGACTGGTAAGAATGTAGAGACACAGAGTAGATATCGAAAATCTGGATAATACTAAATACGCTAAAAGTAGTGAAGACAAAATAAATAAAATAAGTAGTGACAAATAAAGTAATAATAATAAGACAAACAAAATAAGTAGACAAATAAAGTAATAATAATAAACAAATAAAATAAGTAGTGACAAATAAAGTAATAATAATAAGACAAGCAAAATAAGTAGTGACTAAATAAAGCATTGACGAAATTTGTGCCAAGTTTCTGTCGGCGGAACAGAAAGAACTCCGTCTTGCGGTTGCACAGGACCTGATGTACACTACCGACACTAAACCCGAGTTTTTGAACACCGTCGTAACTGAAGATGAGTCATGGGTGTACGGCTACGACCCGGAAACAAAAGCACAATCGTCGCAATGGAAACATCCCGGGTCCTCAAAGCCGAAAAAAGCGCGACAGGTGAAAAGCAAAATCAAAGTGATGCTGTGTTATTTGATATCCGTGGAATTTTGCATCACAAATGTGCACCGGAAGGACAAACAATGACTAAAGAGTACTATCAAGAAGTTCTCAGACTCCGTGATACAGTTCGGCGCAAAAGACGAGATCTCTCGACGGCGAAAAACTAGCAGTTGCATCATGACAATGCTCCATCTCATTCGTCGCACCTTATTTAGACTTTTTTGGCGAAACATGGAATTCCAGTCGTTCGCCAACCTCCTTACTCTCCAGACATTACTCCTTGTGACTTCTGATCGTTTCCGAAATTGAAGAGAACATGGAAAGGATCCTGTTTTGAGAGTAGAGAAGAGATAATACAGAACGCGACGGCGAAGTTGAACACCATTCCAAAAGAAGCCTTCCAGAAGTGTTTTCGGCAGTGGAAGAAACGGTGAGCTAAATGTGTGGTGGAGCAAGGGGCCTACTTTGAAAGGATTGGGGTCCCAATCCCGTCATATAAATAATATATTGTTCCCGGTCACAGGTCGGATACTTTTTAGACAGACCTCGTATTTGCAGAATATCTTCACTGAACTTGCCGCAGAAGCTAGTTCGTGCTGAGGATTTTGGAGGTATACTGAAAGTGATAATGTGAGGCTAAAAATGTAGTTACAAACAAGCATAGATACAATAAAGCTTCCTTTCTCCATGGCGAATGGAAGTTGTGACACAGTGCTTGAAAATGACCAGTTATTTTCTGCAAGCTCTTGAAAACTTTGAACTATTGCAGCAAGAAGTGGAATATAAGTATTCACAGTTACAGTGACCCGACGCTCAACAAACCTTGTTTTTCAAAACACCACCAATCTCGATATTTTTTGTTCTGGTAACATATGAGCAATGTTTTCTTCTAAAAGGTTCCTAGCTCTGCGGTGGCGCAGTGTGGTAACGCGTTCTCCTAGTGCGCCGCTAATCCGGGTTCGACTCCCAGCAGTGCAAAGAACGCTTACTCAGAGATCTCATAAAGATCGCACTGCTCACTGTAGTCCGGGGTTTGGTTCCCTAGGCCTTAAGAGGTTCGGATTCCTCGGAAAACAGTAGGTCCCGGCGCAGCATGACCACTGTAGTCTTTGAGCCGTAAAACCAAAAAGAAGGAATGTCTAAAAGGTTCCCTGCTTGTGTCTAAATAATTGAATTGCCTCATTTAAAACTCCAGAGCTATTGGAGATTAAAGGTACATTAAGAGACTCAGTGAGAACTAAATTTAGACGATGACTTTCGCAGTGAACGTATATCGCTTTTGTATAGCAATTTAGAATTTTCATTTAAACACCATTTTTGCATCCACTCATTGTAGAAACTCCATCATATCCCTGACCAGTGAATTTGTCTAGATCAATGCCTAAGCAATTGCAAGTACCCAAAATTTTTCCAGCCACATTCTCTGCAGATAAATCAGTTAATGGAAAAAAGGTTACAAATTCTTCACTCAGTGAAGGATGGTTTTCGTTATATATCTGATACATATTGAAAACTGTTCCTGGGCAGAAACATCAAGAGTTTCGTCTCCAATAATAGAGAAACACTCTGCATTATTGACATTTTTAACTATTTCTTCCTGAATTAGCTGTCCACAAATGCCTATAATTTCATTTTGAAATTGTGGATCGAAGCAAGATTCATTTTTGGAACCGTGGGGTAATGTGTTTTTGCAAAAAAAGTCAATACATAATAACGACACCCACAAGTTTTCTTTAGTAGGAGACAATGAGGCAATAGCCCTAGTTCTTGTCCAGTCACTATTGAAGCGAGCTTACAGACCAACCACGATCGTCGTAACAATCGGAGCTCTGCTATTTCGGCAACCGTGATTGATTTGTGAGCTCGTCTGCGAACGTTTGCTTCAATAGCGACCGGACCAGATTTGGGCCCGATGATAATTCGGGCAGCAAATATGTAAATAACTACGAAGAAACATATTACCGATAATTTCCGATGTAATCACAGGTTTAACGATCTCAATTATATCCAAAAAAGGAGAGGGGAAGGGGTGTTGAAATAAAACTGAATGAGGCTAAAGTTTCACCTCATCCATTATTTCTCCTACTCTTTTTTTTTTCAATTTTTTTTCCGGAAGTGGATCTGGACCCCAAGAACAACCTTTGGCTGCGTACTTGCCACTGTACTTTGCTTTCCGAGGAGTGTTGACTCCACTGTTTCCTTTTAGCGATATCTTCTCAACTTTGTATTAAGATGATTAGTTATATTGACTTTTTTCTATCTGTAACGAGACCTTTCCTACGATACCACTTTTGCTAAATCGACGCCTTAGTAAGTAACATTTCTTAATAAGTGACACTTAGTAAGTAACACTTCCCTAGTAAGTAACATTTAGTTCCCGGATGCTGAGTGGTTATACCCGAAATTCAGATTTCCTAACCCATCTCGTAACTCCGAATACAGCGCTGCCTACGGCGGCCACCTTTCTGATATCTAACTGCTCAGCAACAACAACCCACATCATTATAAAAGGACTGTTAGATTTAAGATATGTTTTCATTTAAATTAATGTTTGGATTAATTGATTTTAGGTAAAAAACTATTGTAGAATAATTTTTTGATGCTGTTACACCTCAGGGTGATAGAAAACTTTTTTTTAGCGATACGAGGAAAGTTTTAACACAGATGAAAGCTGGAGACTTTTTTGGTGAAATCGGTATCCTTAATCTGGACGGTTTTAACAGGTAATGAGACCTTTTATGGCTTGTATATATAACCACGTGTCTTGTAGAACGTCTTGATTGTTATCGTCTTGCATAATGAGCAGCCGTTATAATGCCGGATGGTCATTTACAAAATGTGCAGTCGCTTTTCCAAGACAATTGAATAAGTTACCGATCTCTAGAAAACATCACATTAAATTGCTGTTTAATGATGGCCTTGTAATGGCGAAGTCATTTTACATTGTTGTTTTACGAATTTATCATTTACCCCTATCAGAGTTCATTTATCTTCAAAGCATTGCATTTAGTGGATTATACTCCACAATTGTAGAAACACTTCAGTCAGGCCTATAGCCAGGTTGAAGGGGGTAACTTGGGCAGGGCAACGAGCATATGGGGCATAGAATACCCGGGAACTCATCAATATGAAATGATTATCAGAAGTGATATGAGATTTAGACATTATGTCACTATAAAACCCAAATAAATATGACGCTCCTCCGATAGCTTTTTCTTTTCTTTTTTTATTAGTTCATTACAAATACTGCAATATTAGCATATATCAAGATTTGTATTTTAAATTTTATAGAGGTGGAAACTCTATTCGAGAGGAGGAATTGTATAAAAACAGTTTATACAAATATTCATGAAAACAATTTTATACATTATTAATTTTTAATAATTTTCAATATTTTAACATTGTGTTATTATTTTCCTACATATATATAAATATCTCGATGAGGAAATTGGGGCACAAGCATGGGGCAATTGATGCCGTGCCCCTGCTATCCCCTGCTTGGCTACAGTCCTGACTTCAGTACAACAAAGTTTTCTTATAATGATTAAAAGAAGCAGCATGAAGTCCATAAAACTTTGTGTAAGGATAAAAAATAAATTCAATAAGATTTACCATAAGAATAGAGAAATAGACCCATGGTAATATTAGAAAAGCTTCCCCAATAAAGAATGTTAGATTTTTGTATTCTGGCATCCATTATTAACAAATCAGGAAACTGCACTCAAAAAATAATCCGTAAATTAGCGAATGTTTTGCTCTTAAGGACCTAAGTGTAGTTTTAAAAGATCTAGGGGGAAACACAGGGAAATGTCCGAAAATTCTTCAGAATATAAAAATTCTTGGCACAATTTTTTTTTCTGAGAATGGCAGTCCTAAACAACCTAATTGCCAAGGTTTTCATTATAACAGGACTTAATTAATCTTAATGAATTTCAAAATAATGCTTTTAATCGGCAATTCCACTACTGGATTACTGTAAGTATATCTACACTGTTTGTTTTGATAACAAAGCTTGTAGAAATTCTCAAGAATTCCATCTCCATGGAACAATCAATATCTATGGAAAAGATAAGATCAAAGGAGGGAAACAACAGCGCCAAAGGCAACGAAATAAATCAATTTCACATGGAGGTTTCTCCTAAACACGTCGCAAATAAAAGAATGTGAAGTTATGTGAATGTATATTCGTATCCCTCTCCAAATTGTTTTGTGCACTCAAGCATTCATGAGATAATATTATTTCACGTTCATTTGCACAAATACATGCATTGGCATAAAATAAAGCTTAATAATGGAATTGAAGAGGGATAAAGGGTTTCGAAGCTTATTAAAATGACGGCAAAATTCGGTTATCTCTAGTATAGAAGGAAATATTATTTATAAACTAATTGTGACAATGTTCAAAGCCTGCTGTGTGAACATAGCTTACTAGCATTACCCCCACCGGTCCGTAAATTGCGGACAAATGCGGATTTTATTCAAATATTATTGTGTTTTATTATTTTTTTTTTAATTTAAAACATTACAATACTTAAATATTGTACTTGGAAGATGGTGGGTGAAACTTGTACACCTAAACGGAAATTGTCTTGGTTTAAATGAAATATTATTTACATGGTCTGTTTTACTAAAATAGCAATTTTCCTTAGAAATTAATTTATAATGCTTCCTTAAAATTATTTTTAAAATGTACACTTTGTGTAGAGCACAGTAAATTCCCAGTTTTATTCCTGTGAAAGTCAAAGTGCTCTCTTTTCTGAGATAGCTTTCAAATTTAAAAGCATTACAAAGAACTCCAAAATACGAAACCAAATCTAAACTATGTTTACAAGTATAAAGTTTTTACTCTTCTAGTTTTTCCTCACTAGTTTTATACATAAATTCGTCGATTCATTCATTGCTGCAAGATTTAAAACCCGTACAAAATAGCTAAACTTTTTCTGAATAGGAATAATCGTGAGAATATAATATTTTGACACTACTGCATATAGTAAATGCTTTCGTAGTGAAATCTCAAGCACTTATTTATATTTTATTGCATCTAGCGAACTTTAGAATCATATATAATTTATATGTGTCTTCTTCAGGCGCACTGCTGACGTAAGATCTGTTGGGTATTCGGAACTTTTCAGTCTGTCAAGGGAAGATATCTTGACAGCTATGAAAGATTATCCAGAAGCCCAAGTAAGTGGAAATATTTTGTAAAACTTTAAAAACATAGAATCGGAGGATACCAAATTGGGAAACATTTGAAACTTTCTCCCTAAAGAAGAAGAATGTAGAGGGAAATCCAAAAAGTTATTTCTACACCCTCCCACTTTATAAGGCGAAAATTTCGGATTTGACATCAGTAGAGGAAGAACAAGACTTCTACGACAGTGGTCACTTTGACAGAATCTTAAACCACCCTGCGCCATCCTGCTTCAGCCCGCGCCACTAGCGTAGAAGCCTTGTTTTTCCCTACTGACATCATAAGTAAAACAATTTAAATGAGGCCTCCCGGCGTTTCGGAAGTTCAATTGGTAAAGGCGACAAAATAAAAGGTAACTTGACTGTCTCTGAGTCGGGGACAGCTCGACATGTAAATCTTTTAATTTTTTTTCCCCATCTCTTGTGATCTCTAATATAAACCTGAATCACTGACTGATCCTTTCGGTTTACTACCCAACACGTTTCCATTTCAAGAGGAAGTTTAAATTTGGTATAGGTGTTTTAAGTTTCCTAAAATGTATGTGAGGCTTCAACAAACTGTTAACGCAAAGCACACTTTTTTTTTCGGAAAAGACTCTTTCAAGCGGCATATAGCAAAACGAATATAAAGGAATAGCTTCTAGGTAAACGAGAATTGTTTCTTCCTTTACACTAACTGTAAGTGTATGTAGAGGAGGATTAAGTCAATTGGAGGCCTCTGGCGGTAAAAATTTCGAGGCCCATAGACCCAGGGCCGCATCTAGGGTCTGGCGTGAAAGGCCCACGTCAGGAGCGCAGGCGAGGAAAGGCGTAAACTTGGCTGAAATAATTCACAGGGGAAGAATATGCCCATGACTAGGAGGCTCATCTAGACGGTTCTGTAAGGGCGCAAGGTCATCTAGCTATGGTTCTATTTAGAACCAAGCCCCAAAACAAAACAAAAAAAAGATGTATACGGAACTGACGATTTTTTCGGAAAGATTACGGTATTAGATTTTTAGTGAGTTGCTTAAACCGGCAATATGTAGCTAATAATATATTCAGCGTTTGAAAAAAAAAAATTATTTCAAAAAATTTAACATTAACTAAAATGACCCGAATGCTTAAAAAATGTTTTGTATATAAATTTGTGTCTTGATTTCTCTTTGGAAGATTCATCAATTATTTTTTCAGTATCTATTTCTTTCAAAATTCTTTGTTCTAGGTTTAATATGGCCATGTTGTTCAATCTGTCTTCTCCTATCGTACTCCTTAAATAGTTTGAAAGCGTTTTAAAACTGAAAAAGATCTTTCCTCTGATGCATTTAATATCAGTATTTTTAAAAATATTTTCGAAATAATCTCTACATGAGGAAAAGTTCCACTCCCTTTATACACTTCGAATTATTATTCACTGGCACTTTCGTTCTTTTATTTATCAACACTCCTGATTATTTATTTATGACCACTTCTGACTATTTATTTATCAACACTTCTGGCTATTTATTTATCAACACTTCTGATTATTTATTTATTTATCAGCTTCTTACACTCTTATTATTTCTCATGTTTTAATAACATATATTAATATTCTTTTGTAAATGTTCTTGCAAACTTCCTAACCTCATTTAACAATTATTTCATTGATTTTCCCTATAGCCTCATAAGTAACCAATCAAATCCATCACATTTTAAAACTGCCTGCCATAACTATATTAACAACTCTATGTTTTTCTCAGCCGTTACCGATCTTGAAACAAATAGGATTTTGTGTGAAATTGATTCCCGTGGGGGCCCTGGACATGATCAGATTCGAAAAGCTACTGTAAATTCGTCGCTGAAGTTATTACATTATCTCTTACTTACGTTTACAACTTAATCTTTACAAATTGAATCATTCCTCATGACTTTAAAATATCAGCTATCACTCCAGTATTTAAGAAAGGTTTAGGATCTTACATCTCGAACTACAGACATATTTCAGTTTTAACAGTTTTTGCTAAGGTTTTTAAGAAACTTATTTATAGAAGACTATATCATTTTTTTTAAAGCAATAACATTATACACAATAATCAATTTGGATTTGTCAAGGGTAAGTCTTCTGAATATGCTTTACTGGCCGCTACTGATTTTATTTATTCATCCTTAGATTTAAAAAATCAACAGTTGGTGTTTTCTTTGACTTGTCTAAGGCCTTCAACACGGTAAATAATGAAAGGTTACTTTTCAAGCTGGAATTGGCCGGCATTCTCGGTCTCTGCAATACTTTATTCAGAAGTTGCTTAATCGACAGGCTACAATTTGTACACATGAATGAGAATCGCACTCCACTCCGTACTATGTGGTGTACCACAGTGGTCTATTCTCGGACATTCGCTCTTTAATTTTTATATAAATGATATATTTTTCTTACCTGTACTTTTCAAACCCCTCTGCTTCGCAGATGACACTAGCATTTTTTAATGATATTGAAATTAATAACTTAATTAAACGGGTAAACAGCGATATTAAACATTTTACCAACTTTTTCAAAACTAACTTCCTAACTTCAAACACTTTAAAGACAAAGTGTCTTCAATTTACTAACAAAAAAAAATATTAATTTGAATCAACTCATCCTTGTCATAGACAATAATATTATCCCTTTCTCTCTAGAAACAAATTTCCTTGGAGTAATCCTTCAGACAAAAAAATTGGGACACACATATTCAGAGAATATGTACCAAATTAAACAGAAACATTCGTGTAATTAGAAACATTAGCTTTTATTTACCTATTTCAATCCTTTTCAGTCTTTATTATTCTCTGATTTTCTCTAATGTATATTACTGCCTACTAATTTGGGGTCACACGTCAAAATTAAATCTACAGTGTTTAACCTCATTCCAAATAAATACCTCCGTCTTATCTCCAACCATATTTCTTCCTCCCAATATTTAGAAATTGCTAGACGTTTGCGAATTCTGCTGATCGATAAACTTCTCATTTTTAAAATCTTAACGCTTGTGTTCAATGTTATAAAATCTTCAGCATATCCATATCTTAGCTCTCTTCATCTGCCCAGCCATACATATCTAATGAGAAACTCTACTAACTTTGTCCCAGATTTTTCAATAACTAATCTTGAGCTAACGTGAGTTGCCTGCTTTGGCCCTTGAGTATGAAACTCTCTTCCCTCAAACTTGCAATCATTAAACTTCCTCCCATTATTTAAAAAACACCCTTCTCGATTTTTACTAAATTAAATTAACATTTATTCATTTAAAAAAATATTAAGATTTTCTACCTCGAGCAGCATGGGCTCTGTCAGATCCTACAGTCTTTACCCAATGCTGCCCAGGAGAGTCAATTAAATACTTTTGTAATATATATATATAAAAATATGAATACATCTGAAGCTCTAATTGATTCTCCTAAATAACGTTTGTATTGTATTTATCATTTATAATTTTTAATATCACTTGGAATATTATATCACTCTTCCAGACGTTGAATTTTTGTCTTCTTTAAGCTATAGCATTATTATTATTAACCTCCGTAACTTCTGCAAAAATAGAATAAACAGTACTTACAATTCGATTGGACTCTTTACGTCCTGGTATGTACATCCAAGCGATAACTACTCACTGATAAATACTTCAATAATAATGGTGTAGCAATAATCCCATAAGTTATGGAGGCAGTAATACGCGAACACTTTCTTTTTAATTTCAGAAACATCAATGCAATCAGAGCAGGATATAAACGTCCTCTAGCCATCGAAGATTTATCGAGAAGCTCCGATTTTTGCGTGGAAATATTGTCTAAACAACAGCGATTGTCTCTTCTCGTTCAATTACCTTTTACATTATATCATCATCATCATCATCATATTCAACCATTATCTATCCACTGCTGGATGAAGGTCTCTCCAAATGCTTTCCACACAAGTCTATCCTGAGCAATTCGCTTCCACGTCACCCCAACCTGTTTTCTTATTTCATCCACCCATCTAGTTTGAGGACGTTTTCTAGGTCTTCGGTGGTCTCTTGGAATCCAGTTCAGAATTTCTGTTGTCCATCGTTGATCAGTTCTTCTTGCAATATGCCCAGCCCATCGCCATTTCAGTCCTTTTACTTTAACAATGATGTCCTCTACTCTAGTTTGCTCTCTCACCCAAGTGTTTCTTTTTCGATCTCTCCTAGTTATTCCAAGCATGCACCTCTCCATGCTCCTTTGTGTTGTCTGTAACTTTCGTATTGCTCCAACAGTTAGACTCCATGTCTCTGATCCATAAGAGAGGACTGGCAATACACACTGGTTGAAGACCTTTCTTTTTAGACACAAAGGCAATTTCCCCTTCAGGATAAAACTGTTTCTTCCAAATGCACTCCAGCCAAGTTTAATACGTCTGTTGAGTTCTTTCATAATGTTACCATCCATTGCAATCAGCTGGCCAAGGTAAATATATGAATCAGCAATTTCTAGCTCAAGGTTGTCAACTTGTACTTTTGTTTTCTCTACGAAATTATTGAATTATTATTATTAAAGCTCATGCCCATTGGCCAAATGAAATTCTTTCTCATCTTTTTATAATAAAAATGGCATTATTGAGAACAGAATTTCCGCCATTATAATTTAATTTTATTTAGTTTTATTTCACTTATTTAATTATATATGGCGAAACTACTGTTATGACAGTAGCATTTAATCGTTCTACACTCATCGTTAAACTAATGTGATTTTTAATTAGCTATAATTTAATAAAAGAACGTACTGTACATATATACGTAAATATTATTAAATATTGCATCTTTCTCTTTTTGTGTTGTGGCTGTTTTTAACTAGTAATCTCTCCAGTTTGGGGCCTCTCTTGGAGATTGGGAACCCCTGGCGGCCACCAGGTCCGCTAGCCGCTTAATCCGACACTGAGTGTATGTCTATCTTCAATGCATTCCAGAAACTAGATTTTGTTTACAGTTATAAAGTGAAAAAATGAAATATAGTTAACTCTCTCAATATTTTATTTCTAATTAGCGACTTTCTTCTGTTTAACAACGCTATTTTAGGCTCCCAGCCAATGTTTCATAGTATTGTACGCTTTCCTATTAACATCGCCTTTGACAGTTTTTCCCCATCCCAAAGTCTGAGGCTAGTCGGAGAGATAATACATACTGTGAAAGAGGTGTATATTCGTAACTATGGGGACAGTACCATTAATATTAATAGGTAGCATTAAACTTTAGAAGTATTTATTTTAATATAAGTAATGAAACACTTTTTTCATTGTTGCCTCCATTCATTGGAGCCTCCATTTTTTCAGGTCCTCAGAATTTTGTATAATTTCCTTTTAATATTCAGGGGATTTTATAATGAGTTATTTTGTAGGAGATACTCCAAACGATGGGTCGTAAACGACTGATGGAAGCGAGGCTTGCTGCATCCATAAACAAAAAAGACGAGCCATCGAGCGTTTCGACAAAAAAAGGCGGAGGAGGAATTATCGATCCAGCAAAGAAATCTTCAATCGCTCAAAAGCCCCGCACTGCGGTCTCCAAACTGAAAGAAGATGTAAGAAGTCTGAAAAAGCTTTTGAGAAGTCGTTCTACACCGACGTGAGTGTTATCCACTATCTTGATAGTATCTACTCAACACCTTTGCAATGATATTCAGCATCTATGTTGACCATCAAAATTACAGCACCGGGAAAGGCAAGAAGCGTTAAAGTTAGCTATATGTGCTGAATCAAGGACGACTCCCTATGATATAGTTTTTTTTTTTATTATTCTTACCAATTCGATACATCGAATTGGTAAAAAGAAAATTTTATTTCCAAAGTAATTGAAGTACGATTTTTTCAGAAACCTATAAGTTCTGACGTAGTATGATTTAATTGTCCTTCCTGTTAAGTAGGGGAAATTTTGCAATTGCCATTAATTACACTGTTCAACAAATTTTATTTAGTTTTCTGTTTCTCAATACACATTGTGTATTTCTTATAGATTTTAAAGCGCTGAAAAAGAATATGTTGTTAAAAATTTTCAATCACCCTCCAATTTTAAAACATCTCATTTTCAATTTTTTAGCTATATGGGCATTTGTATGGCAATTATTACCATATTACATTTTCATTTTAAGTACGTTTTATCCACAAATTAAACAAATTTAAAAAGTTCACAAAAGAACATGTAACAAAAAAATTGAACAATTTTTCTTTCAAACTTTTGTTCATTTGACCTAGACTAGTTAGCGCTGTGTGTCGTACTGGTTTTTGTTTTTTTTCCTTATGAACTTCAGTCGTTGAGTGTCTCTCGACGTAAACGTATTGTAATTTCTCTGCCGATTGCTGTGTCTGTTTTTTTTATATTTATTTCATTCAAATCTGTTTAAATCTCAACGCGGGGACCCTGGTTCGAATCCAGGATGAGGATGGCGCCTCTTTTTCTCCAAATATAAAAAAAGCTCTAGTTTGAGCTAAATATACGTGGGTGGCAAAAATTATTGTATAATAAATTCCCCCACGAAAAACTCACAAAAATCTCGCCCCGGAGGCTTTTCTGTGTTGACCATTATTTGGCAATTGTGTTATCCCTGTGAAGGGTAATAATATCTTACATCCTCATATACGGAGAAAAATGCGTTTGTTCTTATCCTCATTCGTTTAGTAGGTCAAGACACCGCGGGCTAAACGCGGGGACCCTGGTTCGAATCCAAGATGAGGACGGCTTCTCTTTTTCTCCAAATATAAAAAAGCTCTAGTTTGAGCTATATGAACGTGGGTGGCAAAAAAAATATTATATGATCTGTGTTTCCGCAAATTTGTGAGAAAAATGTCCAGATGCTGTGTCACCGAACACGATTCCTTCTGTTACATCCGTGGTGAACTAACTTTGAAAAATCATAGACGCGCTATTTCACGGCTGCTTTCTTCCACTTGAACCTTGGACGTGAAATGGATGAAAGGAATAAGAAATGGGCACCTCATTTTTGTTGTCCGTGGTGTGTAATGAGTCTCTGTGCATGTTTCAAAGGTACCAAAAACCTTATACCATTTACTATACCAATGATATGGCTAGAACGAAAAGACCAGACCAACGGCTATTACTTTTGTATTACAAAATTGAAAGGATTTTCTGCTGCAAATAAACATAAAATTAATTACCCGCATTTATAACCAGAAATACGACTAGTATCTCACGGTGATTTAGTAGCACTATCACCAGGATCTCCAGTGCCGAACCCTTCTGAAAATGTTACTTTTGACGATGACACAGTGGAGATGGAAGTTGATGTGGTTGAATTTTCATATGATTCGAACTACAAACCTAATTTAAGTGAAAAGCCACATCTAATAACTCAAAAAGTGTCTAATTATCTCGTAAGAGACTTAAATTTATCGAAAAATAACGCGAATTACTTGGGTAAGACTGCAGGGTTGGAACCTTCTAAACAAGAACACTAATATATCCATTTACCGACATCGGCATGAAACATTTTTTATCCCCACAGCTGGCGATTTATGCTATTATATTAATGTAAACGATTTCATGTATGATATAAATTGTCAATATCATCCGATAGAATGATGATTGTCTTCTGATGCCTCCAAAATGAGCTTAAAGGTTGTACTACTCCACAATAGAACTATCCTAGCATCTGTTCCAATAGTATACGATAGGCTATTGAAAAAGTCCTATGGAAATAAGAAGATACTGCTTCATAAAACCAACTATTCACATCATAAATGGCATATGTGTGCAGATTTTGAAGTAATTGCTATTCTCCCCGATATGCAACTGTTTATACCAAATGCTGCTATTTCCTGTGCAAGTGGAACAGAAGGGTAAAACATAAGCACTACATTCAAAATACATGGCCGAAATTAAAGATTATATTGAAGGTAAACAAAAATACCGTACATATTTCCATTATTCATGGAAAGAAAGCAATTATTCCGCCTATACACATTAACTTGGGATTAGTGAAAAGTTTTGTTAAGGCGATGGACAAAGAAGTGCATAGATTTTAATACCTGAAACAGCAGTTTACATCCTTTAACTGCCCAAAAATTAAAGAAGGCATTTTCGTTGGTCCAAAAGTTAAACGCCTTATGAAGGTCAAAAGTTTGGAGGTACATTAAATGATT
Organism: Dysdera silvatica; assembly: GCA_006491805.2. Classification (NCBI taxonomy): domain Eukaryota; kingdom Metazoa; phylum Arthropoda; class Arachnida; order Araneae; family Dysderidae; genus Dysdera; species Dysdera silvatica. The sequence goes on along the minus strand of QLNU02014802.1, from coordinate 107,367,843 downwards.
TAGGAAAAACAGCTTGGAGTGATTTTAAAAATGTACTGAAACATTTCTTAGAAAATGGCCGCGCTTCTAACAATAAAAAGTTAATTAAAGACTTATTAATAAGTTACAGAAATTTAGGCTGTTCAACGTCATTGAAAATTTATTTCTTGGCATCTCGTTTACAATTTTACCCGAAAATATGGGCTCCGTAAGCGACGAATATGGGAGTACTTCCGCCAGGACATTTGTGTAATGGAAGCGCGATATCAAGGCCAGTGGGCGCCTAATATGCTGGCTAATTACCCTAGACCCTACTTAGGAAAGCTACTAACTCTGTGTATTGGACTTAGAAAAAATCCACAGCTAAAGTATTTGTGTGAGTATTCGTTCGAAATGTGACTTTTTATACGAAACTTCATTTATTTTCATGCGATTTGTCGTTAATTTTTCTAGAACTTCATAAACACTGCAACTTTTTAATATTATAATCTTATTTTCTAGCTATGTAAGTGTTCCTTTGATCATTTATTTTATTCCTAAAAAGAGAAAATTCGAATTTTATATTGTCCAATGGAAAAATGTATTAAAGTTGAGATTTTTCAAAATTTTGATCTTTATTCCAAAATCTGTGGGTGGTGGAAACTTTTTGATGCCATATTCTTTTTCAGAACCCTCGAAATTATAAACATTACCACTTACTTTAAGAGAAACAAACCTTGTGGAACAGTGTTATCAGTTCTTGCTAAACGGTATTTTATGTTAACCGTGTTCGTATTAAAAAAACTAAAAACATAGAAATTCCTATAAAATTTGACGGAGATTTAAGAAGTTCTCCTTAACAGTAGTTTTTGTTAGGCATATTCGCTTGTGATTAGATCAACGATAAAAGATTTTTAGTTTGTATTTTTACTGTAATGTGACCATCCATTTTAAGTTTTAATTTAAAACAATTATATTTTATGACTCTGGAGGAGAATTTCGCAAGAAGTTATGGCTTCCTGTTCTCTATTTCGAACCTAGTCATGATACCAATAAGTCATTGATGTCATTATCATTTTATGTAACTCATATATATATATATAAGACGTTGAAAACAACTGTAGTACAAGTCCATTTTTGCTTAAAATGAGATGCGAAAGGGTTTGCGTCTAACGAACCGCCAGTTTCGTTTTGGCCAACAATAACGTGGTGCCATCTGGTGGCAATTAAATACACTACGGACATATACCCGTGTTGCAGCCAACAAGGCAACCCCAAAGGATGGACTTAACTGAACATTTTCATTTTTGTCACTTGTACCACTGTTGTTTTCAACGCCTCATATGTATGTTTATATGCTCACTATATGCACCATTCAACGTGCACCTCCAATTAAACAAGTGTACTATTATTATTATTATTATTATACAGTTAACGAGGTTTAACTGCATATTATTAATAAGCTAATTTGGAAAACTATCCTTATTGCAAATAAATTTTTAGTGGTAAAGCGTGCCTTTCTACATCAGAAGAGCAGGTGGAGATGAAATCAATGCCTTTCAATTCAGATTTGGAGCAGCAGTCGGGAGAAGAACACTCACGTTTTGCATCAGGAGTAAGAAAAGCATCCCTTAAAACACTCATGAAGTGAGCACAAAATAGAATATTGTATTCGTAAGCTTATTTGAACTATTGAAAATGATGGTTCTCTAATTATCGCTAATGATAATTATTACAACTAACGGTAATAACTTTGCGATTAATGATAAGGTTTTAACTTTTAGCGTAATGATAATGATGCCATTAAATATTTCTTCCCCATTTTCGAATTCAACCTCTGCATTATTCCCTTAGAATCGTGGAATAAATTGTCTTTGGGTAATCTTTCTTTTCAGGTTCTGATCTTGTTCAAATAATTAATTTTAAAAGATACTTTTATCCCTTTTAATAGACGGATTCATTTCAAAGGGGAATCTGGATCACCTCCAGCTTTAAAAGGTGAGCGAAGACTTTATAAATGTCAGTCAAAAAAAATTTTTTTTAATTGCTTTAGTCTGTAACGATATTCATGCCTGATGAACCAGTATAAGGATGCTGAAACTTAAATGATTGCTGAATTAAAACAACTGCTACAATGGTAAATCCTATACGTTAATATTTTTTAATTTATCTACATATAAATGATAACATTTACATGATAACATATGATAATCATATAATTTGCAGAATAGAGTATCACCAACATTGCAACATACAAAACTACAAATTAATAATACAAGATAGCAGCTGGTGGTCAAGTTGTAGTGTTGCGCAATAACCAGTTTTTCATTACAAGGGAAAAAATTGTGTTAATATTTTTATATTGTCATTATTTTATTAGAATAGGTTCATTTACCTTGAAATATATCACAAAAATGATCGCAGTCAGCCCAAGCATTTCAATAAACGGTCCGCTATTGGAAATAGCTTATCTGCTAGTCGCCTGTATTGCAGCTTTGCTAAAACAACGAGCCGCTAAGGAGTTGGGGGTGGGTAGAAATGCTAGACACAATCAATCACCAGACACGCAGGCGTGGGTGTTGCACAAACTCTGCAACCTGCGTTTTCCACTCCCGTTTTTTGTATGCGCAAAAGCCGTACGCTATCCTTATTTGTAAGTTCCATATTTTTTTTATCAAAAACGTAGTCTGCTGTATCATTTGTTTTGAAACACGATATATATGATGCGTTTGAGATTACGTTTTACTAATCCGTTATTCTTTTATATCACTAAAAACAATTAACATAAACTTTGTATATATATATTATAAATATTTTTAACGTATTTTTTTTAATTCAAATGAATATTGTAAAACACCTATCCGCCCCTGTATTCCATATAATTTCTTGCTTTTTCTGTTCTAATTCTCGTCACACAAAGCCCCACTATCCCCCCGTTCATTCCCTGTCAGTTCATTTCATTTTTTTTTTTCTATTAATTTTTAAATAATTTGAAATTTTGTACTTTGGTAGTTATAAGGACGCAGACACTGTCTTGTTGCTACGTTACATTATTTTTTATAATGTTAAATTAGGGACCGTTCAAGTATTACGTAAACACCTTGGGGGAGGAGATTTGAGATTTGTTTTTTCTAACAGCGTTGAGGGGGGACCTGAAACATGCTTACATAAATACAAACAATAATAAAACTAGCATATAGTCCCAAAGTGAGAACCACCCTGACAGAACCGCAATACTTCAATGTGTGACACAATGCGAGTAGAAGATATAAAATACACGTAATCACAGTTAAATATTTGATTATTTAAATCAGTGACTCTCACCTTTTCTTCGCTTGAAGCCCCCCCCCTTCAAGGCTTCCCGTGACGTCCCTACTATTTTTAAATTATAATGAATATATTATTTTCAATAAATATATTTTAGCAAATAAACTTTTTCATTTATTACACACTGTTTGGTCACAACGGAAATTTTAATATGCTGTTATAAGCTGATATACGATTCTGCTGGGGGTGTCATGTGGCCATCAAAATAGCTGTCAACAGCGTATTAAAACTTTTTAAATGCGATAATTTGTTGTGATTACTCTCTATTTATTAATAAGCATTTAATATTATAACAAACTTATAAATAAGTGCTCAATATTAGAGTAAAAATGTAAATAAGTATTATAATTTGCATCACACGTTGCATTCTTATTTCAAAAACTTGCATGTACCAGAAACATTAGAAAATCAAAATCTTACGTTAGCATGAGGATGTGGGGAGGGGAATTATGAAAGAATCCCTACCCTCTACTGAAATGAAACAAGCCGTCTGTGACGTCAGCTCCCTTGAATTCTAAGGGTACTACCCGCCGATTTTCCTCGAACAGAGTATAGCACTATGCTAAAACATAACTTTCTCGACTACTCCAAGAGTTTTGAAAAATGGGTTTCCAAATTAAGGCAGTAGTTTCAAACGAAAATGTGAGTTATTTAAACATTTTCCATTTTTATACATTACTTTATTATTATCATCTAATCATTAAAAGAATTCTACAAGTTGAAATTGTGGCAAAACTGCTTTACTTTTCACTTCTAATGTTGTTCAGATTTAGCCTGCATCAAATAAGCCAATCTGAACAGAGATTTTTGTGCATCCTACTTTATACGTACCACTTTTTATCGTAATTTAACATCCCGCTATCAGTATTTGTAATCTATCTGTACGTATCTGTTTGTAAGCTATCAGTAATTCTTTAACAAAATACAAATAATTTTGTTAAAGAATTGGTGCATGTTTTAATAAAATGGCACTATTTATGGCCAGGGCCATTTCTACCATTAGGCCAAAGCAGGCGATCGCCTCGATTCGCAGTAAAATTTCAGGGGCGGAAAAAATTAATTTTAAATCAAACAAAGAAAAAACTGAGCAAATGAGGAGAAAAAATGAAAAAGAGGAAAAATTAAAACATATAATTGTTTTCAAAAGCATACGGGACAATTACTTAATAAGTCTTTATTTTGACAAATGTAAAAAAAAAATGTGTTCCATCGTTTAATTTTGAACATAAGTTCTTTTATATCTAATACATTTAAGCCTTCTAGCTCTGATAATACAACGTTATGTTTTGAAATATTACTCTCTTAATATCCCAGTTTTCAAAAATATAAAATATTGAAATTAAACAATTATAACATGTAGCAATTGTTTTACTATTCATAATACCCTAACATTACAAAATAACTAATATAAGTTTAAAATATAAATATAATTAACGGGTTTAATGATTAAAAGTATAACAGAAAATTTACATTGTTGTACCGCTTTTGGTGGTAGAGAGGGAGATATAAGCAAAAGAGTGGTGGTAGTAAAAAGGTGGAAAGGAAAATGTTTCCCAAAACAGAAAGTGTACAGAAGAGATTCGGAGGTAATCGGCGTTCACTTTCTGATGTACGTGTGGAAGATGTTCGACATACTTTCGTTTGGAGCCCTCGTAAGCAGGGCCCGACTTAGAAATTCTGGGGCCCAAGGCAGACACACATGAAGGGGCCCCAACCCCTCCTGTACCCACGACAGATTTCTGATTGCTATGTTTATTATAGGTATGAGCGAATGACTTTTATTTATAAGACCAAGGTAAGCATAATATAATACATTGCCTGGCCAGGTAAATTTTCCAGATCTTAAGGGAAAGGAGTCAATGAAGGATATTTTATAATCCTGAATTGTCTGGACCCCCCATACAAAACAAATATTAGAATACAAAAACGCAGAAACGTCATCAATAGATTAACCAAAAAAATTTCATCACTTCCGTGGTGTACTTTTTACGAGTATCTTGAACTAAATTTAGGGGCACCTCCGAGTCGGGGGCCTGAGGCAGCTGCCCCACGTGCCCCTACGTAAATCAGGCACTGCTCGTAAGTCGATCAGGAAGGCAGCTTCTGAATTATCTATGCCACGATCAACTGTTCATAATGTGCTTCATCAAAAGCTGAGGCTGTATGCGTATAAAATGCAGATTGTGCAGAAACTGCAACCAAATGATGGGTCGCGGTGTGTTGCATTTGCTGTGGAAATGTTATCTCGTACCGAAAATGAGCCCGATTTTCTAAACCGCATCATTTTTTCGGATGAAGCAACATTCCATGTGAGCAACAGAGTGAATAATCACAACTGCAGAATTTAGGGCTCAGAAAATCCCCCTGCAGTACAGAAAGTGGAAAGAAACAGTACAAAAATCAATGTGCTCTTTCACATGATACAGCCATAGAACCATTTTTCTTTGCTGAGACTTCTGTGGCGACAAATTTACGCAATACCCCAAATGCAGCATTTACAACCCACTATTATTTTCAACAAGATGGGGCCCCTCTTCACCGGGGCACGGATGTTCGAACGTTTTTAGATACAGCTTTCCCTAACCGATAGATAGGACGCGGTAGCCCAATTGCCTGGCCACTAAAAGCTAAAGACATCACTCCACTGGATTTTTTCTTTTGGGGCTACGTCAAAGACAAAGTCTACTTAAGAAAGATCTGTGATATTGAAGACCTTCGTGGCTCAATAACCGCTGCTATTGCTACTGTGACTACGGAAATGCTACAGCGGACATGGCTGGAACTGTACTACCGGCTGGATGTCCTCAGGGCTACTAAGGGAGCCCAAGTGGAAGTGTTTATTTTTGAACTATTTATTGTTGTCTCAATAAAATTACTTTCAGAACAAATTTTAGCTTTCATTTGGCTAACTTAAAGCTCTCTCTCCCTCTACCACTACAGTAAAATTAACCTGTAAAATTAATAACGGATTCGAACAGCACATTCTTATATTATATGAACTTTTTTTTCACTAAAGTTCTTTTCTTCAACTAAGGCTTAAAAATATAAATGCAGTAACATCTATTCTGAATCACCCTGTATAGAAGCGACCTAATCGAGAGTAGAATTACTCTAATATGTATATAATGTCAGAAGAGATTGATTTCTCCTTTTGTAAGCAATTTTAAAATATATATGGCCTAATTGATTTTTAATCTACTTTCGCAAAAAAAACATGAAAAATTTCAATAATTTAAATTTAACGAAACTTTAATAAAAGCAAATTCATACCACAAAAATCGCTCTTTGGAATTTATCAAACTGAAAGCTCGATGGTGTCGAAATAGAATTGTATCCACTTACCATGAAGAAAACAACCCACGTTGCGTTAGGTTTTTCTGGCTAATAAAATAATTTTTTTGGCAGAAGATATGTAAAAATGTTTGCATCAAATAGGGAAGAAGCCTTTAACGTAATTTAAAAGCAATTACCAAACACTTTCAAATGCAAATTTCATTTTATCCCTCCATTACTGCGGATTTGCGCACATGAACATGGATTTAAATTCAAACGAAGTATTGGAAAATTTAATAGAATGACCTTTGTTCAATAAGTCAATATCGAAATATACTTCGACGGAACAGTGAGCAATGTTCCATTTCATTTATTTAATCCCGTTTTTATTATTTAAGAAAATGCGTATCATGTAATTGATAAAACACACGTGACAAACTTCCTTCCCAGGTTATTAAGTGGTACATAATATCCCAGGATTCTGCGCACATAATATCCATCAGTACATAATAGCCATGCATTTTGGAGTCCTGCGGTAGTGCAGTGGTAACGCGGCTACCAAGAATGCCGTTAACCCGGGCTCGACTCCACACCGCTTAACGACTCCAAATGCTCACTGTAGCCCGAGAGTCGGTTCCCTAGACACAGTTGTGCTCAAACCGTGGGTCGTGACCCCTCTAGGGGTCGCGAGAAAATTTTTGTGGGTTGGCAAATTTAAAGAAATTTATTTGGCAATAAAAAATATAAGGCTTTTCTTCAACAAGTATCAGATACCAATAAAATAGTGAAATAAGATACAAGCTACACACATTGCAATATTCTACTAATCGTTGTTAACTTTATATCTATAATATACATTAATATATTTAATTAATATAATTTACATAATTAATGTAATATATATAGTTTTGGTTCTTTTTCAATTTGTTTTCTTTACCCTGTTAAAAATGCTTTTGTTATAGACCCTGCGGTGGCGCAGTGTGGTAACGCGTTCGCCTAGTACGCCGTTAATCCGGGTTCGACTCCCAACAGTGCAAAGAACGCTTACTCAGAGATCTCATAAAGATCGCACTGCTCACTGTAGTCCGGGGTTTGGTTCCCTAGGCCTTAAGAGGTTCGGATTCCTCAGAAAAAGTAGGTCCCTACGCAGCATGACCATTGTAGTCTTTGAGCCGTAAAACCACAAGCGAATAAACAAGCTTCTGTTATGAAAATGTGGCGGCGGCGGACAAAGGGATGTCGCAGACCTTTCGGTTAGTATAAAAGTAGGTCGTGGAGTATTTGGCTACTATGAAAGGGGGTCGTGGCTTGAAAAAATTTTATGAACCACTGCCCTAGATCTTAGAAGGTTCAAATTTCTCGGAAAACTGTACACCCCGGCGCATTGACCTTGCGCCATAAAACGCCCAAAAGGCACGTTTTGAAATAATCATTTAATGAGAAAATAATTGAATATTTCTACAATGTTCATATGGAAAGCAGAACTTACTAAGCACTGTGAGAATATTACGAAAAAATCAAGTTTTAATTTCTCTTCCTTTTCTAAAACAATTCTGCAATAAATTTTGGAAACGGTTATCTATTAATTCCAATTCAATGTATACTTAATTTTATTTTTATTGTTATTGCGCGGCGTACAATGGGGCATATCCAGTGCAGAAAATATTGGAAACTAGAATTCTCTCCCTTAATTGAAAGGTACCCTCAACAGAAATGTGTCCCTGTCTAAGATCTATTTATGGCGCATCGATTTCAAGAATGTAGTTATTATATGTCCAGAAAATAGTTATTCAAAAGGCTGCCTACTAGAAGTTACTATGGGCGCCTATATAGTGGGCAGGGGCCTCGAGCCCCCTCGGGCGTTCAAAAGTTTGATTTGCCCGATTCTGCTATGCATTTACTTTAAAAAAATTTACAGTCACATTTTAAAATAAGGTACTTTTTAGCTCATTACTAATTGTCAAGCAGTATCAATTATTTTTGTAGCGTTTTGGTATCTTGTACATTCACTAAAATTTTTGACAGCTTTGAGAAGGAGGTAATAATTTTTCTCAGCCCCCGCCCGCCAAGAAGTACTCGTTCATGTTTCTCTGCCCCCCCTAGAAGTACTTGTATGGGTTCACATGTAAGTTACATATTTATGTATGAATGATCTCCCTTTCTTACTATAAAGTAATCAAAAAGTTCGCTCTTTTTTTTCTTTTTCTTTTTTTGTAAACATCCCAAAACTACGCCAGGTAATTCAGAACGTGACCGATGATTTTACATAACCCTAGTCAGAATACATTTCTATGCAATGTGGCTTCCAAGGGGTCAAACCTACATCCCTGACCTCATGGGACTTCTTCAGACTACAGCGGCATCTTGTGGCTGCTTTTTCTATATATATATATATCATCATCATCATCATCATATTCAACCATTATCTATCCACTGCTGGATGAAGGTCTCTCCAAATGCTTTCCACACAAGTCTATCCTGGGCCATTCGTTTCCACGTCACCCCAACCTGTTTTCTTATTTCATCCACCCATCTAGTTTGAGGACGTTTTCTAGGTCTTCGGTGGTCTCTTGGAATCCAGTTCAGAATTTCTGTTGTCCATCGTTGATCAGTTCTTCTTGCAATATGCCCAGCCCATCGCCATTTCAGCCCTTTTACTTTAACAATGATGTCCTCTACTCTAGTTTGCTCTCTCACCCAAGTGTTCCTTTTTCGATCTCTCCTAGTTATTCCAAGCATGCACCTCTCCATGCTCCTTTGCGTTGTCTGTAACTTTCGTATTGCTCCAACTGTTAGACTCCATGTCTCTGATCCATAAGAGAGGACTGGCAATACACACTGGTTGAAGACCTTTCTTTTTAGACACAAAGGCAATTTCCCCTTCAGGATAAAACTGTTTCTTCCAAATGCACTCCAGCCAAGTTTAATACGTCTGTTGAGTTCTTTCATAATGTTGCCATCCATTGAAATCAGCTGGCCAAGGTAAATATATGAATCAGCAATTTCTAGCTCAATGTTGTCAACTTGTATTTTTGTTTCCTCTACGAAATTATTGAACATGATCTTAGTTTTTTGTAGGTTCATCTTGAGTCCAACTTCTTTACTTCTAGTTGAGAGCTCCTGTACCATGTCTTGGAGTTCTGATGGGTTCGTTGAAAAAATAACAATGTCATCAGCAAACCGCAAATGATTTAAATATTCACCATTTATTTTTATTCCCTTGTTATTCCAATTTATCTGCTGAAAAATCATCTGTAAAGCTGAAGTAAAAAGTTTTGGAGAAATGGTATCTCCCTGCCTCACACCTTTACCAATTTTGATAGTTTTGGTATCTTTATGTAACCGAAATTTTGCACTTGCATTTTTATACACACGTTTCACCATGTCAATGTACACTTCCTCGATGTCTGTTGATCTTAAAGAGTTGATGACTGCTGATGTTTTAATAGAGTCAAAGGCCTTCTCATAGTCAATAAATGCCACACACAATGGAAGTTCATATTCATGTGTTCTTTCAATTAATTCTCTTAATACTTGAATATGGTCCACTGTACTGAATCCACTTCGAAATCCAGCTTGTTCTCTTGGTTGAGCTGCATCTAATTTTTTCTGCAGGCGATGTGTTAGCACTTTTGTGAAGATTTTATAAATAGCAGGTAACAAGCTAATTGGTCGGTAATTTTTCAAATCCTCTTTATCACCTTTTTTATGCAAAAGAATTACTGTTGCAGAATCCCATTGGTTTGGTATGTTACCGCTGTTAAGACATTTGGTAAAGAATTTTGCAAGTATGTCTTCTACATATTCTCCAGCTTCTTTTAGGATATCTAATGTAATACCATCATCACCAGGGGCTCTTCCTTTCTTCATATTTTTTATTGCAAATGAAACTTCTTCTTTTAAGATTTTAGGAGCTGTTCCTTCGACTATTTCAATGTCTTCGTTTAATCCACTGTTACTTTCATATAGTTTTTTGTAGAATTCTTCAACTCTTCTAAGTATTTCTTCCCTATTTCTTGTTACGGTGCCATCCTCTCCTTTTAATGCAATGATGTGTTTCTTCCCAACAGATAAACTTCCTTTAACAACCCTAAGGCTCTTGTTATTTTCAATGGCTTTCCTTACTAGCTCACAGTTGAATTTTCTTATGTCTTCTTTCATGCTTTTGCGCAGAGTTTTACAAAGTTCTATGTACTCAATCCTGGAACTGGTATTTCGATTGTCCACCTTCATATCTCTTCGCCTTTTCATGAGCTGTTTCGTCTTCTCAGATAATTTGCTATTGTGCTTTTTACAGGTTACACCACCAATTTCCCCAGCAGTTTCAACTATTGTCTTAACAATGTTTTCATTTGCTTCTGAGATATCACTTTCATCAATAAGTCCTTCCAGTGCAGAAAAGCGATTTTTTAATTCCAACTTGAATGCCTCGGTATTTACTTTCAGTTTCATTAGATCCACCCTCTTACTTACTTGTTTCCTAATGAGCTTCTGTCGTTCTAATTTAGTATTTAAGTGCACTTTACATCTCACCATTCGATGATCACTTCCAGTATTAAATCTGTTCAGTACGCTGCAATCTTCAATAATTGATTTCTTGTTTGCCAGGATATAGTCAATTTCACTAGTTCCCCCATTTGGGTGTTTCCATGTCCATTTTCTTTGCGGTTTCTTCTTAAAAAATGAATTCATGATGCTAAGGTTTTCAGCTTCTGCAAATTCGATGAGTTGATCGCCACGTTCATTCCTTTCCCCATATCCGTATTTACCAACCGATGTCTCTCCTTGTTCCTGTTGTCCAATTCTTGCATTGAAATCCCCCATGATGAGCTTGATATGTTGTTTCCCTTTGGTGTGTAACTCTTTGATTTCTTCATAAAATTCTTCAACCTCTTCGTCGGTATGGCTTGATGTTGGTGCATATACCTGTACTATTTGAAGTTGGTATCGCTGGGTTAGTTGAACAACAAGCCTCGCTGCTCGATCTGATGTACTTTCAACTTCCAGAAGACAGTCTTTAATTCTTTTGTTGATTAAGAAGCCAACACCACTTGTTCTTCCAGTTTCCGTTCCTCTATAGTAAAACAAATGTCCGCTTTTCAGTTCCACCAACTCTTCACCTTTTCTTCTAACTTCACTGAGTCCTACAATGTCCCATTTGATCTTGTCTAGTTCCTCTTCCAATTCCTGAAGTTTTGCTTCAGAAGCAAGGGATCGTCCATTAAACGTAGCCAAGGTCAATAACAAACGGCAGCCTGGGCCATTCCAGTGATTCTTAGCACCCCCTGCTTTCATGCCACACTGACCGCTGCCTTGATCAGGAGCACTCCAGCACCTGGAGACTAGGGGCCATGGTTTCTGGTGTGTCAACATAATGGAGGAATTAGCCATAATTTCACCACGCTGGCTAGACGGGTTGGTGAATTAGCCCTCCCCTTCCGCCTTTCTATCCGTGTAGCAAATATTAATTTGCCACATAAATAGAAAGCTCAGCCTGCACCACTTGAAGGCGGGGTAGGACACTAGGTTACTGGCCTGGCCGGTTCCACACATCGTCACATACGTTCAGCGTGTGGGTCTCCTTCCAGTTAGATACCAGCAACCCTTTTGCAGGCCATATATATAATTGGTGGTGTAACCTGTAAAAAGCAGAATAGCAAATTATCTGAGAAGACGAAACAACTCATGAAAAGGCGAAGAGATATGAAGGTGGACAATCAAAATACCAGTTGCAGGATCGAGTATGTAGAACTTTGCAAAACTTTGCGCAAAAACATGAAAGAAGATATAAGAAAATTCAATTGTGAGTTAGTAAGGAAGGCCATTGAAAGCAACAAGAGCCTTAGGGTTGTTAAAGGGAGTTTGTCTATTGGGAAGAAACACATCATTGCATTAAAAGGAGAGGATGGCACCGTAACAAGAAATAGGGAAGAAATACTTAGAAGAGTTGAAGAATTCTACAAAAATCTATACGAAAGTAACAGTGGATTAAACGAAGACTCTGAGATAGTCGAAGGAACAGCTCCTAAAATCTTAAAAGAAGAAGTAGCATTTGCAATAAAAAGTATGAAGAAAGGAAGAGCCCCTGGCGATGATGGTATTACATTAGATATCCTAAAAGAAGCTGGAGAATATGTAGAAGACATACTTGCAAAATTCTTTACCAAATGTCTTAACAGCGGTAACATACCAAACCAATGGGATTCTGCAACAGTAATTCTTTTGCATAAAAAAGGTGATAAAGAGGATTTGAAAAATTACCGACCAATTAGCTTGTTACCTGCTATTTATAAAATCTTCACAAAAGTGCTAACACATCGCCTGCAGAAAAAATTAGATGCAGCTCAACCAAGAGAACAAGCTGGATTTCGAAGTGGATTCAGTACAGTGGACCATATTCAAGTATTAAGAGAATTAATTGAAAGAACACATGAATATGAACTTCCATTGTGTGTTGCATTTATTGACTATGAGAAGGCCTTTGACTCTATTAAAACATCAGCAGTCATCAACTCTTTAAGATCAACAGACATTGAGGATGTGTACATTGACATGGTGAAACGTGTGTATAAAAATGCAAGTGCAAAATTTCGGTTACATAAAGATACCAAAACTATCAAACTTGGCAAAGGGGTGAGGCAGGGAGATACCATTTCTCCAAAACTTTTTACTTCTGCTTTACAGATGATTTTTCAGCTGATAAATTGGAATAACAAGGGAATAAAAATAAATGGTGAATATTTAAATCATCTGCGGTTTGCTGATGACATTGTTATTTTTTCAACGGACCCATTAGAACTCCAAGACATGGTACAAGAGCTCTCAACTAGAAGTGAAGAAGTTGGACTCAAGATGAACCTACAAAAAACTAAGATCATGTTCAATAATTTTGTAGAGGAAACAAAAATACAAGTTGACAACACTGAGCTAGAAATTGCTGATTCATATATTTACCTTGGCCAGCTGATTTCAATGGATGGCAACATTATGAAAGAACTCAACAGACGTATTAAACTTGGCTGGAGTGCATTTGGAAGAAACAGTTTTATCCTGAAGGGGAAATTGCCTTTGTGTCTAAAAAGAAAGGTCTTCAACCAGTGTGTATTGCCAGTCCTCTCTTATGGATCAGAGACATGGAGTCTAACAGTTGGAGCAATACGAAAGTTACAGACAACGCAAAGGAGCATGGAGAGGTGCATGCTTGGAATAACTAGGAGAGATCGAAAAAGAAACACTTGGGTGAGAGAGCAAACTAGAGTAGAGGACATCATTGTTAAAGTAAAAGGGCTGAAATGGCGATGGGCTGGGCATATTGCAAGAAGAACTGATCAACGATGGACAACAGAAATTCTGAACTGGATTCCAAGAGACCACCGAAGACCTAGAAAACGTCCTCAAACTAGATGGGTGGATGAAATAAGAAAACAGGTTGGGGTGACGTGGAAGCGAATTGCTCAGGATAGACTTGTGTGGAAAGCATTTGGAGAGACCTTCATCCAGCAGTGGATAGATAATGGTTGAATATGATGATGATGATACACACACACACCTGCGCACACACACACACATACACCTTGTGACAACCCTCTGCCTGAAGGTCGCCTGGGGAAAGGGGGATTGATTTCGTGGCAAATCCCTACGTTTTGAGTATCGTAGGAAAATGTACCGTGGCATTATGAACGACACCGGAATTGCAATACAATGTAAGGTTTAGCCCGATATATAGCTCTAAAAACCTAAAACCGAACGCTTGTTTAAATAAATCCAAGGGCAGATGGATGCAGAAAAGCACGAGAGGAACTCGTTTATAGTTTTGCCACAGGAACAGAAATTGTTTTCACAAAGCCTTTAGTGACACAGACCAAATACCTACAAACCTCATTTTGAGTTTTCATCGCATTGAGAAAGAAGATC
>QLNU02014802.1:107339460-107353271 GCA_006491805.2 Dysdera silvatica | reverse complement strand
GTGGCTCAATAACCGCTGCTATTGCTACTGTGACTACGGAAATGCTACAGCGGACATGGCTGGAACTGTACTACCGGCTGGATGTCCTCAGGGCTACTAAGGGAGCCCAAGTGGAAGTGTTTATTTTTGAACTATTTATTGTTGTCTCAATAAAATTACTTTCAGAACAAATTTTAGCTTTCATTTGGCTAACTTAAAGCTCTCTCTCCCTCTACCACTACAGTAAAATTAACCTGTAAAATTAATAACGGATTCGAACAGCACATTCTTATATTATATGAACTTTTTTTTCACTAAAGTTCTTTTCTTCAACTAAGGCTTAAAAATATAAATGCAGTAACATCTATTCTGAATCACCCTGTATAGAAGCGACCTAATCGAGAGTAGAATTACTCTAATATGTATATAATGTCAGAAGAGATTGATTTCTCCTTTTGTAAGCAATTTTAAAATATATATGGCCTAATTGATTTTTAATCTACTTTCGCAAAAAAAACATGAAAAATTTCAATAATTTAAATTTAACGAAACTTTAATAAAAGCAAATTCATACCACAAAAATCGCTCTTTGGAATTTATCAAACTGAAAGCTCGATGGTGTCGAAATAGAATTGTATCCACTTACCATGAAGAAAACAACCCACGTTGCGTTAGGTTTTTCTGGCTAATAAAATAATTTTTTTGGCAGAAGATATGTAAAAATGTTTGCATCAAATAGGGAAGAAGCCTTTAACGTAATTTAAAAGCAATTACCAAACACTTTCAAATGCAAATTTCATTTTATCCCTCCATTACTGCGGATTTGCGCACATGAACATGGATTTAAATTCAAACGAAGTATTGGAAAATTTAATAGAATGACCTTTGTTCAATAAGTCAATATCGAAATATACTTCGACGGAACAGTGAGCAATGTTCCATTTCATTTATTTAATCCCGTTTTTATTATTTAAGAAAATGCGTATCATGTAATTGATAAAACACACGTGACAAACTTCCTTCCCAGGTTATTAAGTGGTACATAATATCCCAGGATTCTGCGCACATAATATCCATCAGTACATAATAGCCATGCATTTTGGAGTCCTGCGGTAGTGCAGTGGTAACGCGGCTACCAAGAATGCCGTTAACCCGGGCTCGACTCCACACCGCTTAACGACTCCAAATGCTCACTGTAGCCCGAGAGTCGGTTCCCTAGACACAGTTGTGCTCAAACCGTGGGTCGTGACCCCTCTAGGGGTCGCGAGAAAATTTTTGTGGGTCGCCAAATTTAAAGAAATTTATTTGACAATAAAAAATATAAGGCTTTTCTTCAACAAATATCAGATACCAATAAAATAGTGAAATAAGATACAAGCTACGCACACATTGCAATATTCTACTAATGGTTATTAACTTTATATCTATAATATATATGTAATTAAAATAAAATATGTAATTAATATAATATACATAATTAATATAATATATATAGTTTTGGTTCTTTTTCAATTTGTTTTCTTTACCCTGTTAAAAATGCTTTTGTTATAGACCCTGCGGTGGCGCAGTGTGGTAACGCGTTCGCCTAGTGCACCATTAAACCAGGTTCGACTCTCAACAGCGCAAAGAACGCTTACTCAGAGATCTCATAAAGATCGCACTGCTCACTGTAGTCTGGGGTTTGGTTCCCTAGGCTTTAAGAGGTTTGAGTTCCTCGGAAAACAGTAGGTCCCTACGCAGCATAACCATTGTAATCTTTGAGTCGTAAAACCACAAGCGAATAAACAAGCTTCTGTTATGAAAATGTGGCGGCGGCGGACAAAGGGATGTCGCAGACCTTTCGGTTAGTATAAAAGTAGGTCGTGGAGTATTTGGCTACTATGAAAGGGGGTCGTGGCTTGAAAAAATTTTATGAACCACTGCCCTAGATCTTAGAAGGTTCAAATTTCTCGGAAAACTGTACACCCCGGCGCATTGACCTTGCGCCATAAAACGCCCAAAAGGCACGTTTTGAAATAATCATTTAATGAGAAAATAATTGAATATTTCTACAATGTTCATATGGAAAGCAGAACTTACTAAGCACTGTGAGAATATTACGAAAAAATCAAGTTTTAATTTCTCTTCCTTTTCTAAAACAATTCTGCAATAAATTTTGGAAACGGTTATCTATTAATTCCAATTCAATGTATACTTAATTTTATTTTTATTGTTATTGCGCGGCGTACAATGGGGCATATCCAGTGCAGAAAATATTGGAAACTAGAATTCTCTCCCTTAATTGAAAGGTACCCTCAACAGAAATGTGTCCCTGTCTAAGATCTATTTATGGCGCATCGATTTCAAGAATGTAGTTATTATATGTCCAGAAAATAGTTATTCAAAAGGCTGCCTACTAGAAGTTACTATGGGCGCCTATATAGTGGGCAGGGGCCTCGAGCCCCCTCGGGCGTTCAAAAATTTTATTCACCCGAATCTGCTATGCATTTACTTTCAAAAGTTTTACAGTCACATTTTAAAATAAGGTACTTTTTAGCTCATTACTAATTGTCAAGCAGTATAAATTATTTTTGTAGCGTTTTGGTATCTTGTACATTCACTAAAATTCTCGACAGCTTTGAGAAGGAGGTAATAATTTTTCGAATCGCTAAAATTTACTTGTTATACTGAGTACGAACTGGTGCGCTTTTACCTTCGGTCAAATTACACTGTAAACAGAGCTGGGCCGTTACTTGTTTAACAACTCGTTACAATTGCGCACTACGTAAATGCCTTGAATTAACTGGAGAAAATTACTAAATTTCAAAAGTAACACATTACAATTATTCACCAAGTTAGTTTTGCGACAAAATTCCTTATTTGCAAATGTTTACAAAATAATGTAGGAATTAATTAATGAAAGACCTTTTATCAACTTTATCGCACAGTTATGGGAATCTATCTACTTGTTGTGGTATAGCAAAAGCTGTATCTCAAAATTTTTGTCAGTTATGCAGCTACGATTAGGTCGGAGACACAAACCGCCAGAACTAAACAATCTTTTAACAGCCGTTCTGGTTGGCAAGGGCGTAGTGCCAGAAAAACTGGTACAGGCGTGCGTATGCAAATAACGGAGCTTTGCAACCAATCAGCGTAACGCGATGCGGTCGGCAGCGCCTATATAAGACAAGAGATGTCTGGCAAAGCTGTTAGATCGGTTCTTGCCGCTACAATGGCAGGTTATCAAGATTTAAGTGATTTTGAACGTGGCGTTATAGTCGGCACAAGAGAGATGGGACATAGCATCTCCGAGATAGCGACAAAATTTGGATTTTCGCGTACGACCATTTCACGGGTATACCGTGAATATCAGGAATCCGGTAAAACATCAAATCTCCGACAGCGGTGCGGCCGGAAAAAGACCTTGAAAGAACGGGACATTCGACGACTGACGAGAATCGTTAAACGAGATAGACGTGCAACACTTCCTCAAATTGCCGCGGATTTCAATGCTGGGGCATCAACAAGTGTCAGCGTGCGAACTGTTCAACGAACCATCATTGATATGGGCTTTCGGAGAGTTGATGACTGGAAACACGTTGCCTGGTCTGACGAGTCTCGTTTCCAATTGCATCAGGCGGATGGACGTGTACGGGTATGGAGACAACCTCATGAATCCATGGACCCTACATGTCAACAGGGGACTGTTCAAGCTGGTGGAGCTTCTGTGATGGTATGGGGCGTGTGCAGTTGGCGTGATATGGGACCCCTGATACGTCTAGAGACAACTCTGACAGGTGACACATACGTAAGCATCATGTCCGATCACCTACACCCATTCATGTCCATTGTGCATTCCGACGGACTTGGACAATTTCAGCATGATAATGCGACACCCCACACATCGAGAGTTGCTACCGAGTGGCTCCAGGAACACTCTTCTGACTTTAGACACTTCCATTGGCCACCTAAATCGCCAGACATGAACATTATCGAGCATATCTGGGATGCCTTGCAACGTGCTGTTCAGAAGAGATCTCCAACACCTCGCACTCCTATGGATTTGTGGACTGCCCTGCAGGATTCCTGGTGTGAATTGTCTCCAGGATACCTTCAGACATTAGTCGAGTCCATGCCACGTCGTGTTGCGGCACTTCTGCGTGCGTGGACGAGGAGGCTACACGATATTAGGTAGGTGTGCCAATTTTTCTGGCACTTCAGTGTACAAACCTGCTTTTCACTCTAGGTAAGGAACAGAATACAGACATACTACAATCTTTGTTTTGAAAATAAGTAGATAACTCAAAATCGGCGGAAGGATATCTAGTTTTCATTTTTTCAAAAAATTCATCGTCACTCCTAGACGAATGTTGGTCATCATCAGTACAATCAGTAGGAAAGGCTTCTTTTTTTTTGTGAGCACAATATTTCTCTTCTACGATTTGTTTGACATGTTCTCTTTGAAAAACTGCGTTGACAGTATCCCAATTATAATCATTTATGACAGAATCGAGCCAAGTACTGAGTTTAAATTTTGGGTGAAGAACACTGGAAGTCACTAGGTTTTTATCAGTAAAAAATGTTTAAATCTATTTTTAACACCCTTTTTAAAAAAAAACTTTAAGCGGTTCACAATATTTTAAGGAGTTCTTTGAGTTCTGCAATTTCAGAAGTAGAGCTTGGATTTTTGGCAGCAAATATCCAAAGTGACTTTTGTTCTCAGCCTGCTGATGTCCAGTGACTTGGCTAATGGGGCCATAACCTGAGAAATATCATTGAAATAATCAACTATCTTATAAATATATTGTTGTCTAATCATGCAAGTGAACCATCTCACAATTTAAGAAATAAAAAACACCAAGGAACATGATTTGATATAAAAGTTACAATTTGGGGACTCAAAAGTAAAAATTATGTGAGAATTGCTCTTATATTTATACACATTAATTATGGATATATACTTTATAATAATGAAATTTCTACAAAAGGTTATCTCTTTGTATTTGTGTTGTATTTAATGTGCACTTCTTACCTTACAATACTCCGTGATGAATGATATTTTTGCTTGTCTCATCATTGGAAAGTTAAGTTGAGCACAAGCATCTTCCAGTTCAGCTTCTTTTGATGAAAGAATCAGATTCGTTCTTTCCACTGCCTTGTAAGTAGAGTTCCATCTAGTTATATTTGGCATTACGAAAAATATTGCACAACACTGTTTAATTATGTCAGCATTCGTACAATGATTTTGTTTGTTCCATAAACCTTGACACTTCTCAAATGTAGAACGAAAAATCTTTTTGTGCATTAGGTTTTCGAAGGCACTTTGTTGCAACTAAATTCAAAGTATGTGCAACGCAGCGATGAGTAAGAGGCAAACTGTATTCTTCAATACTATCAAATGAATCAAGTATTTGAGTGAATGGTACTGTGGCAATTTCGCCTCCCTCTGAAAATTCTTCTGTTGATGAATTATCAGTATTCACTCTTTTAAAATTAGTAGATGGGATAGGTACAGATGTGTCGACATTTGTTTCGTCATTTGAACCTCAAAAATCGGAACGCCTTTCAAAAGTTTGACCGATTTTCAGTTACAACTACTTCACTTTGAACTTGAAATTCTTTATGTTCTTCGAGCTTTGATGCTATTACTATACATTCGCGCTCAGTTGGCGCGTGATACCGTTAGCAGACGGGTTAGTCCATTGCAGTTTAGGGAAGGCCGTCTTGGAGGAACTGGTTTTTCCCACATGAAAAACCAGTTTCGGCAAGACGCCCTTCCCTAAACTGCAATGGACTAACCCGTCTGCTAACGGTATCAGGCGTCAGGTCTGCGCGAACGCACAATACGTCATATGTATGAGAACCAACAATTCTTCTGCAAGCTAAAGAAGATTATATTCTTTTAAGCGTTTCTTCTTCAATCCAGTGCACAGTTAGCAGTTGCGGATACCCATTTATTTCACTGCAGATAAGTTTCTTAAAATACGTCGTTTGAATTCACCAAATTATTCGTTTATTTTCGTCATTAGCGACTTCCATCCTAGAATTGATCTATTAGGTTACAAACCTAGAACGAGTTTCTAGAAAGCAGCCTGTTCAACTACGCTGAATGGCTGTAGGAAACATATCACAAAGTTTACAATGAGATTATCCACATCCTTTTGCGATCCATTGCTCTGAACATTATCCTCGCTTGAAACGAGGGAGAGATTCATCTGCTTCAATTTCGGAACATTTGAAGATGTTTGAAGGTTTTTTCCTCTTCATCATCTGTTGCCTTCCTTTTGTTTGATTTTGAAAACAATTCTAAGCATAATTTTTCTAATTCTGGAAAAAGATGTGGGTAAACTCTCAGAAAATAAAATCAAAACATCGGAAACGTCTTCTGTCATTTAAAATTTCAATACTTATAAAAATAGAAAAACAGAAAACAAAATATAGTATTTTCTGTGAAATGAAAGTTTAAGATAGAAAAAACGTCAGAATAAACTAGGACTTACCTGCACGTGTTTACGTAGATTAGCTGGCAATATTTTGCAACAGGAGAGGGCTTTCGTTTTAATACAAATCAAACATTTAAATTTGAAGTTATTATCTTCTTCCTCTTGAAACATCAAGTTCTTCTTCAAGTAAAGCCAAGGAATAGAGACCTCGCCTTCGTCACTTTTATCGGAAACTTCTTCCATTTCAAACACTTTCTCGACCAATACTTCAACTTTTTTCGCAATGGCGTCCTCCATTATCGTCAAGATCAAAACATTTGTAGCTGTTGCCAGATTCGCAGCTCTTCTAAACAACGTTGCCAACTTCAAAATGCCGGTACTCATTAGGTGCTAATAATATTTTTTTGCGCGAAAACCCAAGTTGGCAACACTTCTTCTAGAGTTTACGTTATCGTAGATGAGTTTACGTTATCGTAGATGAGTTTGATGTTACACACGAGTAGACTCATTACAAAACTATTCGTGTGACACGACGATTTTTGTAAATAATATTAATGTTAATAATAAAATTAAAATATAAATTATATTGCGTTACCGCAACCAAAATTTTGTTATCGAAAATTATGTAACAAATTATCTGTAAAATAGCTGCTTCTCCAATGTAGCAAATTACCTATAGGATTACTGTAATAAGTAATTGTTACAAATAACTCGTTACCGCCCAGGCCTGACTCTAACCCACCTATATTTCTAATATAGGTGCGTGTGTAAGTGTGTGTTTGTGCTCTATGATGTAAGGATACCTAGAATCATTCTGCGCCTGAACCTACAATTTTTCAACCTATTCGCACCATTATCATCTCAGAAATCAAACTCAGAATTAGGGAATATATAAAACGACACCCGCGCCATCTGCAATCAAATCGGGGAGGGTTCCGATGCGACAAAACAACGCACTAACACTATCCCAACGCATGTCTTTACGTCTTATAGCTTTGTATTTAATTTATTTCCATCTCTACGTGACTGAATCTCAATTTTCACTTCATTTTGACTACCAACTTGAAGATTACACATTTGCAAGTTAAGTGGCAATAAGCTGAAAAATTATTAAAAAAAAATTCCATAACTACTACTACTATTCAATATAAGGCTAGATAATTTTCTACAAGACACGGTATATCTTTCTCCATAAGACAGCGTATTTTGAAGATTGAACTGAGCCTTCTCCATCTCTTTTTCCTCAGTTACATAAATCAGGTCTTATTTATCTTTCAGTCTAAGCTGCGATTCATTTTGAGATAAAGAACCATATTTAGTTGAATTTAGCACCCTCTCTTTTATGAGAAAGCAATTTGGAAAAGATTTAAAGTCTTATTTATGTTGTTGGTAAGTAACAGGGAAGAGATGGTTTGTCAGCTCATTTTATCTTTGAAAGAGAAAAATTGAAGCGAATGGTTCACTTTAATTTCTAGTGTTTGCTCCAAAGTACAAACTGGGAAAGAGATATTAGTTATCTATGCAAATTACAGTCGAAGGGAAATTGAGGCATCGGCATTTAAGCAATTAAATTTGACGCAGAGAATAGTCTTTCGCCTATTTGTCTATAAAGGAATCGCAAGAAATTTCTTACTAATTTTACTGTTTCCTGGAGAATGATAAAAATATTTTGCGAAATTGTACATAATTCTGCAAGGGAACTTTGAAGTCGTAAGCTTACTTAAAACTTTTATGCAGTATTTAATATTTATTGCAAGTATTAAACCGCAGCATAATTTATCTTTATTGTTAGGGGAATGTAGTCACTATACCTTTACTCTGTATTACCTCTCTGTATTTTACGATACGCCGAATACCAATATTTCTCTACTTATTCCTCAATGGTTAGCTTTTAATAATATCACAACCATTGTACCATGATAATTATGGAATGATTACACTTTCAAAAGTGAATATTAATATTCACTTTTTCATCACATTCTTTCGTTATCCATCCACTCTTGGATGAACACTCCTTCGCGTTTTTCTCATTCATGTCTGTCTTGAAAAATCTGTGTATATGTCATCCTTACCTACGTTCTTATTTCACCTGTTCATTTATATTGCCTAAGCACGGTGTTGAAGTGTGTGATTCTAACGCGTTTACCTAGCGTGCAGTTAGTCCGGGCTCGACTCCCGATGGTTAAAAAAAGGGGGGCGGGAACTTGTAGACTAGCTACTCACTGTGGTTATTTTTCTAGGCCTAAGTAGTTCAGATTCCTCGAAAAAATGGAGCTCCACTACCCTACGGTGGCACAGTTTAAAGGCATTCGTGTGTGGTGCCATAAGCTTCGGATCGACTCTCAACTGTGAAAAAAAGGGGCGGACAGAAGCTTATCGACTAGCTACTCCCTATAGTCTAGGGTTATTTTCCCAGGCCTAATTTATTCAGATTCTTCGGAAGAATGGAACTCCACTATCCTACGGTGGCACAGTGAAAAAGCATTTGTATGTGCTGCTATTAGCTCCGATTCGACTCCCAACGGTGACAAAAAGGAGAAAAAAAAACTTATCGACTAGCTACTCACTGGGGTCTGAGATTATTTTTTTAGGCCTAAGAGGTTCATATTCCCCGCAAAAATGGAGGTCCACTATCCTACGATGGCACAATGAAAAATCATTCGTGTGTGGTGCCAAGCAAGCCAAGCACATCCTGTCATATGGGGCGCCTACAAACAAAGTTTATTTTATCCCCCACGGAATGGAGAGAGGTGAGATGGGGTTTTGGGTGGAATGGCAGGGGTAGGTAAGAATAAAATTAATAAAAAGTTTTATATGCTTGGATGGTTGAATTTGGAATAACAGGAATTTTAAAAGTGAAAATTATGAGATTTAGAGGCCAAAATTGGTAGTAATAGCCAATGAGAAAGGCGGGGAGCGCGGTCCAATGGTAACGGAGAAGCCGCCAGGGCTGTGACGTCAAGCCTCGAGTTGGGAGGGAGGAGCAATAGCTCGTCAATTTTCGCAGTGGTGGTGATGGCGAGGTGATTATAGTTCGGTGGTTTTGAACTGTGTTGTTTCGATGTTATCTGCACATTAACCAGTGCTCCAAGTAAATGGGAGGGAAAAGGAAAGGATGGAATGGGATCGTGTGTGGTGCTGTAGGGTTACCAATTGCGGTTTCTACATTTATAGATTTGGTTATCGTTCTATGACGGATTGCAGAACGATGGAGCGGTGATAGACTCCATAATATCACCGATAGCTTATAAGTTATATCAGAAGGGTTTTAGCTCGTGCGTCAACTCACGTGGATTGTTACCCTGGAACCTTATCGAAATTGAGTCAGAAATACCAAGATACAGATGAACCATGTAGACAGCATGTCTCTACGTTACACAAATTATTTACAATCACATAGCAAAATAACTTAAATTGTTACGATTAAGAATTGACATTATTATTGTAAGACATTATGAATGTCCATCATGGGCAGCGTGACCATCTCGCTAAGAGTCCTACCGAAAGAATGTCTTTTATTGGTGTTCGCCTCATCGTCTCTACACTCGCAATGATCTTATTGGCTGTTCACCCTTTTCATACGCAAATGTTCATTGGTTACCCCTTTAACACTAATTGATGATTTGCTGTTCCACTCAAGGGTTCGTGGTGTCACACTCGGAGGGTCGTAATCATCATGTCCAGTAGGGGTACTCATAAGCAGGAAATGTCTGTCAAGGAGTTTGAAGAAATACAATTAAGTTATCTTTGCGTCGTACCGTGTTGTACACTAAACTCAATCGTCGCCTGCAGCTAATATCTTTTCCGTCGCCGGGAACAGAGCAAACCGCTGATGAGTCGGTCCATCTGGATTCTGGATGGGAAAAGCGTATGTGCGGGGAAACAAAATGGTGAACATTAAATCATGATTAAACCTTTTGGAAATGTGGGTTGGTGTATCAATGACCGTTGATTCGTGAGTCCCTACAGTACCATTAGCTCCAGTTCGACTTCCAACAGTGTGGAAAAAAAGGAGGAAAAACTTGTCGACTAGTTACTGTAGTCTGAAGTCATTTTCCTAGGCTAAAATGATTCAGATTCCTCGGGAAAATAGAGGTCCACTACCCTACGGTGGCACAGTGAAAACGCATTTGTGTGTAGTGCCATTAGCTCCGGTTCGACTCCCAACGGTATTATGGCACGTTTGCCGTTTTTCCACTCACCATATTCCGATGTTCAGATCCCTTAGCAGCAGGGATTCCAGTTCCTCCCAAAACTGTAAATTCAGTCGTCATATAAATAAAACAAATATTTTCTAAGATCATTTCCTCGAACTTCACTGGCATCTTAGTATGCAGTTGTTACAAATAATGTACAGTTATCTCTCTGAATAATGCCGCTCTGATTAGGAACTATTTCTAATTAAGGACGGTATTTTAAATTCTCAGCAAATTCTTCATGGAATTTCGCACGTTCTGATTAAAATCTTTCTTCCATTTAACGACATTCTTCTCCGTCATTTCGAAATCGTTAATGATGTATTATCATAATCGTAGTTATAAAATGTTATATAAAATTATAAATATTACTTAGAAAGCTTTCAGAATTGAGGGGAAGGGAAAAAATTTAAATATTGCATTGGACGAAGAAGCTTTCCATAAAACTAGCAGAGCGGCGGCTAATGCGGTTTCCTAACGTATTTGTGGTACCTATAAATATCGTTACTAAATAGCAACATGCCCCCGTCTCCTCCCGGAACGATATAAATTATCGGATATTAAAATCTGAGAATATTTCTCTCCCATTCAAGTCCAAAGCCAATGGACGTTTTTCATCTAGATTTCGATTAGGTTGAATTTGATTCCAAATAATTCAGAATGAATGTGTTTCAAGATTTATATTTCGTTTATATTTTATTAAATTCAAAAGAGGATTTCAACCGCATGATTTATTTTTAGTAATTCCCCAAATCGTATTTCTCATATTTTTCAGTTCTGCCTTTCCAGGTTTAAAGGATTGGATTATTTGGATTTGTATGCATCTATCGAACGCAAAATACTTCTCTATATTAAAATATTAAACGTTGAATTATTTTTAGACGTGGAAATATTGGCTGATTTGGAGATATTTGTTCAAATTCTTTTAATTTATACGTAAAACTATTTCACCTATTTATTTCTAAAAAGCTGTTCCATCCAGTTATTTTTGAAGAAAACTAATTAAGCTATTTATTTCAAGCTATTTTTTTCTAAAAACTGTAAAATTTATTTATTTCTAAAGGAAACACTCTTTCTGCTATTTGTTTGTAAAGAAAACAACTTAAGAGGCATACGTTGCTAAATAAAATTAAGAGATTAGTCGAAATTGGTTAAGCTGGTTTTTTTCTATAAATTGATTAAGCTGTCCTTTTATCTGCATAAATCTGTTTTGTTTATTTATTTTTAATAAAAGCAATTGTGGATTCATTTATTTTATTAATTATTTTTTAACTAAACGAAGTTCAGTCAATATTTTTTAACTTAGATGAAATAAATATATTATTTTTAGACTAATCTAAATTGTGTGTGTGGGTGTGAAACTTCCACTTTAAAAGCAAGTGATTGTGAAGAAATTAACTTGGATAGGTTTCTACGCCCCTTGACTTAAACTTCAGATAAATTCGTCTCGCTGCAGTCAAAAAGAGAACGAAAACATCTGAAACACTATCTTTTCTTTCTTTTCTAATTCTTACAGAGCGAATTGAGCACTAATATAAATCAAAAATATTAGAACAGGAATTGTCCATTTCAACTAACCTAAGGAAAATTTCAGGCTTACCATTTCTCAATTTAAGCTTTCACAGAATTTAATTTACATCAGTCAGTTTCAAACATTTGGGTCTGCGAAATCGTTGACTCCAAAGTTGACTTTCGCGGATACCACGTGTGCAAAACCCAGTTTTATGATGTTTTCCCCTCAGAAAGCTAGAAATTTTTCTGCTTTTATGTGTAAGACTATAAAGACAGGAAATGTAAGGAGAAAATAAAATGAAATTTTGAAGGTATTGATATTTCGCAAATGCAATAGGATCTTGATAAACTATCACCACTCCTCTGAAGGAATGAAATCAGAGGCGAATCCAGATAAGAATTTTTTGGGGGAATATAGAGTACAGTAGGACCACCTTAAACGGGCCCGCATTTAGTAAGTTTCCGAATATATTGAGGGAAAATATAGATTTTGTTTTGTATAATGATTAAGTGCAGTATGATTTGACCTCTGTTAGCGAACGAGCCTTTTTTTACACCTAATTTAACGAGCAATTTACAAAAAAAGATAAAATAGAAAATGAAACTTTTTGTAAAAATGCCGTCTTTATATGGGGTTAGTCGTTGTCATGGGTGCCCGTTATAGCCGTCTTCCACCACATTTTCATGGATTTGGGAGGGGAAACCTGGCTCTATAACCTAGAGTTTTCGAAATTATAGGGGGACAAGCGCATATTATGGACATTTTTACCTTACAATATATATATGTAAAATTGTAATTCATATTCCAAATTATTGGGGGTGCTCGGTACCTACATTACACCTGTGTATCACCTGGTCCCATGAGTTTACACCTGTATCTATAACCCTTGCATAAGATGCGCCCTTTAATTACGTGACAACTTCTCTTCATAAAATGGCAAATCAATTAAAAACTACTTGTAACTAGACAATTTATAGGATCTGTTTAAACAAAATATTATTTGTCTTACTTACACTCGTATAATGAAGCAATGGACACAATTAATCAACGGAAAAAATATTATCTACACAAAGGGCTCACTGATAAAAAGATTGTGAAATAATTTCAGGATAGGCATAAAATACAATTATGCTATGCTGATCAAAATGTAGCCTTATCATACAAAAATTGTGTGTTGTTGAAAGATATTGGTTCCAAATTTTAGTCACAATATTTATCATTTAAGTAAGAAAAATTATATTTCAGCAGATGTAGACATTTGTCTGAGGTAGTAATTCATGACGCCACAAATATATCTTCAACAGGTATATCCAATAGATTTTCAAGCATCAAATCAAAGCTAAAAGATTCCGAAAATAGTACAGCCGCACGCACCGACAGTTCAACTTCAGCACAAACTTCGACGGAAAGTACTGATTCAGCCACACACTTAAACAAAGGACTTCCATTGTTGCAAAGAATCAGGCTGTTGGGCGAACGGGAAAAGTCATCTGGCCTTAGATCAACCACTTTGAGCAGCAATACGAATGTCCAATCGACATCCTCAACAGGTAAGTTAGTGATGCGTATATATTCCTTATGTATGATTCTTTAATAATCCTCTATGCATAATTTATACGTGCTCTTCCCCACGCACACACTCTCAGTAGTTACATACAAAAAACTAATTGCGCTGAAGTTACAGTAGATGCTGCAGTAGCA